>JAEAOA010000513.1:0-550000 GCA_016746295.1 Potamilus streckersoni
GCGGTGACAACATTTGCTGGAATTGCAAATGCTATTACTAAAAAAACATCATCGTGTTCTCAAGAAAAACTTAACGACTATATAGTAAAACATCAAGCAGTATCTAACGGTTACTCACAATTATCCTCGTTGATGTCATCATCGATTGATGATACGATAATTACCGAAGACGAATTCTCCGCGATGATACGTATTTATGATACTACGATTAAAAACGCTAGCGTTTTTTCATCTATTGCAAAATTAGACATTGTAAATAATAATAATAATGTCGCAAGAGATTCAACTACTTCAGCGGATAGCAGAAAATACCACTCCGCGGAAAACAAGCATGATATCAATATCGTCAACAAACCCTAAATTCAGTGTGAATTTTCCTTCCCCTGTTTCAGTAAAGGAAATCTCGTTGGCAAAATTACGAGTGTATCATAGTTGGCCTAATATCAGATCGGTTTCATTTGGTGGTCAGAGACCTAATAATTCCCTAGTATTTGCATATAGAAATAAAAAAGATGACACTCCTGATTGGAACGTTGTTTCAATACCAACTGGGTCCTATCAAATTGAGCAAATTAATAATGAATTACAACGTAGAATAAAATCCATTACTAGAAGGGAATCAAAAATTGCGATAACAGTTCATGAACCAACACTATCATCTACAATTGAAATAGGCTCCCCTGGGTATGTTGTAGATATTTATAACAGTTCAATAAGAACAGTATTAGGATGGCCCGAAGATCCACCTAGAAGTGCTGGTAATTCCACGCCACTAAAGATGGATGCAATCTGTGAAAATATATCATTATAACTCTATATTTTAATTTATATTTAATGTTAAAACAAATTACTTTGCTATACAAAATGTATTGTTTTCCCCTCTCATACAACGTAACAACATTTACCTGGAAAGGCAATTAAACAGAAATACAGACAGATCACCGTACTTCCTACGGGAGTGGTGACAATTTATGAGACCGTTTTCCCAAACAGCCGTTGGAAAATTGCAAAGACAATCATCGGTGTCTATAAAGTCTAATTTAAACTTATATCAGTTTTTTGCTGAATTATCAAGCTGATAAAAATAATTATACGTTGTTTACACAACTGGTATTGATACTTGAAAAAATAATTCTCATAGTGTGTTAATTGCTCAACTGGCACTGTTTGTAATATTTTTAATGGATGCTCCGCGTTGTTAGGCGAGGCTTCACTTACTCAATAACCCGGATGTTGTATATAAGACTGTTGTACGTTACGCCGGATCCATGAATAGCGTACATTCAACCATGACTCAGAGGCTTGAATAGTTGCTTATATTTTAATTATCAGTCACATGCACTAAAAAATACTACAAGGGCAGATACTTATGCATTATCACGATACCTATAGAGGAATCAAGGCTGATATTTTAAATTAAACATGTTGCGTAATAAATTTGTTACCGATGTTTAGCTCTGGCGTTTGGCTTCATATGCTTACAAAAACATGACTATGACGCGCTCAGTTAATATGCCAGTGTGAAGCACATAATGGAATACTTCCCCCGTTCGAGTCAACTGACAGTCGGTTTAAGTGGCACTCACCAGTTATTAAGTACTTTTGAGAGACTGGTGAATATGGTGAAGTTGTTTGCATTTAAAACATGCACAGTGGTGAAAATGTTGGAATACCTCTGTGCTACTTTCATGTAATGTGGCTGAAATTTCTTTGGATATTGTACTTTTGAAAATTTTAAATGATCTTAGCAAACTGCTAATTAAAATGACTGCTCCCTTGTGCTCCAAAAATCAACCTGAATTGGTCTAAAATACACTCTCCTTGGCAGCTATTAAAATAGGGAAATGAATTTTGCCAAACTAGACAATACTAGTTTCTAAAAGTGCAATGAATGAATTAGCAATTAGTTATCGGCTCTTTTTTTTTACAATTTACCACAGAAGTTCGGGAAATGAAAATGAGCAAGTGAAGCTTGCAGTTTTTTGAAAGGAGCACAACTGGACTAAGGCCAAGCTGTATACTCTATAACCCATACTACACCCATCAATCATACACCAAAATAAATGGAATTAGAGGTTCTTTGAATAATACCTAAGATCTACAAAGTCTTTTTTTAAATATCCAGTATAAGTAGTGAGGAAACCCGTGGAAATTCTTTTTCTTTTAAATTCTAACCCTATGCTAAATACGAAATTGTAGAGCGCCACCTTATTCATAGGTTCAATATTCCATTTTCTGTTAACCAATGAGAAAACAGCATTCCATTCCTTGCGTTGCACTTGCATATTAATTGCGCGCGATCATGGCCTTGTACCGTGGGAAAATGGCCTGGAATTCCAGAAATGTACATCAAAGTTATATTATGCGTACAAAGTAGAATGCCTGAGCTAAACATCGGTACCAAATTTATTTGCTACACGGAGTTAAGCTTAAAAGGTCACATGAAGTCGTGTAAGAAAGTGCATCATCCGGTTTTTTCTAGGTCATATATACATATTTTTTTCAGAAGCACGTGCTTGTCATAAAAATAATTTTAATTTAAGTTTGTGAAGTTTAAAATGTACGATTTTCAAACTAAATTGTGATACTGAAGAATGTCTCAACCTTGTATCTGTCCTTACTCAAGTTCTCACCTCTAAAAATTGCCACAGATGACTCTAGGCTAACGCTACTATACTGATACTAAGCAAATGTTTTCACCTCCGCAATATGGCGGAAAGTAGGTCGCTAAGCTTGTGACGTCATGCCGACCCACCCTATCTTCGACGGACCACATGTGTTGTTTTTGTCGGCATATTTTTTTCATTATTCTAAATATTCGGCTCCAGCATCCATACCATATTGCTACGTCCGAAAACTTCCGGAGATCCACGTTCTGATCGTTTCCGTATTTACGTTGCAGTTTATATGAAATTGCCAACTGAGTTTTTTTTCTTCCTGAAATTCTGCGAATTACGATGAGTAATCTGCAATGACATATTTTGTTAAAAAGGGGGCTGGGACAGAAGATAAAACAAAAACAACGGTGACCTGACAGAAACATATTAAAATAAAATAGTCACCACTGATGGAAGCATTTTTTTTTCTTTTGATAGGACATGGCACAGAAGTGATTATTATTTATTGATGACCATGCATGCAAGTTTTTTATTTTGCCGTTCGTGGGGTAGTGGTATGTTTAAATGGAATAGCCCTCACATTAAATTAATTTTTTTTACTCAATAGATTTTCAACAGTGTAATGTGTCGAATTTTGAAAACACTTAGAATCATTGGTTAAAGGAATTGTATTAAATTCAACTTAATTAAAGTAGAAAGGGCTAGAGATAGATAATTATTTTCATTTCATCTCTGAACGTCAAAAGAAAATTCGTTCCACGCGACCAAACTTGACCGAGTCATATGCTATAGTACAAGAGTATGACATAAGACCCTTTCCCAAAATCAACCGGTTAAAGGAAAATGCTTGGCAACAAATGACTGTTCAAAAGAACGTTTTTTTACGGCATGATTAGCTGTCTTGACAATCAAAAATTCTACGTAGAAGATTTAGGAAACAGCCTATTCTGATTGGTTAATATGGATTTATGGGCGTAACTTTGTAAGAAATTAAGAAGTTTGTTTTGGAGGAATTCTTCAATCCTTCGTAAGGAAAATTAGATGAACTCCAAATTCGTAGCAAGTAAGTTTTCGTTATTGAGTAAGGGGCCGGATAGTTGTCTCAGGAGGTGCGTAGAAACGAATAAAGAAACGGCAAAAGGTACGCAATCTTAGTTTCCCGTTTTTAATGTTATTTCATTTCTTGATTTACTTGCAAATGTATTGATGTTATGATGTATGTATGATTTCATTTTTGCAGGGTTTTAGTGAAATGTTAGTCATGACATTTTATTCTTTGATTTTCTAATTATCAAATCATTTGGAGAATTGACAAGATTGCATGTAATTGAATCATATACATATGAGTGCTTAGGAATTTTCATGAATTAAGCTTAATAAATAATGGGTAATGTTTCGTAGTTTTATGAATTAACTCTGTGTCTAATATGACATGTATTGAGTGTAGATCCATATACTAGTTTGTAATATTTAATTTAATTGATCACGTAAACTATTTTAGAATAGTTAGTTTTGAGGGTCTAAGCCATATCTAATTTAACACTACTAGTTTAATGTAACAAGTCAAGGGGTGTTAAATACGGGCACATGTCTTAGCTGAGTGGAATTTAATGACCACCACTAGCGTGACCCGAATAGTAAAGCAAAAAAGGAAAGGCAATAGAAGTTAGTTAACGTGAATGAGACAGAATTTATGCCTTTTATTTTCTGAGCCAAATTAATGTAAAAATATAGATATACTTGGAAATGTGACCTATTGTCTATTGCGAGACATTTTATTTATTGAAGGAAAACAGCTTTCCCGAACTCTCCTGAGATTTCCCTGAAACTATCAAAGTCTGAGCCGGAATCTAGGTCCAGAGATGATTGTTTAATCAGAGTTCGACTGACAAGAGTCCAAGACCAGAAAACTAGACAAAGATTGGCAGAGCAATGACGAACGGAAGTCTCGATGTCCGCATAAAATAGGTGATGAAGTCTCTCATCGTTGCACTCAAAGGTCACATCTCGTAGGCAATGAAGATAGAATTCTGTCGCTGACTAGTAATCGCAATAGTAAAAGAAATTTGTATTGTTTTTAATTTAATTTGAGTACATGTTAGTACAGGTTTCCTTCTTTTGTAACCAAGTAATTGATTTCTTTTCATTTTAAATTCCGTTGTTAAACTGATTAAATTTTATATTTGTTCATTGAAAGGGGGCTCGTTGTGTTTATTTCTTCAATATACTTTTTCAAAGATCTGCATTCTTCTTTCTATCTATCCACACTGGGTAAATTACACCGCGGGAGGTCATTCCCTAGCAGCGAACCGTAGTGAAAGGTTGGTGTGTTTTGAACGCCGCCAATTTATCACAAACAGGTATATATATATATATATATATATATATATATATATATATATATATATATATATATATATATATATATATATATATATATATATATATTCTACTGGTTATGGATAGAAAATCTCCAAGTCCTTTCTATTCACACATACTTTTTGATATTTTAGAGTACCAACAATACTTTAGAAGGGTGACTGTTAAAAAATAAAATTCATAAAATATATTTTAAAAAATGAGATAAGATTTATGGACAGTAAAAATACAAACACATGCAACAATAACCAACATAATCAAAAGGTTAGATTAGATGGTACCAACAGGAAGTGTTATTTTCCTTTATAATGCTAGCAGCATTATATAGAACTCACATTACTGTCCAAGGATGGTTTGAATGTCAACTGAGTGTTGCCTAAGATATTTAATTCATAAATTTTCATTGAAAGTGGGAATAAATTAAAACAAATATGAGCAATTTCTCATTGTAGTCTCCTATTCACAAATTCATTTAAAAACAAATTACCAAAATGCCCAAATTCAAAATGACAGTAGTTCGAAAGTTTTGTTACATTCACATTTTTTTACATATGCAATTTTTGACCGGGTCAGCAGATTGTTAATTAGTGACTGAAATTTCATTTTATCTTCACAGTTTAATGTATTTCCAAAATTATTTAATTCATTAAACAGTCTGCCAGGTTTTTATAGGAAATATTGCTATCTGAGGCATTAATTAAATGTTCTCTGATCAAATTGTGTTTTCCATTTTGGGAACCATTTAAGAAACACCAAACTTACAAAATATTTGTTTAAAAAATATTGGTATCTATTATTTATTCCCAGATGTTTTTTTTTTATGACCATTGGCCTATTTGTTCAGATTTATTTTGATTAGTCTGTTGCTTTTTTAATTTTCCATTAAGATATTGCAAGTATTGAGAGATTTACTCTACTCACGATTTTTATATAAATATTTGTCATATTGCTTCTTACTACATCCTTGCAGTTTATTTCTTCATGAAAGCAAACTTTTAAGCAAATTTTGTTTCACCTTCGAATACTTTCCCCAATCAAAATATGTTAAGAATATATTAGTAATTAAACTGTTGTTGTTTTTGTTGTTTGGCTTAATGCCATTTTTCAGCACACGATAGGCTATTCATGGCGGCCAGTATTAATGGTGGAGGAAGAAACCGGGAAATCACCGGAAAGAACCACCGACCCACGAGAAGCTACTGGCAAGCTTTCTCACATATCCACATTCGCCGAATCTTAGATTCGAACCCAAGCAGAGGTGAATTAAATTGTGAATACAGCCCTACAAAAGGATGAAAATCGTCTTTTCCTGTCTATCTCATATTGAAAAACTGCATTAACTCTTCCACATTATCTTCTCTTGCCACCATCTGGTGTTGCTAGTTTTTTAGCAGAGCGTTATCATAACGAGGATGTTGGGGTGGTTGTGAGTTTTTGGGGACAATATTCTTGGAGAAACACAATTTACTTAAAAAGTTTTTTTTCCTTCAAATACGTTCCTCAATCATGTTAAATTAGGAGAATACGTAATAGCCCATTTCATACCGGATTTAACAGAGTTGCTCCGTAATTATCCAAAAACCTCTGAGTCTCTTTATACTCCAGCCAATTAAACGCTGGTAGGCATATGGCGTACATTCTTGTTTAGAAGTATCAGATTAAAACAAATTAAGAAATGCCCACTACTTGTATTGTCAGAGGTTGCAAAATTAATACAATCAGGTTCATTATGAAGGACAAAACTATAATTTTCATGTTTCAGGTTATTTCCACCACATAAGAAATGTTTAGTTATTTTGTAAGTGAGCAAGAAGAGAAGTGCCCTCCCTTGTAGTTCTTATATAGTACATTAAAACGATACGAGCCCCTGTGAGCAAGTGGATCTAATTTAATGATTTATGTTTAAATGTAATAATCCACAGACTTTCACAAACAAATGTGATAAACTCATATTAAACACATCTCATTTTAGTGACGTTTTGGATACATATAATTAGTTTGAACAACTTGCTCTTTCATTGTCAGGATTAAATTTTTAACATCGACACAGTTCCATACTCACATGCACATGTCCAGATGTAAAAAGCACATAGTTACTCTCTTGTATGGCTTTAAAATCCGCCCTGGTATCCAGAAAATAAGACAGGATGGTTCCAATATTAAATTTAGTCAATATCTGTGGCATCATAGCCGTTGAATATGCATTTTTCAACTCGATAAACGAAGCTGAAGTAATTGGAACAATTGATGCTGATGCTGAGGCGTACGCCATGTTTTGACTACCATCTATCGATTGGATATTGCAGTCATCTGACTGCCCGCCATGTGATCAAAATTCTGAGCAAATTACAAAGTTTGCTGAAGTCTCCATTCTATGCTGATGTGTCCGCCTTGTTTTGACCACTAGTATGGTCCCCTGCTTAGAATGCACTCCGCTATACTATACTAGAAAGCATACTAAGCAGGGGACCAGACTATTTGCCTACCAGCTATTGATTGATTATTGCGGTCAGTTGACCACCTGCCACGTGATCGAAATTCCGAGCAAATTACAAAGTTCGCCAAAGTCTCCATGAAATAGTCTATAGAAATAGGGAATGATGAGTATCCAACCTCTGCATTGGGTATTCTTTTAGGGATGATGGTTTGATTCCTCATGCGAATGATAACCTGTTCTCCTAATGATCTAAGCAACACAGCCTTGGGTCATGTGACCCCTAGAAGATAATTATTGAGATCTTCTTATCTACAAAATTTCTCTGGCAAATCCAGCAAAGCTGATAAGCTGTGCTCTAATTGGGTCTGATTCAAAGTCTGCCTCTTAGAAGCTCAATTCTGAAATATAAACTTAAGGTTGATTTGCATGCTAACCAATAGCTTGTACTATATCTTGGATCAAAATGAAGCAAGGGCTTGAGACATAATATCCTCCTTTACGGCTATGACCAGAAGAAAGAGGCACTTGCGTATGCCACAATTAATCTGTGTTTCAACTAGTGCTTGAGTGCATGAACAGAATCTTGCACGGCCAATGCTCTTGACTTGTCTATGGAAGAGAGTGAGGAAATGACTAATAATTGATAGTAACCTATTTTTGGCTACAAAGCCTGGTTGTGTCAAGTAGACCACTGAATTATCCAATTGGATAGGGCTTGTAGCTCGCTCAACCGCATGCTGAAGCTAAAGCTATCAGGAAACATGTTTTGGATGATAGTAACTTTAGGAAAGTGTGGGTCAAAGGCTAAAATTTATTTGAATTCAGCCATGTTAAATCCCAGGATGGATTCTATTTTGGAAGTGGTGAGGGATATTGTGCGATTGTGATAAAAATTGTCTAAAAGATCCAATAGATCTTATTAAGCCAAAAATTAATCTACCATGATGCCAGAATGTGTCTAATATCATAGAGCATTTGCTTTTCATAGTAACTGCAGTCATTTGTTTCTCCTCTAAGAGCCAAAAAATGTCAGCCAATCAAGAGACTAAGGCACTCTGAGGGAAGATATTGATAAGGTAAAAGTCCCTAAAAACACACCACATTCCCCTGTAAGCTTTTAGGGCTGTTCCATTAAAACATACATGGTACCCAGGGAAAGCAGTTTTAGAAAATATGTGCCAGGGTACTTTGATTGACAGAGTTCATATTAGCTTAATCACAGGCACCCTCTCAGTGCACAGATAGAGTAAAGATCTATTGATTGAGATGTCATTCTATGCAAAGGACTTGACCTATCCTAAATTTTAGCAGGGGATTACCCCAGGATCCCCCACAAGGATGACTTCAGTTGATTGACAAAGGACTGTTAGTAAGTGAAAATTGCATGAAAATCAGACAAGTGTTGAAGTTGTACAGATTCTATACTGGTAAAAAATGTTACAGATAAACATTAACATCCTGCTGTGTGATATGATTATTCAGCAGTCGCTTTTACTTTTTGTTGTGTGATTTGATTGGTTTGTGAGCCATTGTACTTTCTGTTCTGTGATATTTAATTGATAGTCACCATGCTAGTTTAAGATAACTACTTGGCATTAGGCAAACTCAACTTTATATCACTAATAAACCATGTCACAGGACATTCTACCTCTGATGTAACATTTCTTTTTAATTAAGCTGTCTTCCTCAATATTTAAAAAAAAATGAAAATGTTAAAACTTCATGCTAGAACATCCCCATCAATCTTTTCCCCAGCCCAGAATATTTCTTAAGATGATATGAACCACTGTATCTCCTCTGCCATTGTCTGGTGGAAAAATTAGCTGAACATGATCAAGTCTGAGTTTTAAAGCAATGCACAAACTTCAGCACATAATCTTAGCTTTGATGTCAGCATACCAAATATACTCATCCACAAGTCTAGTCTAATTGCAAACAACATAGATTCCAATCTGCCTTAGCATAATGTACCTGCAAACAGGGTCATTGTTGTTTGTTCTACTGATTACTCTTAACATACTGAGCAGACCCAGATCTGGCAATACATTATGTGAGAGTAGATCTGGGTCTGTACAGTTTGTAGTTGGACTCAGAAGCAAGTATACATGGTAGTGGCTCCCAGTAAGGTGACACCTATGTCTTGCCAACTGCTAAAGCAGGTGAGACATGAATCAAACAGGAAATTTTATGGATAACAATAATATCAAAATTTTGTCTTAATTTATCAAAACTATTTGTAGTTAATTAATTCAAACAAAACCATACACATATAGAAGTCAATGTACACCTGCATGCATGTAGCGAAAACTACAAGGGCATGGGTTGAGGTATACAGAAATGAGTTACAAAGAGTTATATTAAATGAACTATTCATCTTTTGTCAAAATGAAAGTTGAATTTGTTTTTCATTATTATTTAGTCAAACCATTCTTCTGCACTGAAATACTTACCGGATCCATACAAAATTATTGCTTTTATCAAACTTTGTGTTATATCAAAGTGGGTGTTCTGTTTTTTTAGTAGATCAAACTTGTCTCTTAATCAAGACTGTGTCTTAGTATTTCAAGCTAGAACAGATTCTGATAACAAGCACTAAACTGCATCACAAGACACATATCCTGCTGTGATAGGCATGCCCCTGTTTCCTCTACAGTGGATGATAACCATTGAATAAGAATTCTCTTAATTATCAAGCATTTGTCCTTTTCTGCTAAATATCCTTGTTCTGAAGTGTTTCTGTCTGCTTATGACCTCTCTGCTACCTGTATGGACAACCATTTGCCCAGTGTCCTCTTGAACCTGTGAATTAAAGAAAGAAAATTGGGGAACAAATTGGTACAAGGTTATCCTTTCTCATCTATATATGTAACCAACAGGTTGCAAGTTCTCTCAAAGTATACAATATATCTTATTTTTTATTTTTTTAAAAACCTGTACTATTGCTAGTGCCCTATGCTGACTGTATTTATCTGTATACATGACACAATTGTATGAAATCAACACTGCCTTGTGCATTCAACAAAGAAATGGCACTCTAAAAAAAAATCCCAAGGAATTAGCAAGTGTACTTATACTGATGCATCTCTGGCTAATGCAGTTATTGACTATAATTTGAACTCTGAAACTCAAGTTTAATTTCTTTATTTATGATGGATACACATGATTTAATACTAAAAGGCAGCTCCGGTTATTTACATTATTTTACTTTTTTCAGCTAGAGCACCCAATAATGTTAAAATCTATTTTACAAAAAATATTTGTATAGGACAAAATACTGCATGTATCAGTGAAAGCTGCTAGTGCAAACCCTTCCTCTGCCATCAGTGCTAACCAAAATTTGTTTCCCTCCATATTTTGTATTACTGTTTATGCAGTTGTTGATGTTTATGAACCTCAGTGATTGCAAGTTATCCAGTGAACCACACTGTTTGTGAATTATCAAGGAGTAATTCAATGGTTACTTCCCTTGGTTTCTGCAAGCCTATCTGGGTTAGTAAGATGCTTTTTATTCAAAATTTTTCACCAATACTGTTGATTGTGTATATAATGGCAACATTTGTTTGAGGGTTTTTCTAGTTTTTGTAACTTCATCCATATTTGATAGCAGACATATGTATCAGCAACATTAGTTCATAAAAAAGATCCCAGGATGGAAGGATGCTTGGTGTCCAGTTGGTCAGATTCTATTCAGCAGTTTTTGGTGGCAAAAACTAAACATTTTTCTTTGCTTTTGCTAATGACAGCTATATCTGATGGTGGGACAGCACCATCTGTAAATCCAAAAGGCATACAATCTAGGACATTTTCTGACTATTTGGTCAGTTTGTAAAATGTTGTGTTAGAAGCTGGTCAAGGCTTTTATAGTAAAAGCAGCCATATCTGAGTGCAGATTGGTATCACTGTATAAAAAAAACTTTAAAGCACTTATTTCCTGAATGATTTATGTTAATTACATCAAATTCTGTTCCACAGTGTTTGCGAAGCAGTTGTTCAAAGGATCTTTAAGTTTTAGCAATGGTGGCCATATGTGAATTGGCATCATAGGTACAAATTTTAAAGCCTTTATTACTAAATTGCTATCTGTCAAATTCAGTAAAATCTGTTTACATTCAAATCTAGTTTCATATATCCTGGTTATTTAATTCTTATATTTTTAGATATTGTTAGAATAATTTTCAGTGCTCTTTATTTTGGTGTAAAATTGATGCATGTAATTTGGGTTGTCGAGTATACAGCTTGGCATCTTATGTCATAGTTGCATTTCTTTAATTATTACTAGCTAAACCTGATCATTTTTACTTCTTCAACACCTGAGATAAATTGGAAACATAAAAAGTAACCAGGAGCTAATCTTTTTTACATTTTTATATTTAATAATTCCTTAATTACACTTTTTAAATTTACTATTGTGACTGTCTACACTGGCACAATTCATTTTCCTGATTTTATTAACTGTTAAAGTTTGTTCAATGAACTAGATCAAGCTCCTTTCTCAAGCACATGGGATCAGCCATTTTGATCAGCTAAGTTAGAAAGAGCATTTTTTCCCTAATGCCACATGTAAATAATTTTCAGTCACAATACATAGAAGTAGCATGCCAATATTCACTCCATTATCCTTTTGCAATTGCACACAAATTCATATTATATCCATAATTCCTTCTTAAGTACTTGATAAGTGTTGAGTGGAATCTAAGCAGTGCTGGAAACGTATCTATTTTTAGTAATGGCAGACAGGAATCATATGTATTAAAGTCATCAAACCAAGAGTGCTTTGTCAGATTCTGTTAAGCAGCTTTTAAGAAATGCTTTTCTAGTTTTAGTAATGGTTTTTCTACTTTTAATAATGGTTGCAATTTCTTCAAGGTAGATCAACAGCATTTACAAAAATCTGCTTGACACCAAAGTGCTTTCTATCAAATTTGGTCAAATTCTGTTCAACATTTTATGAGAAGCCATTTGAATGTTTACCTCATTTTGATAAAGCAGATTGGTATCACTAAAATCTGGAGGAAAAAAAAGCAAGATACTTTCAAGTTTAGTCTAATTTTATTGAGTGCTTTGTGAGAAAGAGATGCTGAAAGAAATTTCTGCTATTAGTTTTAGTGACCATATTTTTCAGCAGACTGTCATCACATGAACATATCTGAAAGAGTTTTATGACAGGATGCTTGCTTTAAAATTTGGTTAAATTCTGTTAAGCAATATTTTAGAAGTGGTAAATACC
This sequence comes from Potamilus streckersoni, assembly GCA_016746295.1. NCBI lineage: Eukaryota > Metazoa > Mollusca > Bivalvia > Unionida > Unionidae > Potamilus > Potamilus streckersoni. The sequence continues at coordinate 12,662 of JAEAOA010000513.1, forward strand.
AACTATGAACAGATGGACTACATATAACTGACAAGAAAGAACCATTCCATAAAACTCAAAGCCTCAACGTCAAGTGAAATAAAATGAAGAGTATGGTATAAAATACTGATGTTTCACGAAATTCTAAAGAATAGTTTTGTGAAAGATGAAAATCATTTTAATAGTCTGAGAGAAATCTAGGATATTTAATCATTAAGGATAATACCCAAATAAAACAAATCCAGGACCAAAAATAACATTTCCCATTACACTTAATAATCAAGTCTATCAAAATCTTCTTGTTTATTGCAACATTTTATATAATCCTTTAGAAGACTGGCATTAAAGATCAAAATATCAAGCTGTCAGGTTAAAAGATCACATATATTGAGTTATGATATTAATTCTGGGACTAGATCACAAATATCTATCACATTAATTCTTGGGAAACATTGTCCAGCAAGAGCCATCATACTTGCATGCACTCCTATACCTCAATAATCCATGATGAACAGGGTCCATAAAAATGTAGCGAGGCATAAGCATCAGATAAATGGAGATAGCATCAGATAAATGGAGATTCAAATTTGGGTTAACAGTTGGGTGGGGTGGGGCACTAGCAACTTTCATTGATATATGAGAATTACAATCTTCATTTGTGTACAAGTAAAGCAAAAGCTAGTTTCCTTAAGGTATGTGTATTCATTGTAAGCAAGCATAAACAAACGAAAGCTTCACAGCAATAATTACACCCATAAACAGACAAATCCTACTGATATGTCTGTATGAATTATTTCTTCAAAATAGTGATTTTCAGTGAGATTTAAGTGTCACTTAAAGGTAGCACAAGAAATGACTGTAAACTGTCACAAATGTTTATAATAAAAATCTTCTGAAGACACATTTGGATCTAGAACAAAACATGGCTGAAAAAACAGAATAGAGGTAAATATGTGCCTTTTATTAGAACTTTCAAGCTTATTTTTGAATTATGCATTCAATGATAATAATGAAAGATCTGAAGAACCTATAGAAAATCCTGGATTTATCTATTGTCTGTGATTTTAATTAGAAATTATGCTGACCCTACACACAGATGTTACTGTAACACATGCACCTTTCATGTATGATAATTTGCTAATATAATTAATATGTTTATTAGCTTGTGTTTCCATACAAAAGCACCATTAAGTTTTTAACAGTTGTCAAAGTAAATCCAACTTAGCCTTTGAGTAGGCATTTAATTAAGCACCCACATGTGTTGGTACAGCCAAAAGACTCTTCTCATGAATGGAAGAAGGCCATCACATATTTGCTAATTAAAATGACACTAAAATGAAAGCTAACTTTAAACACAAATTTCACTTCAAATTCCAGGCTTCAAGTAGCTGAGTGAACTAAAGCATTCACCATTACAGATCTCTGCCATCTCACCTCTGTTTGCATTGCCAATGTGGGTATGTGAGAAAACGTGCCAGTAGCTTTTCGCGGGTTACTAATCCTTTACAAGGTTTTCTCAGGTTCTTCCTCCACCATCAATACTGGCCACCATGTATAGCCAATCTTGCTGAAAAATGGCATTAAACCCTACAACATTTCAAATCCATGAATACAATTTCTGCCAGATTCCAAAATCAATACACAAGAATACTTGAAGAAATACACAGTTTGTTGTTGGGCTTAACGCCATTTTTCAGCACATGATAGGCAATTCATGGCGGCCAGTATAAATGGTGGAGGAAGAAACCGAGAAATCACCGGAAAGAACCACCGACCCTTGAGAAACTACTGGCAAGCTTTCTCACATATCTACATTAGCCGAATCCTAGACTTGAACACACGCAAACAGAGGTGAGATGGCAGTGATCCGTAACGGACATCGCTTTAGACCACTCGGGGCCCCTCAAAATACACAGTAACATTATTCATCTATACATAGCACTGTACAGTGACCTTTGAACTTGGTAGCATATCACATGCTCAGTTATTAGTTTAAAAACAAAAACAACTTATTTGGTAAATTAACATTGAAATTTTGAGACTTGCTGTGAATTACTGACTTGAAACAACTTTTGCAGTTGGTCTGGAATGGTGGTATTTTGCTTTCTGTGTAGATCCTATTAAGTTCTGCTTTACTAGGTGTGATTGACTGGAGTTATTAGCTGGGTCAATTCCGTATGATGTCCAAGAGTAGCTGGAGGGACTGGCCTTGATGCAAGTTACACATTATTATTCTGTCACCAATAGTTTGGAATCACAAGAAGATATATGAAATTCTTTTAACTCAAATTCTCAAGATGCAAGATTAAATAATGTTGGTTAGATAACATCATATTCATTTCATTCAGAGTGCATATAATTCATCTTTGTAGTCTAAATTGCAGTACAATTTTGTGCTGTTGGATGAATGTTTGGTATCAATGTCATTCTAACTGGCACCATTTGCATGCTCTTTGTTGGAGGGACTCCAGCTACATGGAATGTAGGACTTATACAACAAATCCAACCATTTTCTTAGAAGAGTAAAATGGGAATATTGCAAAGCAGCTGGAGTGTGTAAGCCAATTTTTAGCAGTAGAAAATGAGGCTTCTGTGTCATCTTGGCTTGTTAGCTCAGAGGATCTTGCTTTTCTTCTAAAACCTGTAGTGCTTGGACTAACTTGCAAACAGGACATCTCTAAGAAAAATGGGACAGCCCTTGGCCTTTTTAAAGCCTTGCTAATATTTTTTTAAAATGGCTCACTGTCTGAGTCATTTGATTAGCAAATTGTTATGTATACTTCCCCTAATTAATTGTTTAAATTATCAGAATATTTTCAATACTGCAATATTTTCAAAAAAGCCATTGATGGACATTGTGGATATCACATTCAGCTGGCTGCATGGTTGAAAATTTCTCTCGTCTGTTTACATAATGAGATGTTAATGTTTTTATCCCTATGTTGCTAATTGTACAGTAGAAGTAGATATACTTGGGAAATGTGTTCAACTGTTAATGGGCACTAACAAGGTACCCCACTGTCTGGTTGAGGTTCACTCTTTATGGAGGTATGTTTGAAACCTCTTTATCTCTTTCTTTGCAAGATGAATAACTATATCTCTTAGAGAGAGATGTGAAAGTGATTGCGGTGATACTTCCCAAATTGTCAAACTGTGGTCAGGTATACATGCAGTTAAATGCAAAGAATAAATCGTAAAAATTATTTAAAAAACAATGTTGAAGAAATCTTTGAAGATGCTTCAATCATCAATAATTTAAATACACTTTATTTTTTCATGTTATTCCTGGAAGTTTTCAGTAAAAGAGGGTGAAATCATTCAGTTTCCATGGACTCAAACTATTGCTTATGTTAGTTATGACATGTCATCATTGTCTGTCAATGTGGTTAATATGGCATAACAAAGGAAATTTCTAGGATGTGACAGAAAAGGCAGAGGCTGTCAAAGCATCAACCACTCATTACAGAAAATAATCTTTTCTAATTATCAAAAATTAAAGTGTACAGACTTATTATTCCAAGTTAAATCTCAAATTGCAGCAAATCCAGAGTAAATTTTTTTTAAATTACTGCCAATGCAAATTATTATACATCTCCTGTGGTTCATTTTGTGGCAACTATCCCTACAAATTGTCCCAAGTTTTTACATTATGTTCTGTTCACATCTGGCTTCAGTTTATAGCTCTCCAACTGGTTATAGGCAATGAGATTATGAAGCTCTTTAAGTAGGGTTCATTCTTACAAAAATATGTGATGTGATTATGATTTTTAATTTAGCTTTAACAATTTTTCAGTCATACTGATACGATTCTGCAGTGTGGCAGTTTATAGTGATGTCTAACACTGGGGCATCATGCTGCAGACATGTAGCATGATGTCCCACCCAGTCACCAGGCCGACCAGTCCAAACACTAGCCTATTAATGCTGAGCATCAAGCAACCAAGGATAGAACCCATGACCTCCCTCATTGGAGGCAGACAGTCCCACTGGAGCAGTTCACAAAAATATGTGCATCATTTTTTCGTAAAGTATACTAATGTGGCCATATCCATAATAATAATATTTGATTTAATCTGCCACTGATTGTGTTGTTATACTTAAACATTTATTGGTGCTGCACCCAGAATAAACAAGTACACTCCACAATGTGTTTATTTACTAAAAACATGTAATCCTGTTATGATTCCACTCCATTGAATTAGAAATTTTCTGAGCAGAGAAATAAGATGTGTAGTCCTGCCCTACTACATAGTATTCACTCATGAGAAAAAAAATAATGACATACAAAGTGGATTTTTGACTTGTCTGCTCCATGGTAACCAGTGTGCATTCTAATTTGTGTATGAATCAAAATATGGTTCAAACTCTCCATAATTTCACCATCTAAACATCTGCTAGCTGCTTCTTTCCACAGAAAGGACATTATGCTTTATGATCCTTAGTTTTATTCTCAATAAATCATCGAAGCTTACTATAGATCATCAAAATTTACTATCTTTTGTGAAGCACTCATGCACATCAACTGTTTTACATCAGCTGATTGGGATCACACAACCCCAGAAAATGCCTATGGATTAAGTACAGACAAAGATTGGCGCTTTTACAAGAAAACTTTCTTTGTCTTTCATGTAAGGATATTGATGATATATTTATGGTATAAATGTTTACCAAATCTTTGAAATGAGTTGAAACCCTAAAACTTCAGGTTTAACCTTCAATGACCTTCTCAGGAGTAGGCAGGCACAGGGCACAGTTACCACAAAAACATGCATGATTCCTATATTGCCATATCTGAAAGGTCTATACCACCTCATCTCTCCAGCTCAGTCTACATAAAGAGTTCCAACTTCAATGTGTTTGATGTCCAGCAGATTCCTGGAGTTAAACAATGTTTTCATTCAAGACATTTAAAATATCATTAATATTTTGGCAAAATATCTTGTAGGATACCTATTATACTATTATTCTACATTCAATGTTTAATTTTCTTGAGACCTTTTATTAATCACTTTTCAGATAAAAATATGTAGTGCTACTGACAGTTCTTCTCAATGAATCTCCAGGATACAAATATCAATCAATTAAATGCCGAGATTTGTCAGCTTATCTACCTTCAGTAAGCCCTTTTATTAAGCCAATAACAGACCTGCCAACCCTGACAAGACTGTCTCAGTAAGGCAGTTCATTTTTTTCTTGCAAGTCTGACCAGTTTCTGTAAGGTGTAACAAAACATCATAAATTGCTACTGTAAAGCTGGAAAAACATATTTAAAAGTTTGGCATTTGAAACATGTAGTGATGGTAAACATTATGTTCAACTGATAAGTTTGTAAAGTATACATAGACCTTATTTACTACTAGCACAGTTGCACAAACTTCAGTTCCAAATCCTATGCAGCTCACGGGCTTGTTGCTATCTGTCAATCTGACATAATTCTTGGATTTTTCATCATCACACAATGATGGCAATCATATCTCCTGCCATGAGACATAATCAAATGGACACATGATGCCCAATATATGTAATTGTGTCCCTTACTGCTTTTATTCACAAGAATCTGAATACTCCTTTTTATTTGTCTATGCTGATTATTAACACTTTTTAAGAGGCTTATTTTCCCCATCATTTTCAACATGCATTGCTTGCTGGAGGCCATTTAATAAAAATTCTATAATAAACATTTTGATTCTGCAGACGTTTTGCATGGAAAAAATATGAGCAGTTTAAAGTTACTGCTATAAAGTTAGTCTCGTTCCCTAACACCTCTAATTCTAATATGAATATCAGAGCCAAATCAAACACAGATAAACCAATTATCTGGATTTTTCGCCAACAACCATTTTTCCATAATCTTTGCTTAAATGATGTAAATTTGTATTTGAAGGGTCATTTTTTTACGACTTATATCAAAATTGTAAGAGTTGGCAAGTCTGCAACAGCCAAGTGGAACTTGATTTTAAATGCATTTCATGAAAGTAACAACTACCACAAGTGAAGCATCTGCCATATCCTCCAAAGAAAGCACCATATTCCCCGCGGACATAGTCATTGTCCTCTGAACTCTGGCTGCTGAGACTGCTCTGGCTACTAGCACCTGATGACAGTTCACTGCTCCTGGAACCTGTATCTTCATCCTCAATAAAGATAACTGTAGCTGGGCCTGCACCAACTTCTCTAGTCCCGCCAAAGTTTCTTCCACCACCTCGAATACCACCTCTACGTCGATTCCGACCACCTCGACCACGCCCTCTTCCTGCTGGCTCTGCAGGCGCTACAGATTGGTTGGCTCTAGTTTGTTCATCAAATCTGACTTGTTCAGCTGAAAAAGAAACATAAAGCAATTAAGAACAGCAAATCCTGCTAAAAATGATATTGCATATACTGTAATAATCAATGCACACTGCATGTCATCACATGCTAAAATTTGACATAAATTTATTTGTTGATGCTGTTGTTGGCACTAAATTCTATTTCGGTTTTGAAAGTATGAGAAGTTCTAGTCTTAAAGAAAATCAAAAGTCTCTGACAAGCAGACTATCGCTAATTTTGAAATCACAAAAAATCTAGTAGTAGAAACAGTCATTGCAATTATCCAGAAAATTTTTTATTCAATGACATGAACTAATAAAGGCTATTTTTTTTCTTAATTCAAGATGTCATATTGCTCCACATTAGTATTTTCACAAAGCTTTGGAACTTGCAGCAAAATGTTAGAAATACACTGCAAAAAGAACAATTTTTTTTTTTTACCAAAAATAAAACTACTGGCAGAAAATTAAAAAAAAAACAGCCAATTTAACCAAAATCAGATTTTCAGAGCAATCATTTTGAGAATGTGGGGAAATTTCATGATGATTCAGTTTTGAACATTTCTACAGCCTGGCCTTAAATGTAAACAATGTTTCAACACTCAACGGATGCAAAGGAAATTTCAATACTTATTCGACCATATTACATCAGAAATTTACTAATGCTAATTTCTAAATCCAGCCATCCCAGAAAGCTCAACTCAACAAATTTGTCTTTCACATCTATAAACAAATTTTGACTAAAAATATTTGTATCATTCTGTAGAAAATAACTTTTCCACAATAAAATATCCCTGGCAACCACCAATTTACTGCAAGGTGTCTACCTGTGTACCAAATGGTCTTCAGTTTAAAGTTGAAGGTCCAGGATTTAACAGTAATCTGAGAAACATAATTTACAAAAAAAATTCCCTTTAGCAACTGAATACATTACCCGATCACAGTATTATCAGAATAAATGGAAAAAGGAGGAAATGCATGAGCATCTACATTGGTTACCTTTTAGAGGTCATTATGGAAAGGATCCTCTTGTACATGTTAATACCATTCTATTGACCAGAGGCAACTCAGCATGGGTTAATAGTGATGCACGATTAATGTGAAGTCTTAAATAAAGAGTAAGAATCAGCACAGATTTTCTCTAGTAGACCACACAAATCAAATGTTATTACCATGTGTTATGACAATAACAAAACTGATAGGCATCTTCTTTTCCCAATTAAAAGCCATCCACAACATTTGGTAAAAGTGTAATATTATTAGGAAAAAAACCCTTTTCTTCTTGAAGATTTTGATCTTAAACTAACTGATAAAGCTGCTCTTATGAATCAAAAATAGAATACTAAATAAACATGTGATTACTGCTGTAACTTATCAAAATTGTACATGAAAATCGATCGCTTTTGCTGACCATTTCTTGTATAATTTCAGTGAGATTGACGTTAAAAAGTTGCATTTCGTTGAATTAAGTGGGTCGATGTTACTTAATGTTAATGAAAGCATGTATAGTAACCATTTTCTTTTACGTGGAGAAAGCTTATGACACCATATTCAAGTGCAGCATAAAGAATGATCTATTTAACATTTCTTAGGCATGACATTCTTATTTTTATACCCATTATTTTGAATGAAATTTATGGCCATTTTTACCTTTCTTGAATCTGTACTCCTGATAAGGGTATACTTTAGGTCAGACACCTTTTTTTAACTTAAGAATTTACAATATAATGAAATGTTTAATATCTAGATATGACTTTATTAGAGTCAAATCACTCTTGATATGGTATTGGTCAAATGTCAACTACAGATATGATTCAAGTGAGTTTAGAAATGTTCTGAAGAAAATACATTCAAATTTATGACAATTTGATCTTACTGCCATCATCTCAACATAACAAGAAAATCTGTCTTACACATCTTTATAATTTTCTAATCCTATCTCCTTACCTACCACATTTTTTTTGATTCCCTTAGCTCGTTTCTCAACTTTATTATCAGTGAGTTTTAGACAGTACATTTTACTACACAATCCAATAAACTCAAATGATAAGAACCAAAATTGTCTCAACACTAAATTTTCTCATTACTTTTTTATCATCACAATGAAATCAGGCATTTTTTGAATAATCTGAAAGATCAATCATATCTCAGATATTGTAAAATTTTTGATGCTACAAGTTTACTAAAATGTTCCACATTTTTGACTATCTCAATATTGACTTGCTTTCTAATATATTCTATGGTCCTGCCAAAGATGCTGTTATTCACAAGCTTCAAAAAGTCTTTTTTCGAATTCTGTTTTAGAAGCTGCTCATCATGCTGTGTTGGAATCTATATAACTTTTGTAACTTTTAGCCCATGATCAACTGCTTGTTTTAAAATTTTATAACAAATGTATCTCCGTTTGTCAAGCAGATTAGGAACTATTTTTTAAACCTATTTACCACTAGTGCTAGCACTAGAAAATAATTTGTTTTTTTTTTCTGATTATGAACTGAAATCAATCTACACACTGTAAAAAAAATTAATAAGGAAGTACCTGATGATCAGGTTGGGGGGCCCCTGAGTGGCCAAGTGGTCTAAAGTGCTCACCATTATGGATCATTGCCATCTCACCTCTGTGTGGGTTTCAGTCTCTGGTTCGACCAATGTGGGTATGTGAGAAAGCATGCCAGTAGCTTCTCATGGGTCACTGGTTCTTTCTGGGGTTTTTCTGGGTTCTTCCTCCACAATTTATACTGGCTGCCATGTATAGGCCCATTTCGTGCTGATAAATGGTGTTAAACCCTATAGACCATTTCATGGTTATGATCTCCCCTTGAAAACACTAGAGGGCATCTCAGTGCAACTCACTTCCAGATAATTTAATCATTTAAGATGTCAGATGTAGATCAAGAAAATGTGAAGAACCACTCACATTTCCAAGCATGATTGATATATCATTATCCTAAAAATAAATACTATCAATATTTTATCAATTGTTTTTTATCTTGTATTTTTTCAGTAACTTGCACTGTTCCCAGCTTTCAAATAAATGTTATCTGCCCATTTCACAACTTCATTATCTTTCCATTACTACCTCATGCCCAAATTTGTATTATTTGATTGTGTGAAAGTGTTTCGGTGCATAAAATGATTGTTAATGCAATTTATTTTGCTTGAAGAATAATAAAAATATGTTTAAATTTTACACCTTCAATCAGTGCAGTTACTGGAGGTTGAACAACGAGAAAAATTCTAACTTCTTAAAAGAGACCATAAATAAAATCTTTCCTTTTATGTATGTAATTCTCTACAAATTTTAGTTCAAATGTAACGTTCACAAATTGCATATCATAGGCAGATTAGTGATTACATTGCGAGAAAGATAAGATTCCCTAAATTGCTGACAGTACTATAGCCAAACAAATTAAAGAAATAAAATTGTCAACAATTAGCTTAAATATCATGAATGCTGTGCAATTTCTCTACAAACGAAAATCATATTTCCATTGTCTGCCAAAGAAACTCAGCCAGTTAACATCCAACATTTCTCCACCAAATAGGTAAAGTTTTATTAACATGATTAAATTAAAAGCAAGAATAAAGCAATAATACACACACACACACACACACACAGAGTGTTACCCCGCTATAATGCGCTCCGTTATAATGCAATTTCGGATATAATGTGGTTGTGGCATGGCTCCAGAAATTTCATTCACCTTGTTACTGATATTTTTCTCATAAACAAAAAAAAATATTAAGAACGTAAAGTAAATTGCATAAAGTTTTATTATCAAGTTGGAAAAGGGATTGCTTATAAATTTGAAGAAATGTTTGTGGCATTGCTCCCGAAATATCATATACATGTATTATTCTCGTACATGGAAAACATTTCTTCTTAAAAGTGCACAAAATAATGTGTAGAAAGTTTATTATCATTTTGGAGAGGAATTCACATATGGATTCTAATATAAAACAATCGCGGCATGGCTAAAGAAATTTCATTTACTTTATTTCCTGTATTTTTCTCGTAAAAAAAAAATTAAGTATGAAATGTAAATTACATACCATTTTGTTATCATTTTGGAAAAGAGATAGCTTATAAGTTTGAATATAATACGTTTGTAGCATGCATTTCTTCTTAAAAATGCAAAAATTAATGTGCAGAAAGTTTATTACCATTTTAGGAAGGAAATAATGTATGGAATCTAATATGAAACGATCGTGGCATTGTTTCCAAAATTTCATTTTTACTATATTACCGGTAATTTTGTCGTAAACAAAAAAGTACTTAAAGTAAATTAAGTAACGTTTTGTTATCATTTTGGAAAAGATATTGCTTATAAATTTGAATATAAGATGATGCGATTCTCCTTAAATATCAGATACATGTATTATTAACATACACAGAAAACATCTTCTAAAAAGTGCCAAAAAAAACCATGTAGAAAGTTTATTATTGTTATAGGGAGGAAATCATGTATAGATTCTAATATAAAATGATCGTGGCATAGCTCCTAAAATTTTTTTATTTAACAAATTTCTTACAGTTTTGTGCCAAAATAAACATAGGAAATATGAGCATCTGAATTCATGTCTGGGCCTTATGAGAACTTTGGTCTTTGTGTATTGTTGAATGATGACAACTCATAAGTGTTAATGTTCTTATTACTGGTTCATGAGCAATGAAGCCATCAAAACTACTTTGTGTTTGTCTACAATGCATTCCCTATACAATCATTGCTCAAACAATATTCAATATATGTTCTATAAGCTGCATTCACAACTAAGCAATAAATAATGTGATGGTTGATAAAAGATTCTCACCTGAATTTATAAATTAATTTAAGTACGTTGCTCATCATCAAAGTCAATTGCCAGCTAAACTTGTTCAAAGTATAGTTCAAAAAATTATAAAACATCAACATGTGCATGTGGCTTGGCAGTGTTGTTTTATGCAATTAGCTGACATGTGAATGTCATCCATTCCCTACAAATATAACCCCTTGTTTATTGCTGTAGTCAGAAAGCAACTGAAAATTAGATTTTCAAACAATAATAAAGTATTACAAATCATGGATGAGAAAATTTAGCAGTGTGAAATTTATATAGACACCTTTATTTAACATTCAGATGTACAGTTTCATCATTTGCTGCATACTATTTATTTTTTCCCCATTGTATTGGGTCGCATACTTTTTTGTGACAAAAATACTGAATATTTTAAATATGTGTGCAGATATTTTCGATGGAAATATTTGTATTGTGTATTCAATGTATATGATGAAATTCAGTTGAGTACACAGTGTTGATACTCTATTCATGCTATAGTTTAGACTTGTATAAACTATACATGTGGATGCACCAGTGCATGGTTCTCTGAATAAATATATTATGCATGCAATCTGTTATCACTGCAGGTGTTTTTCTCATTTGATTTAAAATGGCAACTGTGCCAATGAAGCACACATTTTTGCACCAGATTTTCCCCCACCCCCGATAACCCTGCAAATTTTGTTAGTAACATACATAGTTGCTTCAGGGTTCCTGCAGACTTAACAAAAACAAATTCCATGACTTTTCCAGGGCCATTTCATGAAACTCAAGGACCTCACAATCTTGCATTGTCAAGTAAATGAACATAAAGAATGACATCTTTCAATCTAAAATAAGAAATAAGTTAACAAATATATTAAATATGTACATTTTAAATTTACATGGGCTAGCACACTTTGACTTTATGTAGTAATTCATGTCATAATCCAATGATCAATGTAATTTGTATTCAAAAGAAAAAAGGAAACAATTATATGTAGTCTTTGTATGTGTTCCTATTTACAATATTAACAATAGGGCTGTCAATGGGTACCTGGGTAACCGGGTACCCGACCATATAGAAAAACCTGGGTATTGAAACGTAAACGCGGGTACACGTAAAAAAAAATAATAAAAAAAATCGCCACACTCACCATCCACTTCAAACAGGCATGACAGCTATGGCTATAATTAGAAACCAGATCTCTGCTTAATATAAATAAACAATACGTCAGACAGTCTGTTTGGATTAATAAAATTCATTGGCAATGTGCAACCAGACAAACCGTTATTCCCTAGGCATTATATACCAAGGTTAAAACATTTGTTCTACAGGTAATAAACCTCTTTGTAGATGATAACTTTTGAATGTGGGTGCTAAATGATCGGTACATTGCATGCTCTTTTAATATAATCCAGAGAGATACCTTTCATTTCCGAACAAACGTCAAAGAAATCCCCCAATTTATATTATGAACAATCATCACATATACACCTTGAAATCTTCGTAATGCCTCAAAGTAATCTTTGCTTGTTGTTTTTCTAGTTGACTAGCTCTGCGAATTTCGAAAGTTAGCCATCATACATATACCGATATATCTATTTTTCGATACTACTACGTTGTTACCATAACTATTTTAAGAATTATAATTCCAAAATAATAACACTTATGCGACTGCATGGTCACCTGGTATAACTAGGACACGCATGCATGGGTAATTCAAATCTGCGGTCAAAAGCAGATGAATAAACGTGGTCTGTTCTAATAAAGACTTATACTTTAAAAAATGCGAGTGCTTTAAAGCTTTTAATAAGACTGATCACAGTGATCATTAGAAGTTGGATTATACCTACCATCTGTGTACAAAGGTCATTCTAAATAAATTTATTAATTAACCGCGTGCGGTCAGACAATTCGCAGCTACGTCGGTGTGGATGAATCAGACCGAGTAGTAGTACACGGTTAGCCTCTATTGCTATAAAAAATTATTAAAGAAATGGAGATAACAATTAGTTGGTCTATGGTTGTACATGTCATTCATATGTTAACGGGTCCCCTGGTACCCGTTAAAATTTGCAACAGGTACCCGGGTTGGTTTGTTGGTGATTTGTTACAGCCCTAATTAACAATACACATTACTTTCCAGTCACTTTCTTTTATTTAGTGAACTACACCGGCAATCACATGATACTTCCACTAGGGGAACTTACTCTTATTATATGAATTGAAACCATTTATCGATTGTAATTTCATCATTTTATTTAATCGGTTCTCAGTGCTTTATGAAATTTGAAGTAATCAATTTCTTTAACTCCATTGTCTCAAATTTCATGACTTTTCCAAACCTTTGCAAGGTTTTGACAAATTCCATAACTTTTCAAGGCCCTTGAAATCTATTTTTTAAATTCCAAAACTTTTCCAGGATTCAATGACCTGCAGGAACCCTGTTGATTATAACATGGTTCGGTTCATAATGCAGTCGGGTTCTATGGCTCCCAACTACTGTATTATAGCAAGTTAAAATTGTATATGTATGTATACACAGATATTTTCCAAAATGCACAAATGTCATCCACGCTTGAACAGACAGACACACATATGAGTATCTGTGATGATTATTTTAATTTTATTTCCTTGAATAGTTGGAATTTTTAGAATATGCAATTTGGAGAAATATCGATATTAAACACTATATATGGATATGACATTTGTGGCTCTCACCTATAGGCCTGTCTGTCTATATATCTGTCTGTCTCATTTCATTTGGTGCATGGGTATGTATATGTATGTATATGCTTGAATGAATGTGTTCTCATACGTACATTACATAAACACTACTGGTTAAAAACGAGTATATAATGGTGCTAAGATAGAAAGAATGACAGAGACATAAAGACAACAAATATGAATATTTATGACTATCAATTTATTACAGGTAGTCGTCGACTTACGACCACGATTGGTTCCGACAGACCGGTCGTAACACGATTTGGTCATAAGTTGAGTAGGCTATATGTACAATACTGTGCAACTGGTACAACTGGTTTAATATTTGCAAAACATACAAAATTACAAAATACAGGTTTAAAAAATACCATAGGAAACATATTTCCAATTGCAAAACATAACATATACAAATATATAGATATGTATGAAACATTTTATTGGCCGCTGGTGCTTGGCTGCGGATCGTTGATGTCGTCATCTGAGGCAGCAGTTGGGGTTACCGGAGTTGGTTTTTTCATAAACATGGTGAGCTTTGTCTGAATTGTTTGTTTCTTTTTTTCTTCATAAATTTCACGATACGGACGAAACACATCATGCACCATCCGTTCAATTCTTGCAAATCATTCGATGTTTGGGTCCATTGCACTGAAATGTATAAGAAGTTTATTCAGTAAAGATAAACCTTCTGATAATCCCTTAGTGGTGAACTTTCTTTCTGGCTCCTCCTCTTCTTTCTCTGCTTCTCTTCTTTCTTCTTCCGCCACTCTTTCTTCTTCCAGTTCGATTAGCTCTTCATTTGTAAGTTCTCCGGATTCTTTGTCTAGCAACTCTTTGACATCTTCCATTTCACACTCCAAAGAAAGGTCTTTAGCGAGTTTTACTATTTTTTTCCTGAATCGTTTCGATTTCATGTTCACTGTGAAATCCGTCAAAATCATTAACATAGCGCTTAACACAATTTTTCCAGATGCCATTCATGCACTTTGTCGTCACAGCCTCCCAGATGGTAGCGATATTCTTGATACTCATCAAAATGTTGTAGTGTTTCCAAAAATCTCGCAATGTTAGTTCTGAGTCAGCATCTATAGCGGATCTTGCTTGAGCGAAGGTGGTTCAGAGATAGTTGGCCTTGAATGTAGCAATCACACCTTGGTCCATAGGCTGGATGAGTGGAGTCGTGTTTGGCGGCAGGAAAACAAATTTTACATCAGGATTGAGATCGCCTATATGTGGTGGGTGTCCAGGCGCATTATCGAGTAGCAATAAAATCTTGAAAGGAATATCTTTCTCCAAACAATATTCTCGAACTTGAGGAATAAAACAGTTCATAAACCAGTCTTCAAACAATCCTTGTGTCATCCATGCTTTACGTTGAGAACGAAAGTAGACGGGCAGTGTGTGCTTGTTAACATTTTTTAACGCATGCGGGTTCTCTGAGTGATAAATTAAGAACAGCTTCAGCTTAAACCCTGCGATGTTTCCACCAAGCAGCAGAGTTAGCCTATCCTTATATGCTTTAAATCCTGGCATGCTTTTGTACTCTGTGAATATAAGTACGTGCTGGCATCCGTTTCCAAAATAATCCAGTTTCATCAACATTGAAAATCTGTTCTGTTAGATATCCCTCATCTGTAATTAATTTATCCAGACTATCAACAAACATATGTGCTCCTTCCTCATCTGCACTCGCTGTTTCTCCAGTCACTCGAACACTATGCATTTGAAATCTTTTCTTGAATCTCTGGAACCAGCCAGTACTTGCTAAAAATTCTTGACTGCAATCTTCTCCAGCACGCTCCTTCTGAGTCTGAAATAGACTTCTCGCCTTCATCTGCACAGTAAAAAGACTTAATGGTGTCCGTTTTTGAATTTGTTCTTCCATCCAAATATATAACAATTTCTCCATTTCGTGGACGTGCCCGCTTCTTTGCTTTGTTATAACTGTTGATCGCATGGGTGCAGAACCATTTTCACAGCTTCACAAATTCTTTCTTTATCTTTCAAAATCGTCGACACAGTCGAGTGTGATAACTTCATATCACGTGCGATCACATTCACTTTCTTTCCTCCTTCGTACTGCTTAATTACCTTCATTTTCGTGTCGAGATCGATGACCTTTCTTTCCTTCTTGGCAGGCTGAGGCGTAGACAAAGACAATTTCCTCTTGGTAGACATCTTGGGAGGGATTTGATGAAAAATATCTAAGACAGATGGGATTACAGTTGAAATGGTACACGCATATATGGTAGTGCTGCCGGAACCTGGTATGCACTGTCGTATGCCGCGGCTAGCGATTGTGGTCGTAAAGTTGAATGGTCGTAAGTTGCATAGGTCGTAAGTCGACGACTACCTGTATTGACTTCAAGATCATGTTCTTAGTCTTTTTTAAATCATACTGTCTGCAATATTACATCAAGTCAAGTGGATCAATATTGATTTAAAAGGCAAACCAAAGTAATAGGACCGAATCTGTTAAATAATTGGATCTTTTAAATTTACATATTTGAGGCATGGAACGTCAAATAGAAGTAAACAGAAATGTTGTCTAAAAACCCCTGTAAATTTTAGAGTTATTACAACATGTTAGACTAGGTAAAGAAAAAATCATGCTGAAAATTGTTGCATGCACCATCCAATGCTTGATGTTTCAAGTTTTGAGAAAACCAGTGAGAAATATAAATAATTAAATATTAGGCTGAATGAATGCATGACTATATTTGACTGGACAAGGCAAGAAAAAATAAGTATATGAGAAAATACTTTTTTGTTAAAGATGTGAGAACCTTTTCCCCCCACCACAACCACCAAAAAAGAAAATGAGACAAAAAAGTCATTGTACATGTTAATTAGTCTGAATATTGTACAATATTTACACCAAAATATGAATAAATATTCCATTTGCATTAATTACATTCCTTTATCTTTATAATAGCTAATATAATTATTGCTTTGCTAAATTCCTCTGAATACATTAATATACTGTGTTCCATTTTAAAAATCTTTTCTGGTCTAAAATATTCAGCATTACACATCAGCTGATGTATCTAACTTGTGTTATAATTTTCTTATTGAACTCGTGTTATAACCATCTTAACTCATGTTATAAACAAACTATTAGCCTTGAGAAATTAACTGAGAAAGTAGGACATATCAACGTATGAAAAATGCAAATTATTGGAACTGTAATTTTTTTTCTCGCATGCACATTGGAACGAAGGAAAGTAACTTTAAGTGCTACAATCAGTAACTCTGTTGCAACTGTGAAATCCTCTATAAGAACAACCAGGTTAAATGATGATGGATACATCTTAAACCTTAGGTGATTGTTAAATTTCTATTTTTCCATTGTACGTAAATATACCCAACCCCAGTTAATCGCTTAGTGAGAAACGAAATTTGAGAGATTTAGAGGGTTGTCCAGGCCGATTTTCAATTCGGTAATTTTTGTAATCAAATCAAGCAAACCCCTAAGTAAACCCTGAGCACTTAAAAATAAATGCCTTTTTTGAGGTTATGGAGTGCCAGGCGAGTTGCACCTGGTTTAGTGTTGTATTTAAAATTTTACAATTACTTGTTTAAGTATATCATCTTTTTCAATGCATCACAGGAGTTTTTAACATTATAATAACCTGTCACAGAATGCTAACAATATGTTTATTGCAGGTTTTTGGAATCAAACTCACAAAGTCATTTCCACTTGTCGATCCAATGTTTGTCTGTATGCCTTAACCACACGGTTACCAAAGTCTTACAGATATACAGATGAAATTTGAAATTTAAATATATAACTATATGAAACAGACAATGATTTCATTAGAGCGTCTGTTGATAAATGTACAATTATTGATTATTTGTAAAATCTCAGCAAGTTATTAATTATATTATTGGCCTGACATTTTCCCGTGTAATTAACAGATGTAAATCCGTAAATTTTTTACATGTATACAGACTCTAAAGTGGGAAAAAACTTTGGTGCACTTAGTTGCTAAATTGTCTATAATTACCTGCATTAGGTACATGGGTTTGGGGTAAAACAGTAAATGTATCTTCTTTCTAAATCTTTGGTAAGATCAAAAATATTCAGTGTCATTTCCAAATTAAAGTGACATTTGTACCTTTTCTAGTTTTCACAAGTTCTTTTCTTCGTTCTTTCATTTCCTCACTTAGATGTTCCACCATTTTGTCAATATAACTGTCTAATACTATAGACCTCATTACTGTGGTAACTGGGGACCTACACACTGGGCACTCCTTCTTCTGCTTCATCCACTGATTGATGCAAAGTGCACAATATGAGTGAGAACAGTTCAGCGATGTAGCCTGCAAGTATACAACATTATACTTATTAATTATTATTTTGAATCTTCCAAAAGAATGTGTTTATTACATAACATTTAGACACATTTTGCACAATATCATTAAGCTATAAAATCTGTATACCATACTGTGAGATAAAACAATAAAATCTGATAATGCTTGCATGAAGAAATGCAAAACAATTTTTTTTAAGTCATATCATTATAAAATAAATTTCAGTTTCCTGAGGAACTTACAAAAAGTTCAAGGAATTTCAGTAATAAATTGTTGCATGAACTCTAAGCACAACAGACCATTTATCATGTAGCTTTAAATTCTTCAAATGAATGCCAATGAAAGAGTGTAAATTTAAGATGTGGATTTAAGACCATTTTTTTATAACATTCAAATGACCACATCCATCCCAGTTTATTCAGAAACTATAGTAGGTGAAAGAACCCATAAAAAAATTGACAAACTTCACTTCAAATGCATTAATACCCCATGGCAACTTCCTTTTATACTCTTCTAACCATATATCATGGTTTGTGTTATGAGGCATGTGATCACTGTCACATGCCATCACAATCCTTAAAGTGCTTCCAGAAAGTGATCCATCGCTCTCTGCAATCTTATTTTTCAAAACTAAGATTTCCTAATTTTTTCTGAGTGAACTTTTCAATTTTGTCTCCGATTTCATGGCAGTTACCTCTCACAATATTGATATGTATACAGGTTCCACCATTTTGATGCATGATGTCATGTACCATAAACAATGATGTGCTGTAAACAATAATGTCGTAAATATTTGAGATTAGTGAACAACTCTCCTCAACACTTCCTGGTGAGCTGTTTGCAGCTCTCTTGCATTTTACAAAACAAGCCCTGATATACGCTTCTTGAAAACCCAACTGCCACCAACATAGTCCATGATCTGAGGGTCTATGTTATTTGTTCTGCTGATTATTCCTAATAAAGTGCAAAAATTAAGCTCTGATGGTGCAGTTTGCACATGGTCTTAGTTTATAAGCAAGATATACAGTAATTATAACAAAAGTAATCATGGCTAATTCTTTACTAATGGACATGTCTATCTTTACAGTCAGAACCAATTCATCTCACACCTAATGTCTGATCTGACAAATTATTGTTAATCCCATTTTCATAGGGTACCAAAATGTTTTGTATTCCATCTCTGTCACAAAGCAAGAATCTGAAAACCAAAGGAACACTGTCATGCTACAAAAAGAACTCTAATCCATGAAATGTAAGACCACCAAAATTGTACTTTTTTGGCTGAATCACAAAAAACTGATACCAATGGAAAACAAAAGAAAAAAAAAAACAAATAAACTAAAATAATCCACAGTATTAATCCAATACTACTAAAAATGGCTCAAAATAATCAGCTGCTTCCAAATTTAACCAAGAATGCAATTGTTCAAACCATCAACAATTTTGCTAACTTTCTTAAAATAAGTGAATGTCAAAATTGTGCTTAGATTTGGGGTGTACCTAATGAAACATGCAAAATTCATTAACATTTAATAGCTCAGATTCATCAGGTAAATGCATAATTTCTATACCCATTTCTTGATTAACCACCAAAATCCTGCATTACTAAGTGATACAACATTATAGCAATAAGACTCATTCTTTGACTATTTAGCTATTAAAAATGTTTAATCAAATGCATCTAGGTTTTACAATGGTGGAAACGTAGTTTTGGGTATTCAATGATAATATGTCTGCTATTATGATATTCAGATGTATATATCATACTCTTATTGTCATAACACAAGTGTTGTGACAATAATGTAGATTGTGTGTGTGTTTGTGAGAGATTGATTTTGATTTTTCATGTAGCTTTAAGGATTTTTTAGTCATATCACTACAATGTCTGCAGTGTGGCAGTTTATAGTGATGTCCAGCACTGAGGCATCATGTCACAGACATGTATCATGATGTCCCACCAAGTCACATTATCCTGACATCAGGCCAACCAGTCCTAACACCAACCTCCTCTTAATTATGAGCATCAATCGAGGCATCTGTAACTACCATTTTTATAAGTCTTGGGTATGACTTGGCTGGGAATCGAACCCACGACCTCCAGCGTTAGAGGCAGACACTCTAACCACTAGGTCAATAATCAGCTCAGTTGTCCAGATAAAAAAAAATAGTTTTTAAGAGCAAATGCCACTGTCTCTGATCTGGCATTGTTTAAAAGAACAGCAAAAAACTGTGCTGGCTCTGCTTAAAGCAACAGCAAAGACCCCAAAATGGCACAGCTCAAAATAACAGCAATGACTCTGAGTTAGCACTACTTAAAGCCAACAGCACAGACCCTGTGCTGAGACTGCTTAAAGCAACAGCACAGACACTGAGTTGGCATTGCTTAAAGAAACAATACAGACCTTGTGCTGGCACTGCTTTGAACAACAGCACAGACTCTGTGCTGGCACTACTTAATGCAAAAGCACAGACCCTGAGTTGGCACTACTTAATGCAAAAGCACAGACTCCGTGCTGGTACTGTTTAAAGCAACAGCAAAGATCTTGATCTGGCACTTCTTAACTCAATTGCACAGCTATGTTGTCTGCAGTAAGCTGTGCTTTTGCACATGGGAAAATAACATTTTGCAAAGTTCAAGTTTTGACCATTTCCAATAAGAAAAAAAAAAGCCATATATTTAAACTTGTCTTACAAAAACAAGCCATATTATCAATATTTGGAAGATATTTTCATCCTCATGGTAAACCCAATCAATTCCAGATCATTTTTGTTTGTAATTGGCTGCAGTTGATACATGGGAAAACATATTTTTGAAAAGTACTATATATGCACTCCCTTACAAAACATTTCATAAAAAAAACTTTCCCTAAAACAAAAGCCATGTTGTAAAAATGTGGAGGTAGATATCATCCTCATAATAAACCCGATTTTTCCCTATAGCACAAGATGTAGGCAGAAATGACTGTTTATTACTTTCTTGGATACATTTTCTTTTTTAGAACACAACCTCATTTCTCTGGACAGATTCCTAATTTCATTGTATTTCAAAGGCTTTGTTATAACATTCTTTGTTACAACTTTTAATTGGTAATAGCATTTTGTCTGTGTGGTCTGCTGGAAAAAATATGTGCTGAAAACTGATAAACAGTGGCTGTCATTGAAAAAACAATGGTGTAACAACAAAGGCAACAGGTATGAAAAGCATGATACTTGCATGCCATTTATAATCAGTAAATAACAAAAACCTAACAAAGTTGCTAGGTAACAACAGCATATTTCCACCTCTGTCATAATCAGTATATCAGAATCGTGGATTTCTGGTTCAATGCAATTAATGCATAAAAAGAAATGTTTCTGGTTTTGTAGCTATCTGACTAAATAATTTGGAAATATCATTCGATACCTGTATGTTGACTACCCGAGTACAGTTTGATGTAAATTTTTCTTGTCTGCATTTTGAATTCTGACTTGTGAAAATGGCCAAAAATATGCCATTAGAAAAAGAACAATTGTTTCTTTTGAGACAAAAATATAAGTAATAAGTATGAGGAATAAAAACCAAAGTACAAATGTGTTCCACTCCAAACATACCATACATGCTTTGACCCCCCACTCAAAAGAAACCCATAAGAAAAATATAGTGAAATAATTGTACTGTTACAATTAGTATTATTTATACCACACAACACAATGTTTCCAGAGAATCTGCTGCAAACTGTTTTGTTAAGTTAGGGTTGTGAGCAAACAGATGTCATTACCAATGATACCAATGTAGCTTATGCCATTTCCCTTGCTATTGTGCATCATACCTACATTAGTCTGGTAATGTGATGTTGAATTTTTGGTTTAAGTTAATCCTGAGTTTGACCCTGTCACACCTGTGGTACCAACAAATGAAACATAAATTTCTTGTGCCATGAAGATATTGTGTAATTAGTGACCACAAGAAATCAACCAAATTATTAAACAAAGAAGAGGCCTTGAGTGGCCAAGTGGTCTAAAGTGTTTTCCGTTACAGATCACTGCCATCTCACCTCTGTCTGTGTGGGTTCAGTCTAAGATTCAGCGAATGTGGATATGTGAGAAAGCTTGCAAGTAACTTCTCGTGGGTCAATGGTTCTTTCCGCAGATTTCTCAGTTTCTTCCTCCATACTGGCTGCCATGCATAGCCTATTGTGTGCTGAAAAATGGTGTTAAGCCCCAGAACAACAACAACAACAATTAAACAAAGACAATCCACTTTAATGATTCATTAGATTGTACATGTTGATATGTTATCAATGGAATAACTTACTGGTTTATCATTTTGTTATTTTCATGATGGTCCCCTCTTGAATGGGCCCTGCCCCTGACCAGTGGCCACCTGCTTTTTACATCAAGAATCACTTGGCACCGAAGTAACCCTCAAGAACGGCCATCTCTCTAGCATGACCAACGGCCAGCATATTAATACAAAAATGTAAAATGTTCCCCTTACAAGCAGCCACATTTTATTTTAAATGTGTTCAGAACCAAGAATTCAAATGGTTGTTGTTGTTCTGGGGCTTAACACCATTTTTCAGCAGCCAGTATTATTGGTGGAGGAAGAAACCGGTACATCCGTGGAAAGAACCATTGACCCACGAGAAGCTACTGGCAAGCTTTCTCACATATCCACATTCATATGGTACGTAAACCCATTATCTTCACCGATATGTCTCCCAATGTCAGGTTTCCATCAGAAGTATTTGCTAAAGTATATGTAACACTAAGATTAATATTATATGATTGTACATAAAAAACCAAAGTTTGCAGGGAATGGTCTCAAAAATGTGCTTGAGTTTTGGGCTTCACACAGCTGTATAGTTCTTTTCTTTCCTGATTACAATTGTCAAGATCAAAATGGTAAGCATAAGCTAAATATAGATTTTGTGGATCAACTCTTAATGTCATTACATGAGTTCTGACAGTAATCATACCAGTAAAAATTGTTTTCTATATGTATGTCCAATGTCATAGGCATGAACAAATAGAAAAACATTTTTAAAACATTAAATTAGATATAAAGTTTTGCTTTGGTTATAACATTCAAAAACCCAGTTCCCTGTAAAATGTTATAAATGAGCTTTCTTTACTGTGCATGCATGCATGCATGCATGCATATATATATATATATATATATATATATATATATATATATATATATATATATATATAGATGCAATAAACTGACGACGAACAGTACGAAACTAGTAACTAACTAGCCTAAGCGCTTTCGACTCTTAATGAGTCTTTTTCAAAGGCAAATACAAAACATAGTTACGACAAACAAATAAACACAAAAACGTTGCGTTTGTAAACCTCTACATTTCTATCTTCACATGTGCTAAAACTATAAATACTAGTCTAGACTAGTCTATACAAGCTGGTTGTATTTATAGTTTTAGCACATGTGAAGATAGAAATGTAGAGGTTTACAAACGCAACGTTTTTGTGTTTATTTGTTTGTCGTAACTATGTTTTGTATTTGCCTTTGAAAAAGACTCATTAAGAGTCGAAAGCGCTTAGGCTAGTTAGTTACTAGTTTCGTACTGTTCGTCGTCAGTTTATTGCATCTATTTTAATCCCTGACAAACGTGATCCCTTGGTGGATCCAGTACGCTTGAGAGGGTTGTTATTCGCTTGAGAGGGTTGTTATTCGCCATATGATTTGTATTCTTTATATATATATATATATATATATATATATATATATATATATATATATATATATTTTGACCCAACAAGGGAGGGGTTATATATATATATATATATATATATATATATATATATATATATATATATATATATATATAACAAACAACTGAAATACAGTGCGAGAACACATGGAATGATGAAACTATATACTTTCATTCTAACCTACATGCCATCTTTTGCAAAATATGTGTCATAAAAAGATGTATTGATAAAACCTGAACAAAGAGTTCACTGCAGATACTACACTGCAACTCTGTCTCCATGATCTCTGAGAAATTTGCCAGCACATCCTCTCTAGCTCGGAGAACCTGCTCCTGTTGTTTGTCTTTTTCAGCCTTAGTTTCATTTAGCTGGCTCTCCAGCAGTTTTTGTTTTAGTTCTTTGTTTTCTATCACTTTTTGAAGATGTTCCTTTTGTTGTAAAAGTTCTCCTTCAAGCATTTTATCTTTTTCTTCCAGAGCTCGAGCCATCTCTCTCTGTAAATTCTCTTCTACCATTTGTTTTTCCTGTATGAGTGCCTGACGCTGACTTTCCAGCTGACTGAGAAGATTTATTTCTTTCTCCTTCAGCTGCTGTTCCAACTCTAGCTTCATTTTCATTGCCAACTCCTCATTCTCCTGTCTTAATCTCTCCTGAAATCAATATATGAGACATTATTGATAAAGCATAAAAAAAAATAAGTCTATCTACTAGCCCATTCTTTTCATAGAATTGCAAAAAGAAATATTTATCTCACATTTTCACAAGAATAGAATTTTCTTCTACCAATTTATACATGTTAAAAACAAAGCAGGTTACAAATATGATGACTGTCAATTTAATAAACTTTGTCATCAATATTGCTAATTCTGTGGGAATTAAAGCCATTTTTGAGCACTTGACAGTCTGTACATGGTGACTGAAATATCTGGTAGAGGAAGACTCCGGTTAGAACCATCAACATAATGGAAGCTACTAGCAAGCTTCTCATACACTCACTTTGGTTGAGATGAGACAGGAACCTACATCGACTGAGGTGAGATGTGAATGATCTTTAATTGCAATAGTTAATGAAGGAAATCAGAATTTCATAATTGATAATTGGTTCCACTTAACCATCTGATAATCAATTATAATCGGTTACTGGGAGAAAATTTTAATTTGTTCTTTGTTAAGCAGTTATATCTTTGCTCAAAAGTTCAAAAGGTTAATAAGTGCACAAGAGTAATCTCTTTTACTGGAATGTATACTTTTAACCTGATAAAAATATTATATTTTTTCTATTGTGTTATTTTTGTTTTACAACTTTGTTATTTAACCAAAATGCTGTTCCAAAATCCTTCATTTATATCAGATATTTTTATTGGATGTGTCTACAATTAAAAGTACAGATGGACATGGCTTTCTTGTTTGTCATTACTGCAAATAAAATAATCATCAAAATTTGTTAAATTTATTAACTCAACAATTTAATAGCTTAATAATGTAAACATGACTAATGTTCCTAATTATGAATGTTTGCACCCATTGAATATGGTATGTTTTTATATTTGTAAGTAGTTAAAGGAATAAATAAATCAGATGAACTTAAGTATATAGGAAGTCCATTTTAGCTTACTATTTACAAAAGTTTTACTAACCTTTGTATTTTGCATCCAATTAAAAGGACGTAGTCTCCCTTTACACAAAATTGATTATAGAGTTTCGCAATCAGTTATCTTACTGGTTTGCTCAAGCAACTGATGATCAATTATAATCGATAACAGAAACAATACTAGTAATGGTGAACAAAATAGACCAGGATGCCACAAGGAACCCATATGCTAAAAGTACAGCGTTATGTTGGATTTATTAACACCTACATATAATTTCTTTGATCTTGTGATTGCCATGATCTTCAAAAAAACAAAATATCTGATAATTTTTTTTTTGTGCAAGTTTGTACTTTCATGTACCAATTGCATTCAAAACTACACCTTTATCTTCCTCTTTCGTATCATTCAAGCAAACCAGCAATTTGTAAGCCCTAAAAGCATGACCTACGCAGGGCCATTGTAAGTTTGTGCTGGACAAAATGGCAGCATCCTGGATCAGTGATGGCTACTCAGAAAAATAATACTGTACACTCAACCAAATTCACTCATGATGACCCTGCTTCTACATGTAATTTAGAAGCTTTCAGCTTGTCTATATTTTATGAAAAAGTTCTGAGGTAAAAAAGCCTTAGTTTAAGTAACATAAACTGAAGGACCAGAAGCATCAGGATATTATAAACTTGCTAATCTTTCAATAATATTATTTATTTTTGAGTAAAAGATAAACACATCAATGGAAATCATGATGCACACTGTAGAAAGAAACCTTTAGAAATTCTTAGCATCCAAAAACAGTCTCATGGAAGACATTTTGAAATGACAATTTCAAGACTGCCATATTCCAAGGCAGAGCTGGGAGATTTTTGAGACTCAAAACATGTGTTATGAGGTGAAGGGGGTGGGGGTCAGAATGAGCAAAAGAAAACAAATTGTCATCTAATTCATAAATTATATTTTCATATAAACTTGTAAAACAATCATTGGAAATTCAAACCTGAATAAAAGAAGATAGGGATCTCGGAAATGTTTAATACCACATATCTGGACGCAGATTTGTTATCTGTGAAATATAAAATTGCCGACACAGGAGTCCTCTGTATGCACATTTCTTTTGCAAAGATGAA
This sequence comes from Potamilus streckersoni, assembly GCA_016746295.1. Lineage (NCBI taxonomy): Eukaryota > Metazoa > Mollusca > Bivalvia > Unionida > Unionidae > Potamilus > Potamilus streckersoni. The sequence continues at coordinate 39,222 of JAEAOA010000513.1, forward strand.
AGTTTTGTGGCAGAATAAATATGTTCTAATCAATATGAAAACTGAAGCAATGCTTTTATTTTAGTTTGTTACTGATGTCTTTGATCAAAGGTCGCTGTCTTGCTTTTGATGAAGGTGCATGTTAGTGAAGGTGCTGCTAAAGGCTATCTTTGAACAACCAAACAAATACCCTTTTGTTATTGATGAGGCAATATCAAATAATTGTAGAACATTTTAGACAATTTTGTATAAAAAAAATTCTGAGTATATATCGTTGCTTCAGAAGTAATCAGTGTTCATTGAAGTTGCAGCAAAACTTTTTTTTTTGATTACCGTTTTCTGGTCGACTGTAGTCATTTCTTATTCCCGCCACATGGAGTTGGACGATTGTAGCTAGTCAGCTGCATAGCTATTTTGATTATATTACATTACGAAGACCAGATGTCAGCATAAGCGGATTATGATAAAACAGTGCACTGTTACAGTGGTTTGTCAACATGAAACAAGGATGTGTTTATATAACAATAGATTCAATTGTATTTTTAGATCCAAGTTTGTGGTTTCCTGTCATGTTACATTTGAATTTCTCCACTCCAAACCCAATACTGTATATAAAGTTTTCATTGGACAAAATTATCGGCAGATGGTATATTTTGTCATTAACAAGGAAAACAAAATCGCAGTTTGTGACATTGGTGAAGCCCAGAGCAATCACTATTATTAATTTCATTTCCAATTGTAGCTGTATAAATATTGCAAACTAAATATCAAGAGACCAGAAAAAACGCCATTTGCAAGTTTAGACAAGTATTTTGGAGTTAAACATTTGTTTTGTAAATTGCTGTTGTGTAGTTGACTGTAGTCATTTCAGGTTTCTGCCCTCAAAGGTGGTCAATTGTAGCTAGTCAGTTGCATGACTTGTTTGATTATATTACAGCATACAGTACCAGGGCCAGATATCAGCATAATCGGATTATGACATAACAATTAACTGTTAGGATGGTTTGTCAATATGAAATAAGGATTTGTTGATGTAATAATTGATTCCAGTGCATTTTTATACCCAAGTTTGAGGCTTCCTGTCATGGTGGCTTTGAATTTCTCCACTCCAAAGTCATGATTATATACCATTTTTATCAGCCAAAAATGTTGTAGCCAAAAATATGGCCAGAAGGTATATTTTGTCGACAATATGTAAAACATAACTGCAATTTTCAACATTGGTGAAGCCCAGTGCAATCACTGTTATTGATTTCATTTCCAGTTATTGACATGTAAATATTACCTGTGAACGTGAAATCAAGAGACTTGGACAAAATGCTGTTTGCAAATTTAGACAAGTGTTTTGTTGTTAAATGGAAAAATGATGAATCTTTTGATTTTCAGAAATGTGTTTAAGTTGCTATAACTGATAGTTTGGATGCGACCTTAGCCAAGTGTAAGAAAGTACGTGATTTCTGGCTTAGTGGGAACTGCAACCTTTGCTGGTTGGGTAGGACTGTCAAAAATCACGAATAAAAAAACCCCACGTACCTGTTGCAAATTTTAACGAGTACCTGTTAGCATGTGAATGACATGTACAACCGTAGACCAACTAATTGTTATCTCCATTTCTTTAATATCTTTTTATGGCTATAGAGTCTAACCGTGTACTACTCGGTCTGGTTCATCCACACCAACGTAGCTGTGAATTGTCCGACTGCACGCGGTTAATTAATAAATTTATTTAGAATGACTTTTGTACACAGATGGTAGGTATAATCCAACTTTTAATGATCACTGTGAACTTGTACACAGATGGTAGGTATAATCCAACTTTTAATGATCACTGTGATCATCTGTGTTAAAAGCTTTAGAACACTCGCATTTTTTAAAGTATAAGTCCTTGTTAGAACAGACCACGTTTATTCATTTGCTTTTGACCGAAGATTTGAATTACCCAAGCATGCGTGCCCCAGTTATACCATGTGACCATGCAGTCGCATAAGTGTTATTATTTTGGAATTATAATTCTTAAAATAGTTATGGTAAAAACGTAGTAGTATAGAAAATAGAAATATCGGTATATGTATGATGGCTAACTTTCAAAATTCACAGAGCTAGTCGACTAGAAAAACAACAAGCAAAGATTACTTTGAGGCATTACGAAGATTTCAAGGTGTCTAGGTGATGATTGTTCATAATATAAATTGGGGGATTTCTTTGACGTGTTTGTTCAGAAATCAAAGGTATCCATCTGGATTTCATTAAAAGAGCATGGAATTTACAGATCATTTAGCACCCACATTCAATAGTTATTGTCTACAAAGAGGTTTATTACCTGTAGAACAAATGTTTTAACCTTGGTATATAATGTCTAGGGGATAACGGTTTGTCCGGTTGCACAACACCAATGAATTTTATTAATCCAAACAGACTGTCTGACGTATTGTTTATTTATATTAAGCACTGATCTGGTTTCTAATTATAGCCATAGCTGTCACACCAGTTTGAAGTGGTTTACGACTGTGGCGATATTTTTTTTTTACCAGTAACCGCGTTTACATTTCAATACCCGGGTTTTTCTATACGGTAGGGTACCAAGGTAACCTGATGACAGCCCTACTGGTGGGACTGCAACTTTTGCTGGTGGGAGTCCTATTTTTACCAAATTATGAGTCCTGGACTCCTAGTTGTAAAATTCTAGCAAGACCTCTGGAAGATAGCTTTTCTCTCTCCTTTAAAGCATATGATACACTTACAAATAAAAAAAAACAAAACAATGGTTGACTTGGCATTGTCAAATAGCAGCACATTCAGACATGTGAAAACACATAATCAATACCTATACTGGCATTATATAAAAAAAAAATACCAAACCTGAAAATCCATTGGATAGCAAAAAATACAGGCTTAAATAGAAGCAGTATTTGCTGCTGTCAATAGGAGGTTTGAAAACAATATGTATGTTTGTTTTCATTTTTGCACTAATCAGTCTGAAAGTACTGTTGTTTAAACTTCCTGCTGGATTCTCTGAATGAATCTAAATCAGAACTGAGTTCTTTCTATTTCAAAATCTTGAAATGAATAAATGCAAAAAGTTACTAAAAATATAAACCATAACAAAAACAATTAGCTGTAACCTGTAGTGTGGCAGGGTACATGTACAAAGCATGTGTATGCTCTAAAAAGCATCAAGTGTATGACATCTCTTGAATACTCACCATCCCAATAACACTAATGACTTTTAAGAGTTAACTAGCTATGCCACTGGTGGGATGAAATGTAGAGAATAGAGATATATTTCTATATAAAGTAGCCAGAGTTGGGATGTTGGGATGCTATTTACATAACTGTTATCAAACTATACAGTTATGCTATGTTATTACTGAATATAAAATATATGCATATGATCTGATTCAAATGTCTATCTCTAAAATCTTGCTGAGTTCAAATGGTCCTTGAAAATGAGTACATGCACATACAAAGTGACCAGGTTTCAATGTATAAAAATGTTCACTTTAAACTGGGTTAATCAGTCCCATATTTATAGTTCTATTGCTGATATTTTGTTTATATCATGAATTATGAAATATCAGATGAGGACTTGAACCATAATGTATTTTTTGTTTTTTTTAAGCTTAGATAGGTGCTCAAAATGCATAAGAATCATTCGGAATTGTATCCCACTTTGTTATCAAATTAGAGGGTTGTTTGGAATTATCTTTTTGTTCACAGATATTTCTGTAACTGATCAGATGACCAGCAAAAATCAAGTTATTTTAGCACTAATACATGAAATGAAAATTTTTTACCTGCTTTTCTTGCATTTCTTTCTGCAATTCCTTTTCCTTCCTCCTTAAATCTTCGACAATTCTTGATTTCTCCTCTCTAATTCTTTTTTCTTTGGCCAGTTCTTGGATTATCTCCTCCTGGGCACAATCCTTGTCTTGAAGGAGACGCTGCATCTCAGTCAGCTTATTTTCATACTCCTTGAGCTTGGCATCTGCCTCTTCTTGCTGTTTATGAAGTTTGTCTTGGTACATACGAAATGGTGACCAGGTGGAGTCGGGCACCCTGTAAGGGTTATGTGAAGTCCCTTGAGGACCATCTGCCTGATCATCACCCACTTCAGGCTGGGTGGGGATCCACTCAACATCCCCTTCTGGACTTTCCAATTTCAGCTGAAAGTTAAAACAAAAAAAAAGTATACATACAGTACACACACACACACACACAGAGCAGGCACAAACCCAAATTTTTAAAGAAGGCAGCTTACCAAGCCAAATATTGTCAATTTACTTCTCACATTGACCAATACTTGTGCAGCTAGTCAAAACAGTGTTTTGAATTAGTGCCTCTTGCACATGAAAGAGTTACAACCTGTGGCAAGGAAAAACATTTAACCAATAGTAACTATGGAAGCCATTATGATACTCCCAATCTAAATGTAACCTGTAATCTGACTGAACAACAAATAGCATGTATATATCATTAATAATCAGCCCTGATATAAGTAAACTATCTTGTATAATACTCTTCTGCAAGTAATTCAGTGGATTAAAGAAAAATCACCCCACTAGTGGAGAAATAACCAAGGATATATCAGGATATCTGAAAAACTTTTATCTCTGATGTATGTCTATAATCACTGGACAAAGTGTGAATCTATGGGTGGCTGTGTGGTAACTCTTTTATATTTGCTCTGTATTGCACTAAACCTGCAATTCTCCACACATATCAATTTATGTCCAGCATTGCTAAATGGCACAAAATAAGCAGGGAACCAAAATATGGACAACATCTAAACATGATAACACGTTGCTGGCTATATCATGCTGAGGAAATGGGAAATGAATGCCTTTCCCAAAGCTACACTGTCAGAAGCATAAAACCCTGACTGGCCTGGGCAAGTACCAAAATCCACAACTCTTGAATTATCAGTTCAACAAAACCACCAACTCAGCCTCTACAACAGTAGCTAAATCAATGTTCTAGTTAATGGATAGATATCTTACATATGGTAAATCAGCCTTGCCTATGAAAATTAAAACCCAGCTCTGATACTTAAATACTTTATTTATTAATGAGATGAAATAAATGAAAATTATGGACAAAAGGTGTATGAAATATTAAAAGTGTATAAGATGAGAACTGTTAACTGGTTTAAAACTGCAAGACAAAATCAATGCTTTTTTTTCTTCACTTTTCTGTCAATGAGGTCAATGGGCACTTAACACTGAATCAGCGTCATCACTGAAATAGTCATCATTACCAGAGCCCTTATAATTATGGTTAAAAAAAATATATTCCACATAAGGTTAAAAAAATAATCTCCACATCAGATACAGAAAATAAATTCCACATATGGTACTTAAAATGTTTCCTCACATGTATTAAAAATTAAATTCCAAATAAGGTATAACAAAATTCCACATATTATATGTCTGAGGGTGCCATTTTTTTTTGCAGAACCAATGAAATCTTGGAATGAAAGTGCAAGTAAAGCTTTACAGTAATCCTGGCAATAGTTCAAGAAAAGCAAAAAATACAACCTGTGTTAGCAAGTGGCAATTGATATAGCACTGGATGCTGTTAAACAATTTTGAGTTATAAGGTGAAGTATATTCCATCCATACAAAACTAATTTATATTACACATCTTTCTGGCAGAAAAAGGTAATAACAGATCTACAACACAGTATAACCTCATCAATGTCTAGAATTTCTCTGTCAAAAACCAAATACAAATGTGTTCTTGGAAGATAGATACTCCACCACAATGCCTAGAAATTGACCTGAGAGCATGACTCATATGGATAAGGTAACACTGTGTCATACAATGGCTATCAACATTTCTTTTTTTAAGCAAACATCACACAACTGAGAATGAATGAATTCTTACCCTTTTGGCTTCACTTTCATTTGGAGTTTTGATACTGTTTGGCTTGACCCTCCTGACCTTTAAGGACTCATGGAACTTGAAGAGAAACTCGGCTGGCTTATCTGCAGAAGTTCTTACACCAAGCTGAACAATATCTCCATCTTTCAAAGAGTGTTCAACCAGAGGAGCCAGTTTGATATCATTGACATGTATGCCATTCAAACTCTGAAAGAGAATAGGGGTGTAAAGGAAAAGAACAGGTGAATGTTCCATGTCCAAAATGTACTATTGAATCACATTATTGCAAAATTTATATAACTAGGTAATATGAATAGCAGTCCTGTGTCTCACCATTACATCCTGATCCGGACACTATACTCTGATGAATTTAATTACTATGATGTAAAATTAATTTGAATAGCAACCCCTATAAGTATGTTGGTTGCTATTCATGCCAGGTAGTCATAATTACTAATTCGCAATACCTACTTCATAGAATCAATCATGGTTAATAATCTCACTCCCTGATGACACTTAGTGATTCAATATTGGCTAATGCCAGGTGTTAAATTCAATGCAACAGGCACATTTCCATTCGGAATATGATCAGCATAAGCAAAAGAACAACTACCCAAAAGACACCTGGAAAACATCTTTGCTCAAAATAATCATGTCCTCATCAGCCGGATTATTAGAACTTCACAAGCTGAAATTTTAACTGCTTTCAATGCAATGTCCTTTCCTCTTGTTAAAGAATATGAGAAAGCTAAGTTAACCTATAGAATACATGGAGGGTACTGACCATCACACATTTGTGTTCGTTTCATTGTCACTTAATTATAGCCCACTTCATCACATGCTGTGAAACCTGATGACATAGTCTAATACATAAGGCAACCCACTAACTGGCCAAAATCCCAAATTTGGGTCTGTAATGTCAATTGGAACTGGCACCCATTCAGTCCAATACAATTATCACCTGAATTACACCTACATGTCATTGCACTACACTCAAGCATAACTCTTAACCAGCACAAGTGTAGAATGGTCAATCCATGTATGTACTTTACAAAAATCAGATTCAGAAACTTGATTAATACAATTTATATTCTGTATAAGAGAAATAAAATCACCACAAGTTGAAATAATCTCAAATAATGTATAAAATATAATAAAATTAGTAAACCAAACAGGTTCTTTTTGTCATGAATAACAAGAAATTTCTTTGACATAAGCTGAATTTAAAACATCTGAAACTAAAAGTTAATTCTGAACTTATACTTGAACCATACAATATACAATGAAAGATAAGAATATAACACTTGAAAAATATTACATATACGGACAAATTACACTTTATAAATATAGATGTCTATATTAGAACTGTAAAATCTATTCTTTTATATTTATGTCATATCTTCTTTGTGTTTCAAATGTATATAGTGAACACTGATAAAACAAATATTAAAATTATTCTGTTGATTAATACAATTAATCTATTATTTATAAATAATGTTAATACTTTCATTAGACATTCTCATTTACTAATGATGAATCATTCTAATTGGAATCGCATTAGAGAGTCAGGGTTATCAAGGCTGGGGACACAATGTCCCCCATCCTCCAAAAATGTGGGGGGCACAACATTTTTGATGTATAACAGCAAATAGAACCTACTACTTAGTGCACTAGTAATGGTAAAATGAGATAAATCTTACTTGCAAAGAAAGTTTTGCCACATTAATTTTCTTGTCTACAAGGTACTATCATGGTTTCCTTGAACGCTCAAATCAGTGCACAGCAGGCACTCGGGTAACTAATTGAGGGACACAACAAAAATTGAAATCCCATGCTCACTGTACAACACTGAAGAATTTCTAGCTAACAATCAGATGACTTTACTGAGCAGCAATAATTTAGTCTGATTGTCCTGTGGACAATCATGATTTTATAAATTTTTCAAACCTTGCATAAAAAATTAAATTCCATTTAAACAAGAAAAACATGTGACCTACAAGTCAAAAATAAAGTTTAGAATTATCATGAAAAAATAACTGGCTGAAAGCAAGTGGTGTGAAGCTGTAAAATATTTCAGAGGTAGAAAAATATGGAAAAAAGGCAAAAATACAACCCATATTCAATGTAGTTAGTCTACTCAGCTTTGGCAAAATGTTGACTCATCTAAAGCACATTCATGAATCCTTTAGTCTGAAATGATGGCCACCAAAAACTGTTTCATAAACCTCAGAAAATAACTTTAACAACTCACATACTTTCTTTAATGTTGAAAGTAAAATGGGAACAGATTACTCAAATGCTAGTAATGATATTATAATATATGAACTGAATGTAATTCAGACATGAAGTTTACAAAGAAATTACAAATATACGAGTCATACTTTGTTATCTTTGATGGTCCATGATCCATCATATTTCCTTAAAGTGGCATGACATCTTGAGATCATATTTGACATCAAACATACTGTTGTATCTTCTGATCGACCTATTGTCACCTGAAATGAAAAATCGGCACTAGTGAAGTTCTCACCTCATTTATAATACTAATGACTGGAGTTTTATTCTGTCAATCCATTGAGTAAATGTATTTGTGTGCTCTTATTTGTATGCATCCCAACCATGTGTGCTTTTACCTGTATTCAGTCCCATCCAGAATTACATTTATGAGCTCTTACCTTTACGTAATCCTATCTATAATTACTTTAGTGTGATTTTATTAATGTGCAATCTCATTTGTAAGTAATTACATTTATGTGCTCTTACTTATATGCAATCCCATCCAAACGAAAATGCATTTGTGTGTTCTTACCTGTATACAATCCCATCTGTAAGTAATTACATCTGTGTTTTTACCTGTAGGCAATTCAATCCATAAGTACAAGTATTTGTGTGCTCTTATCAGTATTCAGTCCCAACGTAAAAGCCAAGCCTAAAAACCAAACAAAGTCATCCAATCACAACCTTTCAGTCCTTTCACCCAGCTCTTATGTGGTTCTTGTGAATAAGATGCTAATACCAGCCACATGATAATATTAGATATTGCATTAATAATTTAAGATAACTGAAAAATTCAGTCCAGAAACCTCCATGACTGTGGTTGGGCTGCTAAAACATTTAATTCCAATGTTGGTGTTGTAGGGTTTAAAGCCATTTTTCAGCACAAGGTTGGCTATACATGGCAGCCAGTATAACTGGTGGAGGAAGAACCCTGGAAAATGACTGGGTTAAAACAACGACCTACAAAATATTGGAGTAAAGATTTGAATCAGAATAGTAAATGCTATTAAAATGGAGTGAATGGGGCAGTCAGGGGTAAGAGAAAGGCAGCCATATAAACCTAAGCTACCAAAGCTTATTGAGTTTGATGTTTTTGCAGTATTTATGATGGTAGCAATGGTGAAATATTCACATTTTAATGTTTAATAAAGGTTTTCTACAAAACCATGAAAGAGTGATCATCATGCAGCTTCAATAATAATCTAGAAACAGAAGCCACCAAAACTGTTTATTTGCCAAGGACATGTTAATCAAAGTGTGAACCAATAATGTAAAAGCACAATAACAGCTCTCCTGCAGATATTTTTTCCCCTTTTGTTGACAATAAACAATGGGAAAAGCAGAGCTAAAAAATTCTGATAACCTGATGCTCTGGACTCCTTTAATTTCAGAACAACTCCTATATTCTAAGTGAGCTGCCCATCGAACTTGTCAAAAATATCTGATCAACAACTTTGAGGGTCTGAACTTAACATTAGATATGGACAGCAATGAGATAATATCACAGGTTGTTAATAAATAGGTCCTTGGTTGTGTATGTCATCAATTAAGTTGTATTGTCCATATTCTGCTGTATACTGTTGCATTTTTTGTCCATTTGTTGTATGCAAAATAATTATATACCTGTATATCTACAAAACTTAATATACTTGAGCATTAGATGAAACTCAGATTTTATATTCTCTGTTAGTTTTCTTAAATGAAAACATAATACTGAAAAATGAGATGAAGCCTGCTTAAAAACATTTGCAGATCATTAATTGTTTTCAGTCAAATTCCTCTCAAAAAAAATATGCAAATCAAATCACTACATCATTTAGCAGCCTCATCCTTCACACCAAGTCATAAAGATGTTCCTGCCATTAAAGGTTTTTCATGATTAAACTTATGTTGTAAAGAATCTTCCACCAATGTGAGTTACAAAAATAATGTTAAATGGTTACTTAGAGCCAACCAAATATCTTTTAAATGTTTGTCTACAATTTCTGGCTGTCATCAGAATTAAAATATTAAAAATCAACTGATATCAAAATCTACATGAATACGAATCAAAATCTGGAAAGGTGATAAACAGCACACACAAAAAAAAAGAGAAATACTGTATTAGACATAAGAGCATCATCGGGGAAAAATATAAAAAAATTTCTGTGAGTGGTCTTGAACTTGTGATCATCTCAAGCTCCAAAGTCAAATGTGTGTGGGTCTCTATTACATCCAAGACACACTTAATCCTCTTGGCCACAGTAACTGTATCTGTAAGGCAATAAGGCATTGTACAGAAACATGCCCAATATTCACAGGTCTCGGAAACACTTAATCACATGTATTTGGATGCAATTTTTTTTATCTTGACACTGAAATTCACTTATGCAGGAGTCCTCCAGACATATGCAATTGTTGGATAGCAAATTCAAGGGCTTGCCAGTCCTGCTTCAACCACCTGCTAGGTGGAAAAATGTGCTGATCAATTGATCCTTTTCGCTGTGCTGATGTTCACAATGAGTAAATCCAGTGGCTGAAAGACCCGCCATGTTGTCATAGTAAGAGTGGATCTGAAGAACATTACCCAATTGCATGGTGGCAAGTTCCAAGACTTCAACTAGCTGCTGACTGGTGGGATAATGTGCTGATATTTATGATGACTGAATTCAGAGGCAGAAAGAGCCAGTGATGCACTTAATTATAAGAGTAAATCAAATAAATAACTTTAGTTTTCAGTATTGTGTTCACTTCCAGGTGTAGCTAAATAAGTAGTGCATGTGACTTAGAAATCAAGAAGTTGAGAGTTAAGCAAATTATCAATTACACTGACAAAAAAAAACTTGCACATTCATAGGCATAAATTTTGAAAGCTGACTGACCATTTCCAGAGTTGGCAACTAGGCCCCCTATCACTACCCAAATTTTTGCATGTAATCCTTCACTGATAAAAACACATACTTGTGTTCTGAAACTTTAAAAAAATAGTATGTATATAGCAGTTTGAGTTTTAAGAATAAAATCAGTGATCTGGAAATTCTAACTGCCTCCTGTACACTATTTCATCATAAAATTTAAAACTCTAAGTGAACCATTAACAGGAAGAAGAATGGCTGACATCGCTATGTCTGGAAAATACTTGTTTAGATTGTGTTTTCGTCAATCATTGAGCAAATATATACAGATAAATATACAATTCTTATAAAGTAAAGCGGAGGTATTATGTTTGTTTTTTATTTAAGATTTAACTTTAAAACGCAATGCAATTATATAGGTCAGAAACATGAGACAATGCTGTGTTGTGGAATTCGAGAGAAGCATTGTAACTTACAATGTAAGGTCAGAGTTGTTTTCTGACTTGGATTTGTGAAAAGACAGAAAAAAGTTGTGAAGCAGATACTATTTAATCAATGTCTATAATTAATAAAAGTACATAGACAAATAAATATATCATAAATTTTCAATCCTAACATGGACTGTTGTAATGAAGTTATATAAGTTAGTTATTACATTATGAAAGCCCCTCCTTCTAAAAAAAGATGCACTCATGTTCAGTTGGAAAGGGTTTAGTTTACATACCAACTATATATGAGCCATGTCTTTAGTTTTATGGATTTTAATGTCTTATGTACGAATAGTTACAGGAATGTTTTATCCATAACAAAGAAATGACACTTGTGCATTTGCCCTTATGTACATGGTATAGGAGTTGTGTCAAATGCATTTAGAAATCTTTGAATGTTCCATTGTGAACTTTTAAAAAATATATTTAAAAAAATAAATACAAAAATATAAATAAAAGTTGACTGAGGGTAGTTGATTAAGCATTTTTACCAACTTGCAATCTAATTACTGTCAAATTTTGTTCCAGTGCATTTTCTATTAATTTCTTTAAGATTTATATGCCCAAAATAACTAAGAAAATTTTCTATTAGAAAATAAAGTACTGCTTAAATCCAATGTTAAATTGCAATTAAGAGCATAATTCAAATAAGAGAACACACATTATATATAAATATATAAAAGGAGAAGTCACTTCTCCCTAAACTTCAAGTCTAGCTTGACCCCTGATGATTTATATTTTTTTTCTATGATGACAGAAAAATGTTTTTACATTTTTCCTGTAAAGAAATGAGCAAATAATAGGATGCATGTGGAGACAATACAGTAAAACCTATTTAGAGACCACCTGTTCTGCCAAGAGAAAGCAGTCTCTCAACAAATTTGTACATGGCCAATTTCAAAAGCAAAATTCAGCAGAGTTTAAGGGAAACAAATGCATTGTATTCTTTATTCTAGTTCCTATTAAAATATTGTATGCATTCATCATAAATAATTTTAACTGGCAAAAAAGATATAGATCTATTTTTAAAAATCAATGTCTTTTTTCCAATGACATTTTTTTATCATCAGTGTCAAACAAATTTCTTGTTTGGGGTTCTGCTTTTGTTATTAGGATCTAGGTGTCTATGTTATCAGTGATCAATTTTAATGACTGTAGCAGTTTTATATACACAAACACACACAAACATGCCACATACATTAAAAACACCATGGATCATTTAAAGTGTTGGTATAAGGGATTATCCATAAAGGACGTCTGCAAAGATGAGATTGGTTCAAATGCGGACATCTGCGAACAAGGGGATGGGGTATAAAGGACCTTGCAGACGTCCGCAAACTAGTATTTTTTGTTATGATATTCTGTGTTGAACAGCTGTTTTGGGCCTACTGCATGTATTCCAATATGTATTGAAAGCATCCTTTACTAGTTGTCCCTAAGAAATAAATTATTGTTACTTTCAATTTGTACCATTTGTGCCACAGAACATATGAATCAGTTGGCATTAATACTTACGTCTTGCTCCCAGAGCCTGGGGTTGATTACATGCCCATATATCAGTCTTGCTAGATGGGGACATCTGCAGCTGGGTGGGTGGGGAATTCACATGCGGACAAAAGCGGACAAGGGCAGAGGAGGTAGGAAAACATGTATTATCTACAAACATCCTTTATGGACAACCCCTAAAGCAATCTGACATACCAATCCTACTGGTATATCAAATTGTTATCTGTTCATTGCACATTAATATGAATATATACAGTTTCAACATTAGGTTATATTTCAACAGCAGGCTATTGCTTCTATATTTCCACTAATTAATCATTATTATTAAAGCAAATTAATAATAAAAAAAATAATAATCCTCATCTCCCTGAAAGCTAAGATTTATTACAAGCAACTGTGTATTAATGGAATGCATGGGCCTATCAAGTTTATCTGCTACAAGATGTAGTTCTAAGATTTTTCCAAATAATCTCAATCTCCTTTGCAATCGGATAAGTTGCTTCTTTTAGTTTTTGAATTTGTTTTCATTCATATTGAGTAAATAAATATGACATGTACGAGTCAAACAAGATGGTGTAAATGAAGAAAATTGAGCATACAAACAAAGCATGATTAGGCTAACTACTTGAACAGCGAATGTGCTGGAATTCACATATCAGTTAGCATATTTAAAGTAGTTGGAAATATAAACAGTGATAATTATAAGTCTTTTACTTTATTAGATAATCGTTTATATATATAAACATTTAGGAAGCAACACTGCTTATCTACTGAAGCACAGACGTCTGCAGTTTTATCAATAAAGCACGACTAAGTTTCTGACTACATGAAATCACCTTCACGATATTATAAAATAATTAAATTATTTTATAGTACCATGAAGGTGATTTCATGTAGTCAGAAATTTCGTCGTGCTTTTTCGTGCTTTATTGATAAAACTGCAGATTCCTGTGACTTAAAACACGGACTCTACAGTATAAAATTTTTTTTTTAAAAATCGGGCCATGCTTCAGGTTACAGAAAAAAGTTTTAGGACTTTGCCAAATTATGAGTCCAACTATAAATATCCATACCTCTTCTTTACCACTAAGATCTATTAATTTATTTTTCTTAATACTATCTCCAATTCTCAAAAGACAGGTGATTGCTTTAGACATTTTTCAGCTGTTTCAATTCCTCTTCTTTCATCATCCCGCGTTTACGTAGACGTCATCTGTTTATGTGCTTTATTTCTGACAACAAATTCTACACCGTTCCAAGCAGTCAGAGCGGAGTTCATCTGCAACACGGTCATAAGTTGAACTTTATAGCACGCCGACATATTTACAATTATTATTATTAAATTATTTATGAATCTTATGTATCTTATTATCCCAGATAATTTATCCAAATTTTTTGTGATTTTATAATGTACTGATCCTTTGATATGCTTTTCAATATCTACACACAATTAAGGGAAGACACATAGGAAAGACACGCAGAGACGCATGAATACAGCAGCATGGAGGGTGAACAGACCAAGTTTATTTGTGAAAATAAAGCTTTCTATGAAGGGTAAACAGATCAAGATTATTTGTGTAAAGGGTGAACAGACCATTTTTGGGATGATATTCTTTTCTGAAAATAAAGCTTCCTACGAAAATGAACAGACTAACGTCAATAACTTTAAACAGCAGGGAGAGTTTATAAACCATATTTAGGAGGGTTTATTTGTGAAAATAAAGCTTCCTATGAAAATGAGAAGACAAGAGTCAACTCTTACCAGGTTGCTCTAAATCAAGGCCTCTGCAGGGTTAGAGCATTATGTTATTATTTTTTCTTCTTGTTTTGACGTTTGCGTGTTAAATTTATTTACCGACCCGGAGTATTCACTGTTGGTCGTCACCCTATCAATGACGGGGTTAGGTAGCGTAATTAAATCGTTATTATATCAATAACAATGAGCGATTCTATGCTAACCATGGAATCTAGCACATCTAAATTGGTTCGACAGCAACTAGAGGAAATTAAGAAATATCTCCCAGTCAGTGATTCTGTCAAGCAACAACTGCAAGCGCACCAACCGTCTCAGGTGGAATTTGCAGAAGGTACAGACAGTTATTAAAAATTATTGTCGAACCAAACAATAAACTTGTTACAAATGAGGCAGCTCAAAAAGCCATGGAGACATTTCCTGTTGATATTTTTGGCCGTCTTCGAGCAACTAGACCATACCAGCCTGGCAACCTCCTCAACCACGACCTGAAGAATCAACCAACACCTCCGCCAAAAGTTAGAACTAACATTGCAGATAAATTTACTGCAGACCAGTTAATTAATATTACCGATTTATGTATAGTGATAAGGATAAGTATGCAATACTCGAATATGTTAAAACACTGAAATCTGCCGATTGGATTAAGGATGTATATCGCATCGCTACCGATACTTACAGATCTGAGGGAGATGTTAATCAGTTTCACATTTTTAAAGTAGGCATATGATGATTATATTGAACTAGCAAAACAAGAAAGGAAACCAAAAGAAGAAATGAAGTTACAACTTAAAAAAGCTAGACAAGAAAGGAAATCAACCTTAACAACAAGCAATGAAAAATCCGACAAAACAACAAGTAGGAAAAAAGAAAAGAAAATGGTGTGATACAAATCCTGACCACGGTGCAACTTGAAGTGATCATTGTTGCGCTAGCAATTGGATCACTCCTGGTACAGGTACTAGTGGAAGTGACCTTAATAAACTTTGTCCCAATGACGTCCTTTCAGATGTTGATAGACTATAAATTCTGATTTTCGGCAGACGAGCTGGTAATAATACCTCATAAATCATTAATGAAGTAGTTGCTATTTGCCAGAGATTATTTACAGGAGGCATAATGGATATCAATGTTTATCGGTCCCTCATTGATGAAATCGTTAATCATTACTGCAGTGATTGATGCAATTAGGTGAGTGCTAAGAAAATAGTGTTATCATACATAATTCTCAGCGTAGACCGGTAATGGTCAGGGTGATAAATTCACGATTACCAACATATAAAGCGATCTACGGAGATAGATTCGGTGATGTTGTTCAGGGTCTATTTAGAAGGACACCGATTGCAAAACAACTGGGAATAAAAGCTATTGACGTTGTTCGTAACAAATGTATTGGTGTTATTGGTGACGTTGCTAATATAGCATTTTCAGCAAACAGGAATAGACTAGCACAATTAATACGCAGGCCGCGAACGGTCTGACCTTAGCCAGTAAAATTCCCCAGTACCGAAGTTAAAAATGTAAATGTTAGTAAAATAATAAATAAAGCTGTAAATCAAAGACTGACAGAGTTGGCTGGTGTATCTATGCCACTGGCAGAATAAAAAAAAATTAAAAAAAAAACAATAAAACAAATATAACTGATAGCATAAGAGCAGAAAGTGGTGTTCGTGTTAGACGATAGCAAAGTATAATAATGTTACAACTTGTATATAATCCCGTATTTCCGTCTCGCATGGATGAGCCAGTAATCAAAGATGAGTCGGTATGCGATTATTAGTATTATTCATACACGAGAGCCAAATCAGCGTGGAAGAACTGAACAGCAAGTTCAGGGTGAAATTCTAAAAACAGATGATCTTGAATATGGAGCTGTTGTTCAAGTTGTTTTTTTATTAATAATGTCATCATGGTGTTGTTCAACAGTGCCATGTATAGCATCGATGGAAAAATATTGAATCTTGCCAGGAGAACGTCGACGTTTCCACGCCGTTATTGGGTCTGTCAAAATATTAGCTGAATATTAAATATTAGCTGGTCCGTTAATGTTGTAACAGACAGTATAATATAAGATGATAAAAAAACGATTTTTGACAAACTTGGTGTTACTGACGTTTCAATGATAATAAATGGACATCAGGAACCAGCTGAGGACATAATACTGAACTTTGAAAATAATCACGGTGCGCGTGCTTATCATTGTTTAATGATTTTAATGAGACGTGATCAAAATGTTGATTCTGGTCTACTAACTAGATTTCACAACGCTGTATCCAATATATAACTTTTCGCTACAACACATGGATTTATTTAGACAATATGTCGTTCATATACATTTTCGAGCTCGTGTGTCAAGAGGAGCTAATGCTAATCACATAGCAATCGCTGTTATATTCTCAGACAAAGCAAAGTTGCTTGATGTCCCAGTGAAAAACATGTAATTGTACAGCTTGCGATCCCCTGTGCACTGTCAGTAAGTCAATCACCCATGATATTGTAATGTCATTTCATCATGTTAATGTTATTCTGACTCCTGATCTGATTAAAAAGCTACAATCAGCAATAAAAAGAATTCTGGAATAAAAATATTTCTGACATCAGCAGAGTTCCAAGGTCTAAATAAACTACCCCTGTTAAAACGTCAACTCATGCACTTCAGTGACGCCAAACGACCAAAGACTTGAGTAAGATTTGATTTATCTGAGGCTGGCATCAAGGACATAGAAAAGACCGGTGGTATATTTCCACTTCTAACGGTGTCGCCAGAGTTAATAACTGTTACAAAAACAGTTGAACTTGGTGCTATTGGAACTGCCACTGGAATGACATTAAAGAAAGACACCGCCAGACAACATCGTCGTCCAACGTTATAAACAGGTCTTAATGTAATATACAATGGTAGATATTTACGGAAGATCTAATCTGAGTATTACTCAGGGCAAGGCCCAAGGTGACTTACCCAAATATACAACCCTTGAGGAGGTCTAGGATGAGGTTGTTAATCTTTTGCGTCTCGCATTTTTGTCACCAAAATAAAGTTGTTTGTCAGAATCAGCAATGACGCTTAAAGACGAGCAATATCCCGTTGACATATATTCTGCGGGTTCCAAATTTGACAGAAGATAACTTAGTGATGTTTGTTAAATATGGAAAAATTAAAAACTAGGAGGAATTAATTCTAATACTCATGGAAGATATTGCTGAACGAATCGGAAGAACTGGAGATATTATGTATGGCGATCTGAACATGAGCAGAAATACGATTATCATTGTGAGAGAACAAAAATCAGATGATGATAAGGGAGGAAAAATAAGTGGACAGCAATTACGCGACGATCAGAATTAAGATCAATAATTAAGTTGATAAAAATGGCGATACAATGACTGCAAATCTCAACATAGCTAATAATAAAATTACTGGTTTTAGAGAACTGGAATAAAACGATGAATCTGCAACGAATTAATACGTCGGCAATAGCAACGTCCCAATGATGACCTTGTTAGTGACAATCATTGATGGAATGGCCAGATTAAAATCTGAATATGCTAATAATGTAACCTCGTTTACAAATGTTAGTAGAAACACAAACATAGACATCAATGAATATTTTTGGAGTCAAGCATTCATCGACATTGAACTCTCTAACATCCAAATTATTATTGATGGTGTAGTGTATATAGTACCGTCTGAATCAGCATTATGGACACCACTCAATTAATCCATCAAGTATACCGCTAAGGTTACCGGCATGTACAGGTTCTCAGTACTCGAAGTTACAACATTTAAAATATATGCCTCAAATTCACGGCGTTATCCAGTTAACGGATTTTCTGTTCTATGTTAGTTATATTGGAGCAAAACTACGAGGAAACATTCGTGGTGGAACCATAAGAAAAAGGCTTTGGTGGGTTGCACTATTGGTGTATTGAATTCGTCGCTAATATATCACCTACTTATAGTGTTAGTAATCTATAGAATGAACTAATCGCCGGTGATCCTAACTGACGTTCAACATTTCAGACACAACTGAAAAATAGCATAAATGCGCATACTGTAAAAGAATTTTTTTTTATCGTAGACGTATAGTTGGTACTGACATAATTGTATATTTGTTATATGCCGTAGTCGCTAAAACAGCAACTGTAATTGCATCATTATCAGCCACATACATCATATCCCCAATAATAGGAATTGGTGTTATAGTTATAACCGGTGTTGCTGTTATTCTTAATATCATCGACAAAGTATCAACTTGAGTGGCTGATAAATTACACGAATATACAATGTTTCTATCAGCGGCAACACAAATACATCCCAAATTATCATCGATGATATTATCAGGGCTCAACGATGGAATAATATCATATCAGGAATTCACATAAATTATCAAGGTTTACTGTGAAGCAACTGGAATCCAATATCCACTACATAGAGACAAGAACAACGACAATGACACTGTCAAGGTGGTAGACGCCGCTGACACCGACATTTTGATCCCTGACACAAATAATAATGTCGCAAGATCAATCACTACGGTTCCTAGAAGAAATCGTCGTTAATAAAGCACGATCACCACCAACAATGATATCAGCGATCTCAACTAAGCCTGAGTCTGACGTTACCTTTCCAAAGGCAATTCCAGCCAAGAAAATATCTCTGGCAGAACTGTGAGAATATTATAACTGGTCAAATATTAGAGCAAAGTCATTCGGTCGGTTGCATGCAAATAATTTATTGGCAGTTGCTTATAAAAAGAATCTAATGAATTACCAGATTGGAATATTTTTGGTCTTCTTACGGGCTACATTCAGATCAAACAGATCAATAGTGACTTCCAGTGCAGAATCATATTTATCACCGAAAAATCCAAGATTGTTATGATAGTTCATGAGGTAACGTTAACAGCCTCGTTAGAGATATCGACGCCTGACGCTGCGTTGATATATATCCATAGATTCGTTGTTCTTGAAACAGATTTAACTCCGGACGGCAACTTTACCTCCATTAAAATGATATGCTGATACCCACTTAGTATGTTTACAAAAGATGATATCAAAGCTACATTCGATGAAATTAAACGCGAATACAAACAGATGAGTGACAAACTAGGCCAGTCGTTCACCCAGATTATAGACGAGTATATCTCTCGGTTAGCGATTATCCGAGAGGGGAAATCATCAAACAAATATAATGCCTGTATCACGTTGCATCGGATCTCAAGATTGCTCTTCAAAGTATTATACAGGAAGTGATTAAAACCAGCAGTGTATTTATTAATAATTATTTTCATTAGATACCCACATAAACAATTATTCCTGGACAAATATTCGATTACCGAGGAAGGTCTACCAACGTTTGAACTTTCTTGATTTAACTCCGATGAGCTGAAAAGAAAAAATCGCTAATATCATCGATGATTACTACCCCAAAATCATTAGTGCATGGAGACCAAATTAACATCTTTCTAATACTCACCAACATAAAAATCATCCAGACGGTGGTGGTTGTCGTATATCACCAGGTGTTGTCAATATACCATCAACGGTCACAGTCAATCTGGTATGTGATGCGATCGATGGCAGTTATCAAGTAGATCTTGAAATATCTAGGCAGGTACAGCAGATATTTATATTTTACTTATTTACTCCAGAAGTACTACCTGGATATTTAATTGTGTCAGTACCTGTTAATCTGGTTTATTTGAGATGTCAAAATCCTCTGTTATCACGGATACATTTCAGATTTACTGATCAGCACGGACACATTGATTTAAGATTGTATGTAAAATCATCACAAAAGTAAGAGACAGATGTCAAGAATTGAGAAAAAAACCTCCCACCCGCGTATATATCTAAGTACGGAGCTTTCAATGGGCCGATGGAACCTTACATCGATAATGAAAAAATAAATTATTTTGTATGGTATTATATAATGTGGCAACACACGAGAGTTTTTGTATAGAACAAAGCGATACTCGAAAAAAATGTTAAAACAATCACGACACTTCCTCACACAGAAAATTTTAGTGTTGATGTACTTATTGATGATTATGGCGATGACAAATTTTGTAAAGGAAGAAATAGTTAAATGAGTTGCATGAGATAGGGACTAAATTCTGAATTGCGCACATTCTTGCCTTAACGGGTCCAAGTTACAGGAATGACTTTATGCGTTGTCCGAGATCTAAAATTCTTCGCGGTATCTACCAAATGAAAGAAAAAGAAAAACTATACACGCTCTTGACAAAGTCAACAAGCACGTTATTATTCGGTGTAACAACTTTAATTTTCACACCTTTCTCTTTCAGATTCAATTGTTTTCAATTCGATTATTTACAGTCATACATATTTTTAACTCTTTTACACGTGCACTAACGATCTTTTTCCATTTATGTTCATGGGATCACTTTGATCTAATTTTCTCAATAGCCTGTGATAGTGAAGCGAATCACCCGACGTTTGCGTCATCAACAGAAGTCATCGACTGTTTCATTGCTTGTTGTGGTAATTTATTAAATTTGTCTTAGTCTGATAGTGTGTATCTTCCTTCAGATTTTCGTTTTTGTAGTCTTTAAAATCATTTTATGATTTTTTTCCAGGATCAAGCTGAAAAAAGTTGTACGTGACCTTGTAATATTTGAATGTCATAAATTATCGTATTATTATGTTTGTGATTCGTTAAATAATAAAAATATTACTTTAATTTACATGTGTTTTTTTTTAAAAGAAAAAATAAACAGCAAGAGCGATGAGCAGTTTGCTTTACCTTGGGGTCCATTCTCATTTTACCAGTTTATTTGCCGTTTTATAGGAACCCTTTTTGGGGCAACCTTCAGTGAGACTATTTTCTTTCTAGCAGACAGTTCTTTCAGACTTTCCTTTAATGGGATACCAATAAATGAGGATATTTCCTACTTTGACTCCGTCTCTGACAATAGCCAGGGGAATTACCCACATTTGTGGAGAGGTGATCACTCTTATGGTCAATATTTACCTTGAGGCGGTGGCTGGGGTGTTTTATTTTTCACCATATGGTTATAGTGATAATTTTAAATTGTGTGCACACACGCCCTAATCAAAACACCAGGAGTGAAAGATCAGCACAAAGCTGCAGACGACTCCGACGTTGTTTAACAATGGTGAGGAGGTACACAAATTTATTTTTAGTTATCATTACATTTTTTCGGCTGGGCTGTAGCACCCAATTATTAAATGCGATTTACTACAGTCATCGACAAATTTGTCAGTAACGAGATTTCAACGCAAATTTGAAAGAGAGAGTAAAACTCCGCAGCGCTACACGCGGCCAAATAGCCTTCTCTACTATCATATGCTTTAAAACTATAATAAAGTTACCAATACCTGTAACTTTAGAAATATATCATCTGGATTAGAACTAAGGAGACGTGGGGTTTTTTTTATATATCGGTCTGTTTCTCTTCTCAAAGACCTTGGACAAGGCCCTAACATAGTCAGGTACAGAGTCATTGTCTAAAGACCCCGACATTGTCGGAGGGGGGAGAGGAAATTTTTTTTAAGAAACAGAGGAACCCCAATAAAAGAATTATTTTCTCCACAAGTGGAAGCTGTCATAAAATATTATGCAGTTTATAACTCTGATACATGGAGGTTACAATTTAAGTTACAATTCCTCCTACAAGAGGAGGAATCACATTGGATATAGTCGTTTTCCTTCACTCCGATCGTTTTCCTGAGTCTTCATTCCTCAATTTTTATTCCTGAGTTTTCACCGTTGCACCGAAGCCCGGCAAATATTAAATGTCTGGCAGCTGAACTTGTCGATGGAAATATCATTCTTCGCCTTCTTTGTGTTTATAGCTTTAATGGTCTTGGATAATTAACATTTTTCCAGTATCTCCGAGTTTAGAATTCTGACTCTGTGTAATATAACCTGAAGATTATTCAAAGAATTATCCAGTTTTTGGCCGTTAATGTCATCAATCACAAGACCTTTTTTTTTATTTTTACAATAAAAACACTCATACACAAATCTTTGGCGAATATACTTTGTTTTCCCAACATTGAATCTGAGATAAGAAGCATTTTCAACAGAACCAACTTGTTTTTTTTTCTTAGTTGAGAGTGCCTAACGATACTATCACGTGACTCCAAATAATTTTTAATGACGGGATGCTTTACAAATTCATATACGTTATTTCATTGTTCCGTTTTTATGTTATTTATTATTTGTCTAAATAATTATTTTGTTACTTGAAAATGTGTATTATTCTGCTAGCTTGAAACTATAGCGAGATAATCTCCAGTGTTTAATAGGAGATGTCACACTATCAATTTTTTATTGTAATTCTTCAAAGCTCTGTATTTTCTGCCTCCACAGTCAGCACATAACAGCGTCTCCCACTTGACTCATAGATACATTTCAAACACGGCTTTGGTCCTAGACTGTCTCGTCGTATTCTCGTGGGTTGGTGTTCTTTCAAGAGTTTTTTTTCCGGATTCTTCATCCACCACTAATACTGGCCGTCATGTAGAACATATTTTGTGCTGGAAAATGGCGTTAAGCTATACAACAACAACAACAGCTCACATCGCACACTCTGTATGTGGAATCCATAGAAATCCGTTAAATAATGCTTATTACGAGGAGTTGTCGATGCAAGCATTAACGACTTGCAACTATTCTTTCCTTGATTCATTGTATGTTATATAGATTTTAATCAATCATGTCCACGAAGCCAAGAGAAAATTTCGCGATAGTGTGGCTCATGTGTTGTCAACATTCAGAATTAGGCAATACGATAACCCCTAGATTGGTGCTACAATGAAATGACCAGCAAGCAAGGGTAATTATTAATTATCTCGACGTTCTACGAAGTCACGAGCAAGAATACATTGTTAGAAGAAAATTTATCGTAGTGGTAGACACCATCGAAGCAACCCACATCCTGAGTGACAAACGTGACTCTGTTTGAGAATCAGACTCAGCTGGGGATGTTGTCACGTTAAATAAAAATTTCAAACCAGGAATACAGACGGGTATCGAGAAAACAATTTATTTTTAATTGCGAGGAAACCCTTTGACGGCAGTTGTTTATACGATATATCCGTTGAATGATAAGTATAGCGCTGATGATCTTCGACCAATAAAAATTTCGACCAACGTGAATTGTCTCAATTGCGTTGCTTAAACTGTTATATAATATTTCACAAACGCGTTACGTGCAAATGGTTAAACGGATAAATGAATGGCTCATCACGTTAAAGAAAATAGAGCTACGATCAGAAATGTTGCTGAGTTGGAAAAGAAATTAAAATTTCCAATAAGGGTCAACATATTAACCGGCGAGATTTAGTACGAATCAAAATATAAATCAAAGGGAGCCTCGATAGAGATCATTGATCATGACGCTCACGCATGGATGTCGGACGTAACATCATTTGACCAAACTCGAACTACATGTATTACATTTGATGACGGTGATATGTGCGATTTTATCAAAAATATCAGTATGAGTGACCCTGTATCCGTGGGGCTATTTCAAAGTTCTGAATGTAGAAATTATGATCAGTTTTTACGGCCTAATCGAAATACTGATTGTAAAGAATCTCTTCATGGTGAGATGCCAGAGATTGCGTTGAAATACACGAACAATACTAATATTATTAAACGATTACCCATTAATTGCTTCGCTGTTTCGTCAGTTGCTGCTCACTTTGCTCAGAAGGAAAATTCATGGTGGCCAAAACGATTGGAATTTCTTAAAGATATAAAAGGCAGTTGTGTTGAATACGGACACCGCCGAGTGTGGAATACTAAGAACGATTATAATGATGTTATCTCAGTTGATATGGTTGCATGCTATTCTGGAAGTGTCTTAGAATGGGAGAGTCTTCTGCGTATTTAAAAAATATTTGTACATCCAACAAACGAGATAACTCGTGATGCGATAAATGGACCCTTGACTTTTGGTTTTTACTTAACTGGATTCGCAATTATTGAGTCATTCTAGTTTGCATCGGAAAACCTTCTTCCGATGTCGCTGTTTGTTTTGGTCGTCATTTTAATAAACGTGGTTGGACTCGAATAGTTTGATTACGATATATACTTTTCTATACTTGATGCAAAGATGTTGATATAATTAACATAGAACGAAGCAATAATATCGTATCGTCCACGAAAACAAGTATGGCTACCAAAAACTGGCGATGTCAGCCGTGGCGAGGCAGAGACGTTTTAGGCACAAACTCTAACCTTAAAAGTAACAAGAATTGCGCCTCAATCTCAATCTCGGATATTGAGTATTGCGTCGCATTTCCATGTGCATGTGTGTCACTTTGCTAAATTTATTAATATAGTACTAAAGTGCTAACACAACCGACCTCGAAAGTTTGTTTTTGAGCCGCCCTAGGCATATGCCTCGCATGCTCATGCCTTTAAATGGCTCTGCGGCAAAAATGTCAATTAAGATATTATTAGAAACTATAAAATCAAACTTGCATAAAATCTTAGCATTAAAAAATAATTGGGAAATTTATACAGGAGGAGCATATGAAATAAGCGACATTGTACAAGATTAATTATCGACGATGCTTAACTCGAGTTCATAATGATAAACCAATTCCCTGATATTGCAGAGTCGCCACTAATTCAGTTGATATCAATAAAAGAATGCAGGATTGCTAAATGAATTAGATATCGGCCTTGATACATCTAGGGGCGAATGGAGAATTAAAAGAGCAAAAATAATTTACTTAGTTATTCTGAATCTGCTGATAATAAATCCGTTGAGATACGATATAAAAATAGTCAAATGTCACAACCTTCATCAACACCATCGGTATATGGACCTGTGCATAAAACAATGGTAACGACCAACTGTGGATGCCCCGGGTCGGTAAAAAAGTTTGACACGCAAACCTCAAAAGAACAAATAACAAAAAGCTTTAATCCTGTAAAGGCCTCGATTCAGTGCAACCCGGTTAGAAGTCTCGGTTTAACGTTATTGACGCTTGTCTGTTCATTTCCGAAGAAAGCTGTATTTTTACAAATAAACTTGATTTGTTTAGCCTCCGTAATAAGTTTTATATATATATATATATATATATATATATATATATATATATATATATATATATATATATATATATATATATATATATATATATATATATATAAACTCGGTCTATTCACTCTCCTTGCTGTTAATATGGTCACTTCACAAACTCGTATGAGCATGACGCAGACGGGTCATCTATGGCTCGTAAAATACGCTCTTTTCCTATGTAATCGTACAGATCTAAGTTAAACTAGGTTATTTATTGCTTTTGGCAAGTAAACTTTGATTGTAAAATATGAGAGAGAGAGAGAGAGAGAGAGAGAGAGAGAGAGAGAGAGAGAGAGAGAGAGAGAGAGAGAGAGAGAGAGAGAGAGAGAGAGAGAGAGAGGTGGGTGGGGTGGTGGTGGTGGGGATGGTAGGAGAAACACTAATGAACCAGTTGATCAAAAACAATAAATAATATTTTTTTTTCAAAGTAGCTGTTGTCATAATTTTTTTTTTGAAATGGAGGATCAAAAGAAGTGAGTTAAATAATATCTACTAGAATGAATTGATTTTAAAAAAATATTTATAAAATTGTGTTTATAGTAATTTATCGCTTGGAGGAATGTACAATTTTAATTTGTCCAGCCCCATGCCCTTTCTCACAATCTTGCTTCACCCTATTTAAATAAGAGTTTTACAAATATGTACGAGTTCTTGGTGGCTCGTGTATGTTTTATGACTAATGTTATATAACTAATTTATAATTGTTTTATGCATTACATCTTGTGTTAGTTGCTGACCGTACATATTATTTTTGTTATATTATTATTATTATTATTATTATTATTATTATTATTATTATTATTGTTGTTGTTGTTGTTGTTGTTGTTGTTAATGATGTTATCGTTGGGGGAGAGTGTGTCCCATTCATACACTGATCATTACATTAAATATCAAAACAAATATCGGTTTCCTGTATGACGGCGGAGATGTTCTCTAAGGTGAACGCCAAGTATACTATCGTTGCTTTAGACTGACATTGTTTGAAATGTTACTTTATATAAGCTAAACACACACACACACACACACACACACACACACACACACACACACACACACACACACTTTGTGAGCTGGAGGAAGTAGGATAAGTTGAGGTTCCTATATATCAAGAGTGAAATTACACAACAAAAACAAGATTTCCTGTGCGCATGCGCTCTCTCTTTTAAGTGGTGCCATTTCGTATTGCACAAGCACGTGTAAGTTCTTTTATTTTAACCCCTTATTGCAATAAATCAGCAAATCGCTTTTCCGATGGTCAGATGAAATTAGACTTAGATGTATTTTAATTCATAACACACAACTTTGGGAGTTCGATTAAAGTGGAATTTGTTGGTAAGGTAATGGAAAATCTTGCTTTCTTGGCGTAAGGACGTTGGCCATAATCATTGCTGATATATTTCAGGGCTAGTTTTCAGAAAAGTGGCTAGCTGTCAGAAACATTAGCGTTAAAATTGTAATGTCTGTTTCATAGTCTAATTTTCACTTGCCTCGGACGTACACAGTGTAAGGTACATTTCATAAAATGGATCTATATTTCTGCAGTGACCTGGTTAGCTTCAAATGTAATGGTGAAAATAAAGGTTAATTTGCCGGATTGGGTTCATGTGATGGTCGTCCGAGTGTGATGAGAAGGTACGTTACTTTTTTTAAATGGATATGTGTAGTTTTTCAGTCTTCGTATGATTCTAAGGGAATAAAAGATGCTTGAGAAAATTCGAATCGAGCGGAGTGTTTTGGTCGAGTTGCTTCAACACAGGAGTCTGCAGTTTTAATCAATAAATCACGACGAAATTTCTGACATGAAATACATTTAAAGGTATTATAAAGTAACACAAGGAATGCAAGCGTGACCACAACCCTCATCTAGATTTGAATTTTCTCACATGTCTTTTATCCCTTTAGATTTGCACTAAGATTGAAAAACTATACATTTCCATAAAAAAAACTAACGTATATTCGCATCACTACAACTAGTCATTTTTTAAGTCCGGCAAGTAAAATTTTCCAAGTCGCTAGTCTGGGACAAGTGCTTTTAAACTTAACATATACTTTACTGCTTAACTTGTTAACCCCTGGTGCTCTAATAATTTTCCTCCCTCATCTCCTGAGTGCCTGGATAGCATGACAGAGTTTACCTAGCTTGTATTCCAGGTGCCGAGTTTCAGTGGCAGTATTTGTCTAGGCATATTTCCCCGCACAGTGAGTTAAGTTGTCACATACCATTGGTTAATTTCAAGCCCTTTCTTTATTATGCAGGCTGTTGAACCAATAAAATTTTAGCTTATATAGACAGAGTGAACACTGGTTAAGACAGGAAAAAAATTTGATCAGGATAGCTGGAGAAATAGTGAAGATATTTAGATCTGACCATGCAAATTTACAAGAATCAGTCAGGTGGAGCAGACTTTTACTTGACAGGCGCTGGCAGAGACTTTTCAGGATTTTCATCTGATGAGATTAATAGTGACATCAAAATAGCCATTGATGATAACAGCGAGAGTGATTAAAATGAGTTCAAAGTTTGTTAAGTGTTTTATTAGCTTTTAAATTTTCAGTGAGAATACAAAGGAAGAAAGGTAATTCAAGAGCAAGGAAAATATGTGCATCTTTGAACAGTAGTCACAGGAGGTTAAGTTTACAAGAGAGATGACAAATGGAATTTCTGTGTACACATGCATACATACATACACACACACACACACATACATATGATAGGGAGAAATTGACAAGAATCAGTCAGGTGGAGCAGACTTACTTGACAGGCTTCTCGTGGGTTGGTGGTTCATTGGGTTTTCCAGGGTTCTTCCTCGACCATTAATATTGGCCACCAAGTATAGTCTATCTTGTGCTGAAAAATGACATTAAACCCTTTAACAATATATAGGGTACTGATCGTTAAATTGGAAACAGTTAAACGATTGTGATTTGATTTATCTTTTTTTCAAAATAACATTCAAGCTTTTCATCTTTAGTTTCATTTTCATGACTGATTATATATACAAAATCAGGCTTTAATACCCATGTTTCAAAACAAGGCAGTAGCACTGTTTATATACAGGAAAAATGTGAAGTTTTTTTACATGTTATAGTTGCTATATCATTTTATTATGTACATACTGGACACACCAGTACCAAGATAAAATATAGTTAATATTGATATGTATAAATTGTTAATTGTTGTGATAAATTCAATATTTCAGATGCTCTATTTAAAATTATTTTGCAAATTAATATGGAGTATGCAGTATATTGATATAATTTTCTCTCCAGATTCCTTTTAATATTGGTGCATTGTGTGACCAAGTAAATTGCATTAAGTTAGTAATTTTACATTGGAATATGTTGATTGTATTAAGATTTTTCAGCTTAACAAAGGAGAAATAAAGTATCTTTATTTTTACTGTTATTAAAAGTGTTAATCCTCATGTAAAATGCTCTTTTACAATCTTTTGATTAACCACAATTCTTTTGAACTTTTTGCAGAATTGCTTTAATTGGTATACCTAATTTTAGCATCACTACAAGAGTAAAGATGAGATTCATTATTGCAGTTAATTAGATAATTGTATGGTCATGTTTACCTGAGTGTCCTGGGCATCTGCTCAATTAATTGTCAAAATCTAAATTTAGGACATCCTGTGCCCATTACGCTTCACTGATATGTATTCTTGGTCTCCAAATATTTTTGCACAAGATTACATGGATTTCAGGGCAACTTAAATTACTCAACCTTTTACACCCCAGAGTTACTTTTTGCATAGCCAGGACTTGCCAGAGATTTTACCTGTGCTCAGATTTTACATTACTTGTAACTTTCAATGGCCAAGACAGATTTCAACTAAGCTAGAAGTAGATGGCATAATTAACTTTAAAAATATGGGACTTACTTTTTCTGTGTTATACCAAACTTAATTTCTGTTTTTGTTTTTCAGCACATCAAGATGCAGATTTTTGTGCGGGCTATTCAAACCCATGCCCTCCAGCTGACGGGTACAGAAACAGTACACAATGTGAAGGTAAAATTATTATAGTTTTCTTCCAAAATGATGATGAAAGTATGAGGTCATATTCTCTATTGCAGTGATCTGTAAATATTACATCGCATTGATACAAAACATGTATGAATAATTATGCATGTAAACAAAAATCTATTTTTGGGCCCAGAGTGGCTGAGTGGTCTAAAGCGCTCTCCTTTATGGATCACAGCCGTCTCACCGCTGTCTGTGTGGGTTCGAGACTAAGATTCGGCAAATGTGGATATGCGAGAAAACTTGCCAGTAGTGTTCTTGCGGGTTGTTGGTTCTTCAGCAGATTTCCCGATTTTTATTGTGTGCCGAAAAATGGCATTAAGCCCAAAAACAACAAAAATAATTTCTCACCACCAGTGCCACTACACAGTTGGTCACAAACAGTTCAAAACAGCAGTGATAATGACTGTTTAAAATTGTGAAAGTTTGGATTTATATTGTAAGATTTTGAAAGGGAAACCTTAACTTGAATCAAAATTTAAGTTTAAGCTCCACATTATTCAATATATTTTGACATGCAATTGTATATCTGTGTTGTCAATTCTGTTTTGCAGTTAAGTTCACAACTTGCACCTCTAAACAATGTTTTATACCGAATCTGTTCCTAGGTTTGGAAATCATTGTCTCTAGAGGGCGCCTTTATAAAGGCAGGCAATGTGATCTTAATAATAATAGTTTATTATTTTTAGTTATTACAGTGTATCCCCCAGGTGTGTAAAACTGAGGGTCAAAAAAATCCCCTTTGTGTCAGAACGGGGGGGTCAAATAAAAAATGTGGGAGTCAAAAATGTACTGATAAATTTTGATCTGATTCATACTTTTTTCAGCTGAAATAGGATATTGCAACTTGCACAACATTCCCTCTCTTTCAAATAAAAATAAACCAACAGGCACAATCAAAACACAAATGCACTGTCCATTCAAAGGATAATTTTCTTCATTTGTCTTTTAGTTTAAAGTTGTCCTTTCAACAGTCTCTTTATAATTTTTGTAGCAATATTATAAACTAACACATTCCATACAAGCCAATACAAAAATCCATATCAGTCTTTTTAACCAAATGACAGTAAATTTACTGCCTGTCATAAAATGTGTACTATGATCAGATACATTGTACTTTGTCTAAAACATTTATCAAAAAATCAAATAGGCTAATGATTCATATTTTCTTTAACAAGTTACACTTGAACTTTTAGATCTTTCGTTGCAGCATAGTTAACATAATCTGCAACGACCCCTTGAATTTGTAATCCAAATAATGAATTTGTCTATGCAGTTTTACTTTTTTTCTTTGTTCTGAAATAATGTCTTAGGTAATAATGTGTTCAAAAGATATCTTGCGGTGATCATGAGCAGCTTTTTAAAAATTCTTAAATGCTGTCACAAGAGAATTATTCACTTGTGGAGTCTTTGCAATCATGAGATTAGAAGTTACAATGGTAATTCCAAATAATGTGCCTGCAATATTCCAGTCAAAGGAATATTTTCTCCGTTTTCCATTAAAGTCAGATCCACATTTACTCTTTCGTGTTCTGCTTCTTTACACTTTCTTTACTAATGATTTTTAGTGCACACCGTTTTAATCTTGAGATCACAGACCTGTTTACCCGACCGTATTTGTACGGAATAAAGCCCATCCGTACGGTCATACGGTCATTGAACTGAAAATACGATTTGAGGTTGCATTTATTTATTACTTTTTAAAATTAATTTTTTAAGCCGGTTTTTCGTTTCGTTGTATCGTCTCTTCGGTCCGCATCCTCGTCTGCATTTTGTGCCACGTCACTTATTTTGACATTCTCAACATCCGGTTGTTTAAACAAAGGAAAATGCCGTCGACAAGAAAGTTTCAGCACGAAACTGATGATGAAAATGGAAAGTCTAACACAGAAAGCAGCATTTTCTACCAGTTTATTCTACTCTGTGGCTATGCCTTAAACCATCGTCAAAAGGAGAACATTTTGTGCATTGCACTGTTTGCAACTTAGACTTTTCCTGTGCACATGGTGGAAGGAGTGACTGTTCATGGTATGTGGAATCGGAAAATCATACAAAATTGAAATCATTAGTGAATGGAAATAGAAACATTTTGTCAATGATGAAAGGAAAGGAAGTCAGTGATCAAAACATACTTCAAAAACAAATAACACATGCTGAGGCGATTCTATGTGAGTTGATCGCAAATATGAATTTGTCATTGTGTACAGCTGACAAGTTAACAGAAGAAATGAAAAATAATTTATTAACCTTATTTCCATTCTAGTAAATATTGACAAAGATGATACTAGATTTTATCAGATAAATAAGATTGCCTTCACCTATCTAGATAAACTTATTATTTTCTAAGTGGATGGGTGGTAACAATGTCTGTCATAATGTTTTATATCAAGTCGTCCTTAACCATGTAAAATAGAGAAAACAGAATTTCTAGAGAAAGTAACGGAGGTAAATAACAATAAATTTGGTTATGTTGTATTTTTTGTGGTTTTTATCACTATAATATGAATGGGATGTTTAAGTCAGTGGTGTTCAACTTCTGCATATTTGTGCCTTGAAACACAGAATTAACTGAATACCAGCGTCTTTGCAAACTAAGAGTTATTTACACAATATTGTATAGTCATTATGTCGTGTAATACTACATAATGATAATTATAGTATATTGATAGTATCTACTATTTGTGTGCTGAAAATACTGACTTTGGTCTGAAAATACTGACAGGCATTGCTTAAAATACTGACAGGAAAATTTATGGGTAAACAGGTCTGAGATCACATTTTAGTGCAACAAGAATTGCATTTAAACATCAGGATAACATCTTCCTGAGCTCGATAGAATCACGTGAAAGCTCACTAGATTAGGGGAAGCTACTGTCATAACATTGCCTATGCTAGTCTGGTTCTCTGTTTCGTATACTCCACATAGTAGAGTGCAACGCAGGGAGAATATGAAATAGGAAACCAGAATATGCATAAGATCGAAGGATACACGATGCCATCCCTAATCCAATTCATTGGATATTAAATAAATCCTGATTGTATTTTGCAAATCCTTTGCGTAAAAAAAATGCACGGTAGACAATTGTGTGCTTCAATTTTCTCCAGTGTGTGTCCCTGATGCACAACTGCATAAAGGGAAACACTGATTATTATTATTATTATTTTTATTATTATTATTATTATTATTATTATTATTTATGTTGATTAAATTGCATAATTTTGGGAGCCAGATTTTTGCACAATAAGCATGTTATCTTTAATACATTTATAAACATTATACAAGGTTTTTGCTATAAGAAATAGTTGTAGCCTCTGATTAATGGGAAGTAATTGGCAAGTTAGTTAGAATCATGAAATTTAACAAGACCAAGTAGGTCATTTACAAATGTCATTCAGGTTGGTGAAGATAATCCTTTTAATCACATCTACTCACTGGTGTGTCAAATGCCCTTTAGTGATTAGGCATACTGCAGTAAGCAGCTAAAATAAACAAGTCATACTTTATGCCTTTTTATGTGATGTTGATCAGTGGATGTGATGAATAGCTCTCTGCTTTGGGCACAAACATATTGCAGCTTACAATCATAAAATTATATCAAACACACAAGTGACTTTTTTTGTTAGTGAGATAGAGGCAGTTCAAGTTGGAAAGATAATTCCTTTAATTGTATCTACTTATTTGCATGTCAAATGCTGTTCATTGAGTAGTTCAAGTTAAAAAAGATATCTTCCAATTAGTGTCACTTTCTCAAAAAAAAGATGATGCACAGTGTAGCAGAATTGAAATCTCCCACTCCTAACATACATTTGATGCAAATTGCCCTATACACTCATGAAATGACAAAGAGAAAAAAATATAATTCATTGGCCTCTAGCCTAAAATGAGAGGTACAAATATGCCATGTATTATGTAAAATGAGATTCACATGATCCCTTGTAACACATTAAGTTTTGAGATTCACATGATCTCTTGAGATACAACAAAGGAAAATGAGCAATACTCATATGTTTTTACTATTGTTTCGACTAAACAATATTTAGTTCAACTAAATACACAAACAGATGAGCACACATCTCTGTGAACTTGAATAGTCATTCACTTTGCGAACTGTTACTCTACAGTTTATTCAATATACAAACTGGAACTCTTCGGTTTCACTAGATCCCTTTTTTTCAGTCGATGTACATATACAAATAGACAGCTGCATTCAACCTTGGATACCTACCATTAGCTCTTATCAGACACTGAATCTCCCATAAGACACTGTCAGCCCCAATAAAACATTGTCTGCCCCAACAATGTCCAATAAGTTCCAATGTCCAATAAGCAACAACAAAACCAAACTATTTATAACGATGGGTTCTGAACAAAAAAGTTTACAACAAAAAATGCAATGCAACAAAGCTTAATTATCTGACATAAAACCAAGAAAAGGTTTCACAAATCAAATAAAACAAATTGAACACTTACCTCTATGGTCGGACAACATAGTGGAGAACATCCACTTCCCTGACAAAATCCAAATGACTTGTCTCAGTTCGAAAAGTATCAAGCTTAAATTCATAGGAGTGAATAATAGTCATGGTCAAATGCTCATGTATACCATGCTTTCTGACTTTCACTGCATGTAATTTTAAAATCATTTTACCTGGAGAAAAGTGATTCACCCCAGATAATGTACACACCTGTACAACAAATAAAGGTGGAAATAAATTCAAGGCATATAGCCTTATTCTGTGACACACAATTTAAAATTATATTTCAGGAACTGATTGCAGAAAGAGAGGGCTTCAGCCTGGAGGATCAGTTCATTCTATACAATGGCAAGCCTCTTCAAGACCAAGATCAGTTGGTTGGGGTCTGCAGTGACCTGAGCACACTCGATGTTGAGGTTAGAGTTTTGGGAGGTAAGCTGAGCAGGTCATTCTCAAGATGTTTTAAAAAAAAATACATTAAAATGTTTTGTGAGCTGGAAACAATACAAGACAAATTTAATCCAGACAGTTGGTTGATGAATGCTTTTGACATAGGGAATGAATTATAATTTGATTGATGGTTCTTCAGGTTGTGGGCAAAAGGGTCCCATTTTAGAAAAGTTACAATTTGAGCTGCAATTTTAAATTCTACGTGCAGCTAGAAAATGCCATCTAGTATTTTTTTTCCATTACCCTTTTCCCTCTTAAAACTGTTTGAAAATAAATGGTACAACACAGAATAAATGCTTGCTATCATTAGCATGTTTTGTACCACATTGGGGGTGTTTTACTTTAAATATCATGATGTCATTGTACATTTTTCTTTACAGTAGAATTTTTTTGATCATTTGAGATCAGTGAATGCAACTTAGTATATAATTGAAGTTTTGTCACACACCACACTTGGCATCACATCTTCAAGGTTGAAGTCTCTTGTCAATAGATTATTATTCAGTCATATTTACCCTGCTTTCTAGCTTATATCTAATGATAAATAGTCAAGATTGGTGTACACATGTTGTCACCAGATGTGGTGCATTGCATTTTTGAGGTCTTGTCTGTAAGGTGTTGGTCACAACTGATAATATTAAGGGATTGTTTTTTTTTTCAGCTTTGTCCTCAAAACGTATGTTCTTCTATTTATGCTTAATATACAGGTCATGAGGTCAGAACTTCTTTTTTCTTTTTTTTAAAAATTTTACTTTTCTATTTCAAATTGGATCATGTCACATTTTCCATTATAAAGTTATTGATTCACTGGTTGAAAAAGACAGTTGCATTTTTTGTAAAACTTTTATTTTGGGGGTGGGGTAGGAGTCACATGTTAAAACATATTATGGTCAGGGTCATTAAATAAGGGTATGTCAGGCTACCAGAACCACCATATTTTTCTTCTGACCTTGAAAAGGAAGTTACAGAGATGAGCCACAATATACTTCTACATTTCATATCAAATTTATCACAATAAGACTTTCTTTACTCTTTCCATGCACTTTTCTCAGTCTTCTAGGTTTTAGTCTGATTTAATGGTTATAAAAATTTATGATTAATGGTTATACAAATTTATGACCACAATTTGATAGGTGGAGGACAAAATTAGTATGTTAAAAATAGGCTCATGCTTCCTTATGTGAGTGTTATGAGGTAAGCTACTGTACTACACTTTGCATCAGCAGCTGCATATATTGTATACATTTACACCCATAGAAAATGTCGTCCATTCTTCCTTCCAGGGTCCATAGCATCAGTTTTGAGTGGCTTCAATAACATCTACCAATTGTAGATGTGGCTAACTTTGTATATACATACAGCTGCCAAAAAACAAATTTTAGTGTCAGTTGTGTTAGCAGTTTAGTACTATATTAATAAATTTACCAAAATGACACACATGGAACTGCAATGCAATACTCTATATCTGAGATTGAGGCACAATTCTGGTTACTCTTAAGGTTCAGAGTGTGTGCTTATGGCTCCCAGACTTCTTAAACATCTCTGCAAGATTGCATAGTATATTACTTGAGCAGGTAGAGTTGGATGATATGCTATTTTGCAGAGTAGGTCGGTCCCATTGACCAATATTACATCCTTGGGTCCATTGCTGAGCACTCCATACCAGTGTTTGCATTTAGTTCATGACCACATTGGCTTTTATCTACTGAATAGAACTGTTGTACCTGGAATCATTAAGCTTCATACAAGGATGCAGCTTGAGAAGTACAGCGACCTCAATATGAAAGTAGGTAACTGACCCATATTTTATTGATGGTTTTGTTTGATGTATTGTCTGTCATGCTTTAAACATTGAATAGCAAAACTATACATTTATCTTAGTAATTCAACCATTAAAAAGATGTCACTGACCTATAATTCACCTTTTAAGTAAAGTTTTTGCTTTTATCTCTAGGGCATAACCGATTAGCATTTTTCTACTGATTTCCAATTCCAGATATTGTGCATGAAATTTTTTCGATTCTGGATATGATTTAATTAATCGGAAATGCTATATTAAAAGGTTTTTCAAATTAACTTTTTAAACCGTGTTACACACGTTTTGCACATCACACCGATGTCACAAGGGGAAGGATATGGCAGACTATAGCAAAATGCAACGAAGTTCAAAATCACAAAGAATCCATGAAATTTTTTTATTTTTGTAAAATGCACTGAAACATTATAAACTATAATTATTCTCTTGGTATGAACAAAATTTGTTAGATATTTATTCATTGGTTTAACCATAATGATCTGTAGTACAGCTAAGATTCTGAACTATCCGGAACTGGAAATTTTTTTGTGGGCATACAAATTGGAACTAAGGAAGGTAATTTTAAGCATAACTCTGTTGCAACCGTGAAATCCCTATAGAAATTCAACTTTATTATTTTATTATCCAAACTGGTCGTTCCTGCCTTGCCTGTCTCCAATTAATCGGAAGTTCATACTATCCAGTGCAATCCGATTTCTGGATCAAGCCATTATCTCATGATCACATGAGATTTTTTTCAAGCCTGTGTATATGCTACTATATCAAGTACCATAAAACTTGTATTCATCTTGATGAACACTACTCTGTTTTAGGTCATTATAACCAATCTTTCATGCTTCACTACCTTTGCTTAAAGGTTGTGTTCATTTCTCCAGTACTGTTCATGCTAGAATCGTGAAATTAATTTTATGCATCTTGGTTACTACAAGATTTCTTAACATTAGTGGCTATTCAGGTCAAATATTTCATCTTCTAATTGTTTTGTTTTTGCATTTAGCTAATGACCATCTGAGGTTTGGTAAATGGATGCATCCTAACAATTTTCATTGTTGTACAAAATGTGATCTCGGTGACCTGTGTCATGCTTTGTTGACTTCATTGACATCTTGGAACTTAATAATTGGGTGTATCACAGTTATTACTACTGATACTACTACATACATGGCATGATCATTACGTTTTTTTTTTCACTGATTTTGGATTACACTTTTTCAGTATATCCTCCTCCAAAAAAAATTAATAATTTGTTTTCTCATTTTTAATAACATCCCACTAATTGCACAGAACGTATTCTAGAAAAGACTGCTTCTGTGTAAGTTTGACATAACAGTACACTTGTCTGTAGACTAACGGTGACCTTCCTATGTGTTATATTCTATTTAGAGCAGCTGTCTAGCTTAGGACAGAACAGACTGGTTTTCTAACCTTTAATCTTTGCTCACATATTCTTTGTTAACAATAATGTGTGGTACAGAAGTATTCTGTAGGATTCTGGCTGTATTTATTCTAGTCTATGCGTATGTTACAGCAAAAATGTTTCTCAAATAATTTCACAGATGGATTAGAAAGAAAAAAAAAAACGACTCTGAGATGAATGCTTGAAAAACACAATACAGTGCCATTCTAGGGTAGTTTCATGCCCATTTGCAGGATTCATGGAAAGGATTTTAATATTGGTCATAGTGTAAAACAGATGCCTTGAATTAGATCGTTTTACTGACTCCAATACTATGGTAACTTCTTTTTTACAGCAGAACTAAATTGTGGAAACTAATTGTATACATGCAGGGGTGTTATTTGCTGAGCTCTTAATAGAACACTGACTACAACTTGTGGTAGAATACAACTTTGGTCCTTTGTTCAAATGGATGCTTCCTAAACGCCAAGATATGTGTTTTGTACATTTGCACATTGAATTTTATTATGTTATATGTGGATTACACTTGTTCTGCTCAGATTATGCCTTTTGTCTACTTGGATAGGCCTTTTCATCGCCAGGAGTTGGTATGTATGCTGCTACACCCTTAAAGCTGTTACCAACATGTTATGCTTTACAAAGAATAGTTAAGTAGTTGTATTTCATCATCACATTAATTCATCCGTGCTAGACCTATATACAGCCTACACGGAAAGCATGCAGTCCATTCATCTTGTATTAATATGAACAATACCCAGTTAACCTGCTGATGGTAACATCACAAAATGTAATGTATAGTCATTTATATGGAAAGTTTACCATTGAAAAAAACATTTATGACTGCTTCTAACTGACATATTGAGACATGAGGGGAAGCGAGATTTTAGTTCAGCTAGACTTCGGATAACAATGATTTTCTGATTGTTTTCTTTACAGGCAAGGTTCATGGCTCCTTAGCTCGTGCTGGAAAAGTAAAGGGACAGACCCCAAAGGTAAAATATTTTACAGATGAGTATTTTTGTATACATCTGCTGTAAAAGCATATGTTATCATACTCCTTTCTTCCACCTACCCATCAACTATATTATCTCTGAAACTTTAGTTTTGCTACATTTGCGATCACCAAATTTTGCATGTGCATTGCCTTGTAGACAAAATCTCAATGGGGTGCTAAAATTTGGCCAGTGTGACTCACTAGAGCAGAATGAAGGCTGTCCTGACTCATAGCTTTTCCTGTTCCGAACACTAGCTATATTTTCCTATATTTCCATAACAGCCAGATAGTGGTTTTGTTTACTGTCTAAAGTTGAAATAGATACTCCTTCACTAATATGGTGCATTTAAGATATAAAAATTTACATTAATTTGGTTATAAGAAAATCAAATGTCAAGTGTACCATTGACCAGGAAAGTAAAAAAGATTTTGCAGTAACTTAGTCTACTAAACACACTTTCACCAAAACATAAAATATGTTGCCCTTGATTATACCAATAAGTCTATTGATTAGTTTTTTAATCTGAAGGTTGAAATCAGGTCATGATTACTGGGGTTTATTTTCTTTCCTAAATTCCTTCTTTCTCTGAAGCTTCTTCTGCTCAGACTATTACAAGTTTTACTTGTAAGTCCTTTGTCCAGACGTAGAGTCTGTTACATCATTTATCAGGGTTCCCATACTATCAGGAAATCTGGAAGAAGTCAGGAGGAATGATATAATTTTCCCCACCATGAAAAGTACTTGAGAATTTATAAATATGGATGAAAGTCTGAGCAAAACCTGTGTATAGGGGCCCCGAGTGGCCGAGTGGTCTAAAGCGCTGTCCGTTACGGATCACTGCCATCTCACCTCTATCTGCATGGGTTCGAGTCAGATTCGGCGAATGTGGATATGTGAGAGAGCTTGCCAGTAGCTTCTCGTGGGTCGGTGGTTCTTTCCGGTGATTTCCCGGTTTCTTCCTCCACCATTAATACTGGCCGCCATGTATAGCCTTTCCTGTGCTGAAAAATGGCGTTAAACCCCACAACAACAACAACAACAGCAAAACCTGTGGATTTTTGGCCACTACTTTATGACAGAAATAGTTGTGTAGTTCTGACCAAAATTATGCCGAGATTGCAGTATGGATCATTTGGGTGCTTGCCATAGAATTATTGTATAATCATTCCAACCACCGATTCAAAAATAGGTTGTCATTCAATATAGATAAGAGTAGTCAGATTTTATGTACTCTAAAATGTTAAATCTCAGAACTGAACATTGGTGCTAAATTATTACGCTATATAATGTGTAGCTTAATATGATGAATCTTGTGTAGGTTTGTGTCATCCCTTGAATATATCTTGTAAATTTTAAGAAATTATATGAACCCCTTTGAGTATCTATACAGGTCTGGAGACTGGTTTATTGAATTACAGAATATTCAATCCTTGTTTTATACAGTAGTGTCTGTATATCATTTTGAAGGTCTTGTCACAATTTACAACAATTCTTTTGTAATAAAGTTTTAAAAAGTGATCATGTCGAACCAAATTGTCTTAAGGAGTTTGGATTGTTGGATAAATTTAAGTTTGATTTTAGTAGTGCAGATTAATTCAAAGTTAACACTTTTTTCTTTTAAAAGATTCTAATAATTTGCATTTGTTTTATTTTAAACTTTGGTAGGAAATGTTTACCTTGTAGATCATGCTGATACCAATAACATTTGTTTTTTGTTATTAAATACACTTGTATTCCATATATATTCTACTTGAGACCTTGCTATCTTGATTTAGAACTTTTTGATTCCTTTAGAATCAAGTGCTTAAAAGGAAACAACTAATATAATTCATTCTCTTTTTGTTTCTACATACAACCACAGCAAAGCAGCAGTAGACATTGCTTTCATGATTTACAACTGATTAGTCTTAGTTCATTTTAGAGTCAAATGTTTTAAAGGAAACAAACCTTTCAGTTCATTCTTCTTTTTTTTCATCTAGACACTGTAATGTAGTTCAACAAAGTGAAGTTAACATTTCTGCTCGGAAATGATTTGCTGTGCAAATTTTATATGAATTATCATAGTCAAACTTGTTCCTTTTTATACATTTTGTGATTTAGTATATAGTCATGTCTGATTAAAATGTTATAGGAGAGTGATGAAAATGAAGCTTCTTTTGATTTCAAAATGCACATTTTCTAAGCTAAAATGTTCTTTAATTCCATCCATTAATGGTCATATTTGAACCTTGAACAACTGAATTTCATCCTGGAAAACATATATGAAATTTTCTTTAAAACAAAGCTTGGCAACAATGATTTATGCAACCTTCAAAATAGATATTACAAGCAAATGCAAATGACTAGAAATAAAAAAAAATGGTATGCAGACCGAAGCACAAGACCTTGCTTTTTTGATTGCAAGTTTTGTTTAGCTCCACTGATTATAGACCAGATGAGCTATGGAATGGCCTGTTCATCATTCAACATATGTGTGCTCTTTTGAACAAGTTTGCTATTGCTGTTCTTCTAAACTACTTAGGGGATTGCAATTATGGGGATTTTACCACAATACTACTGCTTGTGTTTAGTTTGGTCCTTAATGAATTAAACAGCCAGTATGGCCACCACTTTAACAATTTTCCTTATTGGATGCTCATATCTGTATGGAGTTTTCTAAAATACTTGTTGGTCCTGAATGAAAATGGTACTCTTCTGAATCCAGTATAGATACTCTAGAAGCCATCTTGAAATTGTTAGTGCTACTTCAAAACGCTCTAGTAGTAACTAATGATATTTAGTTGGTCTTACAAGTAAATGCTGATCTGACCTCAAATGTGGCCACTGGCACCCATTTTTGAAAAACTGCTATTCCAACAAGGAATGTCATATTTTCCAACAAGGAATGTCATATTGATATGGGGTTATCAAAGAAGATGGTATCTAGTTGGTCCGGAAGGAAAATGATACCTATTTAGCATCTAGTCTGGTCACCATGATGACCATCTTGTTCCAGAATTTTTGGTCATTTAGATGCAGGGTTTTCACCAACCAACTTCTGTCCAGTTTGTGTGTAATTATAAAATGTTGCCTTGCAGAAATCCAATATGGCTACCACAGTGAACATGTTGGAAATCTTGTCACAAATTGTTCTGAATGAATGGTTTTAATGACATGGGGTTTTCAGCAAAAGTCTTCTAATGGTGTCAGGTTTCATTCCCATTTGAAATGGTGTCAATCTTGTATCTGATATAGCTGGCAGTGGTCAGTTTGAAAATCTTCACTCAGGAATATCATAATTTTTATGCTCTACAGGTAAAAAAGGAGAAATGGTCTAGTAATGAATTCAAGAAATTCAGACAGTTTAGTGTCGATTCCTTTGACGACCTCTTATTAATGAAGTTTGTTGCCATCAGAATATTTTTGTCATAGTTTTGGCAATGGCTAGGACCAACATGGTGTTGTTAAAGGGATGAAGTAGAATTTTTTGTATTATCCAAATCTAAATAACATGCATTCTGGATAACCAGTTTTCTTAATGTGTTTTTTGTCTTGCTTTTCATCAGGTCGAAAAGCAGGAGAAGAAGAAACGAAGGACAGGACGTTCCAAACGTCGCATGCAGTACAACCGTCGCTTTGTTAGTGTCGTTCCTGGCTTTGGTCGCAGGAAGGGACCTAATGCCAACTCTTAAATATTCTTTCTAAAATGTATACATTGGGACAATAAAATTATGTTGGCAACTGCGAAATGGCTCCTTCTTTAAGTATGACATGTAGGCTAAATTATTATTTGTTTGCTTTGTCAAAAATAAAGAAGTTTGGCACCTAGTTTTATCCTTGTTGATCCATGTCAGATCTTGAACATATTAGTAATAAATTTGTGGATTTTTCTTGGCAAGTCCTAAACTTGACATTCACAAGTGTGTCCTATATTTTATGCATATGTGATTTTGGAGAAGTTCTGAGTACATGTCAGTTCCTTGCACACTATTTGATAGTGTCATATCAGATTTGTATATGGATATCTTCTGGTGAGCATAACATTCTACCTGTGAGACATGCATGTATATATCATACCTTTGTTATACAATGTTACAGCAGTCATGGAAATCTGTAAAAGTAAATTACAAAAAATGTATTTCATAGGGCCTTGAAAAGTTGTGAAACTTTTTGTAAGTCTTTCAAAGTTAAAGTCATGGAATTTTATTATTTCTCATTACCTGGTCACATTTTTGCACGCAAAAGAGAAGGACCTATCCAATAGGATGAAGTGTGTTCAAAGCCAGCTGGAAAATGTTCTATTAAATATACATGTTATGTAAGTATTAGAGTTTGTAATAGGTACTGTTGAAATTGGTAAAAGATCTTGGAAAAGTCATTGAATTAAAAGTTTTAAAGATTGCAGGAACCCTGGTGATAGTGTTTTCGAAATATCCATGCACTGTTACACTTTAATAGGCATTGGATTAAGAAATTGCTCAGGTCTTTTGACTCTAGCATGAATGACAAGGATATTGATAGCATGTTCCCAAATGCCAACAGCTATTATCTGTAGTCTATGCATTGATATCATGAATGCACAGATCTTTGGTGAAGCATTTAGGTCAGCTTTTAATATTTGCATGGTCA
Organism: Potamilus streckersoni; assembly: GCA_016746295.1. Taxonomy (NCBI): domain Eukaryota; kingdom Metazoa; phylum Mollusca; class Bivalvia; order Unionida; family Unionidae; genus Potamilus; species Potamilus streckersoni. The sequence continues at coordinate 82,816 of JAEAOA010000513.1, forward strand.
TATAGATTACTAAAATTCTGTATCAACTGTACTATGAATATGTATTTATGCAAAATGCATTATAAACAGTAATTATTGAGAAATTTTTTTGCAATATCTTTAGTATGAAATAAGTATCAACTTTGAAAAACCTGTTTAATTACCAACAAAGAACAAAAAGGAGAACAAGGATTTGCAAGAAAAACTAGATGGATAGTAAGCAGTTTTAAGTTTATATACCCCAGACTTTCCCCCCATTCTTCTCCTTCTTATTAATAGAGATCATTCTACAGTAGAACAAGGCCAAACACGGCTTAATATCACTCACTAGCAGCCAAATATATGAGTAGTTGGCAAAGAAATCTGGGTTTGAATCCCATATAATAAGAGGAAGACATAAAGATCATGATCATTAATTAATCTGGCTAGTCTCTGGGCTCGTGTACCACTTGATACCTATTATTTTGCTACATTTTATTATTTTCATTTGTATTCAAAACTTTACTGTTCATTAATACATGTATTAAGTTTTTTAAGTAGAAAAACTCCAAACCTGACAACCTACATTCCCATGCCTTTTTATTGGAGAACAGGTATTTGAAAAGTAAAACTTGTTTCAAATGCTTAAAATATTTAAACTTTTTATAATTTCACTGAGACTGCTCCAGTGGCCTTGTGGTTAAAGCACCAGCATTGGATACAGACGGTCATGGGTTCAAATCCCATCTTAATCATGTAACTAAAAATGTAACTAAATAGCTAACATGCTTGATGCTCTGAGGTTGTTTGGACTGGTTGGCCTGGTGCAAGGATAATGCTGATTGACAGACACATAGCCATACCATCATCAAGCCTTAAAAGTGTATTATTAACTATTGCCAAAATAGTACAGCAACTGGTCAGCATGTATTAGCTGCTGTTTCACAGCAACCAATGAAAATGGAAAGTTGATGTATTCTTAAAATTTTGTCAAAAATGCAGCCAGTTGCAAGCTTAAAGGAAAGTAACTCTTACGAAAACCAAGGGAACACTATGCCATTATGTGCATCTTAAGAATTGGACCATTACAGTATTAACAAGTTTCACCACGGGCCATTAAAACTGATAATGGGGTTGTGTTCAAAAGATGCCATTATGTGCTGCATTAATATAGTGGACAAAAAGGGCAATAACTCCATAAAAATGTTGAGCACAATTTCTTAATATGCACATAAGATGATCATTATGGGCAGTTTCATGGCAATCCACAGTTCTTGTAATTAAAAGCAATAACTCAAAATTACAACAGTACTGTGATTTGTCTATATGCATCTGATGTTGGCCGTAATATCAACCAAGGTTCACAATGATCTGTCAAAAGGTGCAAGACTAATTACATTTAGAAGATATTGTCACACTACAATCGGCTACAATAAAAGGGGGGCAAATAACTTAAATTGTAGTAACATTCTAGACATTAACCTTAATAAAACCTCCAGACAGGTACTGCACTATCAGACAAAACATTTCACTATATATAAGATGAACCAAGATGGATACCTCCGTATCAGGCAAAACATGTCACAATATATAGAATGACTAAGAGCAAGATTGAGACCTCCAGACAAGTACTGTACTGTCAGGCAAAACATGTCACAATATATAAGAACTAAGACCTCCCAACAAGTACTGTACTGTCCGACAAAACATGTCACTATATACAAGTTGAACTAAGACCTCCAGCCAAGTACTGTATTATTAGGCAAAACATGTCAGACAAGTACTGTACTATCAGGCAAAACATGTTACAATATATAAGAACTAAGACCCCCCAACAAGTACTGTACTATTAGGCATAACATGTCACTATCTACATGATGCACTAAGACCAACATGCCATTTCTCTAAATACTTGCTAGACAGCTGTTTTGTAAGAGCAATTTAAATATTAAAAGATTTTGTTCGACACTAGTTTTAATAGATCAGTCTTCAAGGCACTGATATGCCAAATTATATTTGCCTAACGATCCGATTCCCTGAATTGAACTGACGTTTGGTTGAAACAAATTTCTAGGAATTAAAGACTGTCTCTTCCTCTTAACTGCTGAGATTAGAAACCATTCCAGATATTCATCAGTGATGACAATCTTTTCTGCTGTGGTGGATAAATTGGTTATCAGATTGGCACCATTTTCATATAGGACCTATATCACAAGAATTCTGTTTAAAATCTTTGATTATTTTCTGTTTTGAGGGATTAGAAAAAATGAGATTTTCAAAATGACTGAAATGGTTGCCTTATTGGTCATCAGACTGGCACCGTTTCCACTGACAACTAGAGATCATAAGAAGCTTTCTGATGAAAGCACTATATTGAAACAATCAGCAATCTAGGAGACCAGATTTGCACCATTTTTATTTACAACCATGTTCATGTTGATACAGCCAATGACCTAAGAAGTAGTAATAAGATTTCATTAATGCATTGTTATGGACATACTGGAAGGTCTTTTGACACCATTTTCAGTTAAAAAAAAGCATTATAAGTCTTTCATTGAAAACCCCATGCTTTATGACCATTGGAGAAGCAGTGATAGAAAAATTTTCAAGATGGCTATTGGCCATATTGGATGACTCGTTAGCATCATGTTCATTTTGGACCAAATTGACAATGTAATAAGCTTTTTCATGAAAACCCCATGTCAGTCTTGCTGTGACAAAGATTTTCAGGATAGCTGCAGTTGTAGCCACAGTGAACATTGGGTCAGCACCATTATAATTTTGGACCAAGTAGACATCAAGTCTTCTAGTGAATAGCCAATTAAGTCCAGACTTTCCTTTGAAGAAGAGTAGCAATATGATGATTTTCAACAGTAACATTTTCACTCGGAACCAGCAGACCATGTGCTGAATGTGTGTGTAAAGTTTCATGGCAATCCTCCAAGCAGTTTAAGAGTAACAATAATAAACTTGTGCTGACAGATAGAAGACAGACAACAGACCATCCAAAATGTTTATGTGGTCTGTGACCAGTTATGTTAAAAGATATGCATTTGGGTTTATAAACATTGAGTGTTTTGGCAGGTATACACAAGCATTCTTAGAGCACAGAGTAATGGAAATGTGTAAATCCAACTTGAAAGCAGAACTATTTCAAAAGGAAAGTGTCACATGGCACTAGGCTAACAATTCTAATGTACAGGCTGTTAGGTGAATGCTTATAGTGCCAACTCCTAACAGTTGAGAGAAATACATAAATGCATACATCCAGCAATTTATTCAACTTCTGAATACACACACACACACACACATATATATATATATATATATATATATATATATATATATATATATATATATTTTTTTTTTTTTTGCAAAGTAAACATACAACTGTTCCACAGAACCAGATGTCTCACCTGCATCAGTGCACTGATGAAACCCAATTTAGAAAACTTTAGCCATAGATATTTATATTGTGCTGCTGCTGGAAGTGGTATCCATATCTTGCCGTTTGAACACATAAAGGGTAATAATAACTCAAGAATTATTTCTATGTAACATTTTACTCTGAGAAAAACACATTAACTTCATGAAGTATCACAGCATATACATTTTTTTAATAAAAGCAAAAACAATACCCAGAATGGAACTGGAATGCTGGATGGCAAAGGTTTCACTGTAAAATTTCACAGTACGATACTAGACTCTTGTAAGGACTAAGTGTCAAATTCATGTTCTTGCCAAGAAAAATTACTGTATCGCCATGTCACTCAAATTCCTAACATGTCTCAATACCCATTGACCAATACTATCATAGGAGTGAACATCACATGACTGACATGCATACTAGAGGTTTACCTGAAATTTAGGACCAATGTCCATCAGCTATCACAATCCCACTATATATCCGATACAAATTCTAATTATCATTAACTTATTACAACCATTTATCATATTTTCAATATACACTAAATAATGAACAATAACTGACATGGTATAAGTATGAACATAAATTATTCTTTATTTGATATGATGTGCTAATTAGTAGAGTATATTTATCTATACTCTCGTGATAGGTCAGTTAGAACTAAATCTTCATTACATCTAAATAAACATAGTTGAATGCTTTTAGAATTACTTGTGTATTATAGACAAATCAATACAACCGGTCTATTTTATCTTACATTTTTTATGCATTCAGTCAACCAACAAAGCTCCATTTGACAAAGTTTTCCAAGTAGGAACTTCATTTTAACACATTTCCACTTATGACCAAAAAGAAAAGAAAACAGCATTTTTTTATTGCAATGGATGCTTTAAATGTGTCATAAAATATGCTGTTCATGTATGTAAACTTAAGATTTGAAATTAGTACCAATACAATTGTAGGCAACAATGTTTGTTTTAGTACATAAGAACCAAATTTTAATACTTTATATTTATCAAGGAGTATATATAACTGGTTGATGTCTACTGTGCCAAATTAAAGTAAATAGACCTGCCCAGTTATACAACATAACAACTGACCAATTACTGGTCAACAGTAGCTGTTCTGTTGTCACCTTTCTGCATCTGACCCTACAATGTTTGTTGAGTAATTAAATAAAATGAAATTTCATATTAAAATTAGTGTGGTTGAGAAAATCACTGCTTGACTACCAGATGTACTCACTCAATAGTCGAGTCAAAATGCAAACTTACAGCAAACTTATGCATCCTAATTCCATGCTTGTGGCCATTTTACATGAAACATTTGAAAAGGAATGAAGACAATGGCAATGCCCAAGTCTCACGCCCCCCATACAGTAAGTGGTGATTATTATTGATCATTGTCTCCTCCCCCCTTTATGTGAACTGGTGAAATTACCTGCACTTCAAAAGACAATCTCACCTGCTTAACTGACTTAAACAACTAACAAATCACAAATCTATACATTTTCTTTTCCTTGATATACATTTGCAAAGCTTAAACATTATATAAAGACCACTTTAGGGTGGTTCTTGAGTATTTGGTATGCAAAACTTTATGTCTTCCAAATAGTTTTATAGAAACATACCATGTACATGCAAACATACTGGTTTCCTGACTACAATTTTGAAATAAAAATGAACTCCACTGAATTAATTAGCTAAAAATGATTTAGGTTTGATAGGACAGTAAATTTTACCTGGAAAATAAACTGAGAAAAACATTTTCATCTGGATAAACTTTATGGTTTTGGAAAAAATACATTGTTGGCTGCATGAACATTTTTAGATTTCTATGTTTCCACAGAACACAGAATGATAGCTCCTTAGCTCCTAAATCCACAAAAACAGTATGGCAATCCATATAAAGGTTAATTCACAGTACTAATTATATGTGTTATATATGTGTACTAGTTCTCATTGTGTACTAGTCCTGTTATACCGTAACTACTTATTTATAGATGAGTCAAACTACATTGTGCACATACTTATCAGGACCCATGTTTTCTGTTGTACTGATTACTCCTAACAAACTGCACAGACCTAGATCTATGAACACATAATGCAAGGGCAGATCTAGGTCTGTGTCATTTGTATTTTAATTACACTTATAATTGAGTATATATGGTGTTTGTTAGTTTTTGCAAGGTACATTTTATTTTATATTAATTTGTTATAATGGTTAAATTACATTTTTTGTGTGCAAATTATTTGTGTTACACGAGATTATCTTTGGATTATGAGAAAGCTTGCCAGTAGCTTCTAATGGGTCATTGGTTCTTTCCAGAATTCTTCCTCCACTATTTATACTTGCTGTCATATTTAGCCAATCTTGTGCTGAAAATAGTGTTAAACCCTACAAGTACAACAAAATCTTTGGATTGTGCCAGTATTATTGTATGCTTAATTGTGTTTTTTTTAGTGATATGGGACAAGATGATGTTTGTTTAAAATGTGTTTTCTTCAAGAGTAAGAAAGCCCTATGAATATATGTATGCATTAGTATATAAAATATAGTTCCATTAATATTGCATTTTAAGTTGGAACTTAATCTGTTAAGATGTTATATTAAGTGCTTTAGAAAACTGATTTCATATACAAAGTAGTACTCAGTTGTGTGTATGTAATGCCAAGTTGTTTTAACTACACAATTAGAACTAGTACACTCATAGAGCACATATATAACATGTACAAGTAGTATATATATATATATAGTACACATATAGAATTATCACCCATATATAATGTATAAAATTTAGACCCAGAACACCTGTAGAACTAAGAACTAGTACACATAGAGAACTAGCATACATATATAACGTGTATAATTAGTATATATATATATAGCTTAGAACTAGTACTCATATAGAAATATCACACATATATAACATGTATAACTATTATGCATACATAGCATATAGAACTAGTATACTTACAGCATATAATTTTTTCTAAGACAAGTTCAGCTGTAAACTGCACTGGCAGATCTGGGTTTGTGCTGTTTGTTAATAGTAAACAGTAGAGCAAACAAGATAAACATGAATCTACTGATGCAATATGCAACAGCATAGCATATCAGGGTCTATGCTATCAGCACTTTACTTACAAGTATATAAAATACAGTAATGTTTTACATGAATCAAAACAGTTGTAAATTATAGTGCTAAACTAACTGATGATCATATCATTTTTGTAAAAGGCAAAGAAATTTCATTCAAAGAAAAGAAAAGATTTAGCTTTATAATAATGTAATATAGAAAAAAAAACTGTCCTTCACAGTCCATTAATAACAGAATCTCATCAAATTTGTTGGCATTGGAAGCACATTACCAATCTAAATCTCATAAAATAGGAATACACATTTATGGAGTATTTAATGGCAATACAAATGGAATACACATTTGCTGGTGGGGTATTTATCTGCAATATTAAAAAAATGATCCAGCTCCTTCTAAAACAATACAAATATAACTAAAAATCTTTTAACTAACAATATCTTGGAGTCATGCTAATGTTTCTGCTGTAAAACATGTTTCTGTGAAAAATGTGACTTAAAAAAACTGTACAAGGTCTCTTCCCAGTAGATATAAAAAAGGTTCTGCATGAAAATATTCTGAGGTCCAATTGTTTTTCAAAACTTGCATGACAAAATAAACACTACCAATCCTCTATTTTCCTATCATTCCACATCATATTTTATAAATAATTAATTCAAACAAGAATTAGAGCTGATATAACAAAACATCACTGGAAAGATAACTCAATTCACACCACCATTACAGAAGAAAAAATTAGAATACCCTTTTTCTTCCTTCATTTAACATAATTTACAGTATCTACTCACTTGCAAGCCGAGTCAAACTGCCAATAACAAAGACCCTGACCTTCCAAAGTATAATGCATCAACAGATCATAGTCTATGTTGTTGGTTTGACTAAAAACTCCTTACAAACTGCACAGATCTAGATCTGCTGGCACATTATTCAAAGGCAGATCAGGGTCTGTGAAATTTGCAGTTGGATCGGAATTACAAGTAAGTATATATGGTACAAGCAATTATTGGACAAATAATTAGCTCAGTGGCAAAAATATGAATAAACCCTAGTTTATTAAAGTATATTATTATTGATCCAACTTTCTCTACATTTTTTAGACATTACTGTGAATAAAAAAACATAAGATTAACAAAATTAACAATAAACCTGAAAAAAATTGCTTTTGCTTTTCTTTGTTTAATCATAATGGTAAAAATGATTATCTCCTTCTATTCAATTTGTTCTACTCAGCATTACATCATACTACCATAAAAACCTTGCACCTTCCAAAGAAAGTTTCACTATGCTGTCTCCAATATAATCTTAACATGGAGAACAGAATTTTGGTTGGAATGCTTCAAGTTGAAATGCCAGATCAATATAAGCCTTTGTCATGTACGTGTTTGTCCTGAACACCATTTAAACCCAAGAAACTACAATGGCACTTTGACATTCTTAAAAAGTTTTATAACCTGGAGTTATCATGCAAGGTGTTTTCAAAAACATCCCAAGTTTTTATAAAGTATTTGTCTACAGAAACTGACCTTTTTCCAGAAGTTATTTTGTTTATCACTGCACTGCATAAAGGTACAAAAGTTTTTTAGAAAAAAACTAATGGCACTTTGCTACATCAAAAGGACACTGTACCATCTGGTAGCTATTCATGTTGTGTGTCATCTGATCCAACCAATTGTATCTCATTTATTTATTCATGCTTTTTGTAAAAAATGAAAGTAGCAACAATTCTGAATCAAAAGTGTGATATATTTGTTTAACTTTTAATGTGCATTATTCCTTCAAGTACATTTACCTAATTATGGAAACAACTGTTTCAACATATTCAATAATAAAACAAGACTTTCAAAATTGAAGGCAATCCCTCAATTTCAAAGAATTTCTATATCCCTAATTAGAAAAGGGTAATGCCCTAATTCAAGTATAAAAAAGCATTTTATTAATGCAATGGATGTGTTTAGAATAAGGATGAGGAAACATAATTAATCCTGTACTTCTGTGTATGCTTATATGGTATTTCTGATGTTCATGTTGTTGTCATCTGCGCTGAGCTTGCTAGGTCCATCTTCTTTATGAAGTGTCCATACAAAGGTGGATCCAATCCCAGCTGTACTTAACACCCTATAGCCCCTTTTCTCCAATTTATCCAGCACTATTCTTGGTGGGTCATTAGTCCTGTACTCAATGCTGAAATGCATATATATATATATATATATATATATATATATATATAGAGAGAGAGAGAGAGAGAGAGAGAGAGAGAGAGAGAGAGAGAGAGAGAGAGAGAGAGAGAGAGAGAGAGAGAGAGAGAGAGAGTCAAATTTGGTTATCTTGATTATGTCATGGGTGTAAAAAAATCGTTGACATAACTGGGTCCTGAGATATCTGGGTTCATAAAACTGATAACATAATTTTAAAGATGTCCTTGACCATTAATCACTTTTCTTGCTCTTATGTTTACTGGAATCCCCTCCCACTGCATGTTACAATAAAATGCAGAAAATACTTAATTAATAATAAAATGAAAAAAAATAACTTGGTTTTGTTATCATTTATTCCTTTTTTTATCATCATGAGTAATTTATTAAAGAAAAAATATATGAACTCCTTATATCACATGTAGCATATGCAACAAACTGTAGTGTGCATCACTTGTGTCAGAAAACACAAGACACATTTTATAATTGATGTGAATATTGAAAAAACTAATCATGTTTAGCAGTACTCAGAGGTTTGAATAAGTTATCATGACTGAAAAATGGATCAAAGAAAATCACAAAAAAGAGAGAAACATCAACCAATTGCTTTCAGGAAACGAAAAAAGTATTTGATTTTTTATTCATATACAGTATGTGATTAATGTACATGTATGTGTAGGTAATTTTACCATATATTCTTGTATTTCTACTACATTACATTCAGTTTGTAAGTCCTAGATATTTTGAAAATATTGCTGACATGTTTTGCTATTTTGTCATAAAATGCTATCAAATCATCATGATATTATGTGCATATGGAACAATTTCATGACTTTTGAATATTCAGCCGATCAGCAATTTTCCGTCTGCACAGTAATTATTAATTTAAACTTAAAGATGTACCTAATATTTTATTACTTGTACCTCCTTGATTGTTGTTTCTTGTATACATGTATTTCCAAACATAATTCAGATCTGAAATGTACCTTAAGAAACAAAAGGGGAAATGATAAAATACTCATGTAACTGACGTCTAAGATTCTGCATTTTCGTAAAATAAAGTTCCATTGTAATTTGTGCACTCTTATCTTTGTGAATTCTTAAATATTTTATGCAGTGAACATGATACGTTCATAACTAACTGATTAACCTACTTTTACAAACCAAATATAGAAAGAATACAAAATAAACATGATACTACCACCGCAACTGACCAAACTTATGTGTGAAAATCGATCACTTTTGCCAACCATTTCTTGTATAATTTTTGTGACATTAACATAAAAAAGTTGCATTTCGTTGAATTAAGTGTCCACATTACTTTAGACCTAATTATGCCCAATATAACCAGGTTATCAACTTAACAGAGGCTGAGATAAGCTGGCAAAAAATAGTATGAGGATTTATTGCATTTTGTTGAATTAAGTGTCTACATTACTTTAGACCGAAACGTATGCCCAATATAACCAGGTTATCGACTTAACAGAGGCTGAGATAAGCTGGCAAAAAAAAGTTTAAGGATTTTGTTCAGGACCAGAACAAAATGTTCAACATATGAGGGGTTGTTGAGATAACAGAGGTCAAGATAGGTAGGTTTGACTATGTATGTATGTATGTATGTATGTATGTATGTATGTATGTATGTATGTATGTATGTATGTGTGTGTGTGTGTATGTGTATGTATATATATATATATATATATATATATATATATATATATATATATATATATATATTAATATTAAAATTGTAAAGCATTTATCTTGTTATATGATTACTATCATAATGACAGTAAGTCTTGGGACACTATGTCTTGGCACATTCTAATTATTTGCACAAATGATTTTTATGACCTATAAAAGCTGTGACAAATTTATAGTAATCTTTTTGTGTACTGTAGCGTCTGGGACACATTTTTTTAAATTCATATCAATCAGTATATTTTATTGATCATAACATTACTGTTAATGCAATGAAATGATAAAACACGAAAATAGCAATCTTTTTTGGGGGGAGGGAGTTGGGACAGAAAAATCCTAATCAAGCTTCCTTAACTCCAGAAGACACAAGGACAAAACTTTAACTATTGTTACATATATTAAACTTGAATTATTTGCAGGATTTTCTGAATTATTATATGTTATATACATCTGTATTTTATACTTGACATTGTCCCAAATCAACATCACGGCCTACCCTGACCAGTAATAATTTATAATACATAGCAGGTATGCTTCTAAGCATATATATTAAATATTCAAATCATTATCAATAAAAGTAAATATGGTTACTGCTATTTGATTGTAGGATATTAGTTCTTCACTTGGAAATTCCCAACATTTTTGACAACTATGAATGTTTTATGGAGACTGACCTACATCCAGTCTGTATTATTGTGTCTTTTATATAACATTATTCACTTGAAACCGTACTCATTCTCACTTTAACAACTGAATCAAAATCAGTCTTATTGTTGTGTTAAGTTTTTAATTTGTTTGGATTTATTTATGGATTTATTTATACAAATTATTATTCATTTGAATTACTAAGGGCTCAATAATATTCTTGTACAGAAACAATAATTTGGAAATATAATAGTTTGAGATCTTGGATAGGGTATCAAGGAACATGTCTCTGAAATTATCAAGCTATATCCCACATGGTAAGTTTGGATAAATTTCTTCAATAGTTTGGGAAAAAAAATCAGTTATTTTTTTAAGAGACATTATTCAAGATGCTCATCAGATATATCACCTATCTGGGTTTCATAAAAATATATTAATATTTTTTGCATTATCATGCTCACAAGCCAGTGCACCTAAAAACTTGCATCAAGATATCTGACCTTGAAATCAATGTCAGAATGCTGAGTATTGACTGGATCACTGGAATGCAACTAAATACAAAATCTGATCAAAACTCACTTGCATCTGTACAAGCCAGTTTGTTCATAAATTCAATGAAGTACAAAATTGTAAGCAATGACCTTTGACTTGACCCCAAATGTTAATTTGGTCTGTTTTCAAAGTTCCTTCAAAAGTGTACATGCATGTTAGTGGTTAGATCAGCACCATTTTCGTTCATAAATTATTAAATATATTGTTAGAAGCATTGTTGTGGATAACCAATGCCAACAACACTATAATATTAATGCAAATGTGTGAGTGATTTGGATTTTTAACACAGCTTTAACAATTTTTCAGTCATATCACCTCAATGTAAGCAGTGTGGCAGTTAATAGTGATGTCAAGCACTGTGGCATTGTGCTGCAGACATGTAGCATGATACCTCCTCCCCCCAGTTATAGTATCCTCACATCAAGCCCACCAGTTCTAATATTAACCTGTTAAACCTGAGCGCTAAGCGAGGCAGTTGTTTGTACCATATTTATAAGTCTTTGGTATCATTCGGATGGGGTTCTAACCCACGATTCCACCAGGCCACTGGAGCAGTATATTAATACAAGAGTGATTTCCAAGATCGATTAGATGGTCTTATTAAGAACCAGCTGCATATTACTATCATAGTGTTGAAGTGAAAACCCAGTGTCACTGTAAAGATTTCTGGATGGCCATCAGGGCTGTCATCAGAATCTATTTAATGCAAGAACAATTATATAGTGAAAGCAACTAGTGGGTCTCGTTTTTGCTTTCTTTTTAAATGTCATTATAGCCCAAAATTTTGAAGTATCTGTTGGAAGATTTTGCAAGAGATCACGCTGACATCCCTTTTATTTTGGGCCAACAATACAAAGTGTGTAATGAGAAGTAAAACCTCGAAGTTGATATAACCATTACTTCAACAATATTAGCGATAACTAGATTTTCTGTCTTTAAATAATGGCTCTCTAAAGGAATATAACTGTAGGATAATCCACATCCTTTTTATTCTGGGCCAACAATACAATGTGTACAGTAAGAAGTAAAAACTCCAAGTTGATATAACCATTACTTCAACAAGATTTAGAGATATCTAGATTTTCTGTCTTTAAATAATGGCTTTCTAAAGGAATATAGCTGTAAGATAATCCACATAAAGTGAATAATTGCCATTTAAAGGTAAGAGTAATCAAATTATAATAATCACACACATTACTGAAATGGTACTGAATGCACACATAACCTTTATGGCATTTTCAGGATGCTCACAAATGCTTCTGGTGGATGATAATGATAAAAAGCTGTACACAGAGGCAGAACATCTTTTCTAAGCACACTTGCAATGAATACTTAAGACTTTTAAATCAGTTTTCATATGAATGATATACTGATAATTCTTTTTCTTGTACCCAATTCTAAATCAATAACATCTCTTTGTTGTCATGGATGGTCTTCATGCACTGTTAAACTGTCAATCACTGTGATGTCTAACCCCTACACAATGGAGGCATATAACTTGTACCTCTGAAGTGAGCTGTTAGGTATTTACCACTCTACTGCATCGTTTCAGCACAGAATAAGCATGGAGGGCATTAACTGCCCATTGCAATAGGTGGGAAATGAAAAATCGAATAAGCTGTACATGAACAAAGTAAATTCACACACTGCAACAATAATGCAATCTACATTTATGTAACTGAAAGGGTATGGATTTACCAGCACAAAACTATAAATATCCCTTGTTGATTACCTGGGATACATACATGGGACTCAGGGAAGGCACTTTTAAAGTGGTATACTTACCCATGAATGCAGTTTAGATATATTTTCTAATCATTTCGAAATGAACTCTATGAAATCTAAATACACTGGCATATATTTTTTTTTTAAAAAAAAACCTGCCTTCCTTGGGTACCATGTATGTTAAATGGAACAGACCTAAATATTTTTAAGAATGTTAATCAAATTTCTCCATTACAAGAAAATCATAATAAATCTGCATTTTTTCTGGTAGTTCATGTAGTAGTACAGACCAAATGGTAGTCATATCAATCTTGATTTACATCCATACGCTTACAAATTATTTCCAAGAGTCTTCATTGAGACAGCTCCTAGATATTGCATTAACTCCAAGTCACTGTATTCATCACCAACTATTGTTGGACCACATTCCTGAAAAATTAAAATTCTTGTCTCAAGATGTTGATTAAGCTACAATGATTCAAGGAGTTGAATGTGGAAATGCTTTTAAATGATAAAACACAAAGCTAACAATTTATGCATTAAATATTCAAAGTTACTTTAAATGAAAAAACACATTCACAAATTACAAACACCAACTGTCTTTCCTTTTAGTAAATCAACATCAAACATTGGCTGCTTACACACAGAAGGGTAATATCAGAGGTTGCACCAAATGTTAACTTTATCACTAAAGGTGGCTCTTGATCATTGTATCTACTTATATATTAATTTGGAAGAAGACTAAGACAAAATAATATGCAGTAACAAAATGCATTTTAGTTATAAAGTTTAAACAAATACTTGTCCCATACACAATTAGTCCAATAAATCGGCTCCCAAACCTGTAATAAGAATGATAGGTGTTTTGGGACTTGATCTCACTTATTCATGAAACCTCCACAATTATTTTATATTTATTTTTGCAAAACATCAATGCATATATCTATTGTTTTCAGAAACTGACCAATATATCTCGTATCTTTTGAGTCACAGTCAGGTGAAGGAGATTTTTGTACAGCATATTGCATATAGTGAATAAATTGTACCAAATCCAGATTGAACAACACAACCCCACCTCCTGTCACTAGTTCCAATTACCAAGCTACACTGGAGATACATGTAATTGCCTGTTCCATCAACTGCAAGAAATGCTGCAATTCTGCTTATTCAAAATTGTTGTTTTGGTCATGTGACTCAAGCATTTGTGAATTTGTCATGTGATGAATATCTCATCATTGTGACTATTATGTGATGTGATGTGATTATGATTTTTAACATAGTTTTAACAATTTTTCGGTCATATCACTACGATAACTGCAGTGTGGCAGTTTATAGTGATGTCTAGCACTGGGGCATCATGCTCTTAATGCTGAGTGCCAAGCGAGGCAGCTGTTAGTACCATTTTTTAAGTCTTTGGTATGATTCGACCATGGATCGAACCCACGACCTCCTGCATCCGAGGCGGACACTCTAACCACTAGGCCATCAGAGTGGTTGTGTGACTATTATCATGGTTTAGCTAACCGGTTGGATTTTACATTGTAACCCAAATTGTAAAGAAGATTGTAAATTATCCATACATTTTGTAATCTGATATATTAAACTATAATAACAATAAACACTCCAGTCAAATAACCCAAATGTTGCTTTTTGAGAGGTGAAAACTAATTATGTAATATCAACTGCTATATTATATCAATGTCACTGTCATTGATCCAAGGGCATTATTCCCTCCTCTAATTGTACGTAGAGGTCTATTATGCTATTATGTCTATGATCCCAGTCTGATACTTTAGTCCATTTCTGTCAATTGTAATATCATCCCTTTGACTTGGACTTAAATCAAAGGATAACAGATAGCAAATAGAAAAAATTACACACAATTAGCAGGCATTACATAATTAAAATTATTTTTACTTCACCCCCTAAAATTACAGAAATACATTACCTGCTATTATTTCATTACTGAATTTGTTACACTGGTGGAAAACTCATTGCCTAAGTTGAGATAACAAATTAACTTATGACTACTATCAGTAGGAAGTTAGCTAACTGGAGAATGGCTTAACTTGTTGGGCTGATAGATATTTAAATACCCTAACTCTGTTGCACCAATGACTGATGGTAAAATGATAAGAATGCCAGAAAGTGACATTCATAATATCAACAAAAGATGAATGATTAAAAAAAGACCTAAGATATGGTAACACCCTGACCTCATGGGATTTGATTTCCATGAAAGACTTCTCCTTGTGAAACACTGTTTAGCTCTTTCAATTGTCTCAACAATACACTTCAAGATGATGTCTGTATATTAACCGAGCTGCAAAATGGTAACCGATTCTTGCCAGAAACCCTGGTTAGACATAAAGAGAGTCCAAATCATAGCTACCATCGAAATATACACATCTTTTCCAGGGACAAAGCATGAATTTCATTCCTTGACAATGCTAAGAAGGCTTAAATAGCAACAAAGTGAGAGGTTCCATCTTGGCATTAATGAGCAGATGAATTAAGTATCTGACTAGTCCTACAGTGGAGCCAACTGAGAACTTAAAGAGTGATAGTGGGCTTCTCAAAAACCCTTAATGGTGGATATTAAATTGCACCTGCAGTGAAAGAGTCTCAGAAAGGATCAACACTAGTCTTATAAGCTAGTGTATATTATACTCTAAAAATTCATGTAACTGATAGGTTTAACAGTTTTGAAAAAATAAGTCTTTACATGCAATTCAGATTCCATCTTTGAAAGGCGGATGGAGACTATTTTAGCAGGTTTATAATGGAAAATGTCTGAAATATCTGGATGACAAATTATTTTCGGTAAAACTTTCAACAAGGAGCTAAAGCATCTACAGGATGTTTTCAGTCAATTGCAACAGGCAGGCCTTAAACTTAAACCCTGCAAGTGTCACTTGTTTGCACATGAAGTACCATTCTTAGGACATATCATACCTGAAGAGGGAACTAAAACTGACCCTGAAAAAAAATTGAGGCAGTGAAATCTTCAACTACACCAAGTGTGAAAGAGCTTTGCAGTTTCCTGGGGCTTTGGTCCCTCTTATATCTTTTATAACAGGAACCAAAGACCCAGGAAACTGCAAAGCTATTTCATGGTAAGTTCTAGACCTGGTTGCATGCTACACAATAGAGGGTAGTACAATTTTGTTTATCAACATGCACAGATTTCATGGAAACACCAGTGCAACGTATAATCCATTGTATACTGGATAACACCTTTAGTTTCATCTTGTCCATTATTGTCCATGTACTTTACAATTGACTTTGTCATATGTACTTTTCGGAGCATTTAAATAATGACAATCCAAAAAAATATATGGATGTATTTGGATGCAAATACAGTGAGTTGTCATTTTTGAGATATGTATAATGTAATTCTAAATCTGAAATAATCAGCGATGAATGCCACCATATCTATATCATTTACTATTGGTGACCCTGGAGCTATTTCAAACAAAGGGCACACGCATCCACTGCAACTGTGATCAACGCCGTGGGAATAACCTTCTTCAAATCATGTACACGGAAGCCGTGCAATTTTTTTTTTTCTCCGTTGTAGTACATAGCGGCAGTGCGAACAGTCTCAGTCTTGGCTTTTTTAAGGGATGAAATTGCATGTTAACTGAATATTTATGAAAAATGTTGTGCATTAGTCTTACAAGTCGTATCTGGGTACTTATCAGGATGTACGGCATTTTGTTTATGGTTTGTCCACTTTGGCAATAAGGCGACTGTCTTCGACTGTCGACTAAAAGTGTAATTTTACCCGTACCCGTTCCAAATATCCCAGTAACTAAATAACATTATCTTAGAAAAATTTTTTTAATTAATCATACACAATATTATATTTATTACTATTGCCGTTAAATATTTAATATTTAATAAAATATATCTGTTGGGATTGTTTTCGTATTTTGCCTGGAATAAAATGTTTTATGGGACTAAAATGTGCAACTGGTAAAACTCGGACACGGGAGTATGAAAACCTCAGCACATCCGAAAAAAAAAAAAAAAAACCCACCAAAACAGACAGTCCATTAATGACTTTTTTTTAAAAACCGTTCCGTTTCCTTTCTTATCAGATATTCTGATAATATTCTTCCTACAGTGACAGAAAGAATATCAGATATAAAAAAAAAAAAAATTAGCCATACGTTGAAATATAAGATTGTTTTCCATTTCGTTCATCTCAGATATTCTTATAGTTTCCGTCTACAGACAGATGGTTAAGTACCCGTACGCAGATAAAAACGCAGGTGTGTACAATAATTTTGGCAACAAGTAATTGATTTCATGCCAATATTTTAGTGAGTAGTCGCTACGCAACGAAGGGAATGCTTTTGTAATTTTATACTTATGTATCACAAAGAGAAAAGAAAAAAAAAAAAAAAAGGAAGGAAAACCCCACACTCCCTCCTCCAAAAACGGTCTAGCTACGCGAGTTATATGAATTTCAAAGAGCAGAGGGGGTGGGGGAATACAAGATACAGGAAAAATTATTTAACATCGGTAGTCTTTTTATCACAAAACACTGGCTCGTGGCGAGCTCTATTGCTGACGTAACATTAAACAAATGCTACATATTTCAACGATAAGAACAGCTAGAAACATGTTTTATATTTACAAATCAAACAGATTGGAAGTATTACAAAGCCAAACGTAATATCACAATAAAACATAAAAAGCAGCACAAATTTATTATTATTCAGACCCTTTTTAAAACATAGGCACGAGAGGCACACTCATCGCGCCCCGCGCAGCGGGAGGGGAGAGGGGCGGCGGCCCAAAATCAAAATTTCGGTGTCGGTTGTGTTAGCAGTTTATTACTATATTAAGAAATTTAACAAAATGACACGTGTAAATGGAAAAGCAATGAAATACTCTTTATCTGAGACTGAGAAAATACTATCAATTTAAATTCGATGTTGTTGTTGTTATTGTTGTTGTTTTGTTGTTGTTGTTGGGCTGAATGCCATTTTCCAGCACACGATAGGCTATTCATGGCGGCCAGTATTAATGGTGGAGGAAGAAACTAGGAAATCACCGGAAAGAACCACCGACCCACGAGAAGCTACTGCTGGCAAGCTTACTCACATATCCACATTCGCCGAATCCTATACTCGAACCAACGCAGACAGTTTAAATTTGACCTTTGAACCAAAGTAAAAATATTGTTAAATAAGCAGCAATTAAGTGTGAATGATTTGAATTTTAGAGACTAGATTTTTTAAAGATGTACAACTTTAGACTTGAATTGCTCGTACAAATGTATTTCGTCTATTCCATTAATGCATTGGTGATATTTGGCGGGAATCTTAATTTAGGTGTAGAAATATTGTACCCATCAAGCTGCCACAATCCTTCTCCAGTCCTTACATGAACAATCTCCCGATATATATATATATATATATATATATATATATATATATATATATATATATATATATATATATATATATATATATATATATATATATATATTCACATTATGTTTTTATACGTATGAAACCAAAGCTTATGTAAATTATGCAAGACAGGTCGTAAGGAGAACAAATCTTAAATACACAAGATAGGACTTCAATAAACCAAGGGCAAGTGTTATTTGTATTTACATGAATGTCAGTTTATTGCTGTATTTGTTTATGGGAGATCGATGTTGAAAAGATATTTCTCAAACCGAGTAATTAAATTTAAAAAAATTCTTGGAACAGACACGGGTGCTTCCGCAATTTTTTTTTGGTGGGTAGGAGAAGGGACATGTAGTAGTCAAAACATGTGCGTCATAATTTACTGTACTCCCAGAACTTTTTGATAGCATCGATTAGTTTTGTGAAATGGATCTCCTTAATCACTTAGCATTTAGAATTCCCCGGATATTTTTTTAGGTATACGTGTTTTGTAATTTGAAGGAATACATCTTTGCGTTAGGCCAGTGGCGTAGCAAAGGTACTTAGCGCCAGGGGACAAAACAAACTAGTTTGAAATCAAGTTGGTTGCTTATTCCTTATTCCTTCTTCCCGATTCACTAAGAACATAAAAAAGCAGTTTCCGATTCATAAGGATTAAGTAACCAGTTACTTAATCCCGATTCAAGCATTTTGATCAAGTTGGTTACTTATTATGTTCTCGATTCAGTAAGGAATTGGTCACTAGTTTTTTGCCGATCAAAAATGATTCAGATTTGTACGCGCTTGGAGGCATTCATATCTAATAGTCAACGTTGACCCCTATATATTGAGACAAAACAATTAGTTTACATCAAGCAGAGAAATGTGCAAATAAGCACCGGTGGTAACAGTCTTAGCGAGATGTCGGGCCTGCAAACCTGGGGGTGAGGATGAGGGCGAAAACGTTGGAATTTGTTGAAAAAAGACTATAATTAAAGCAGTTAAAAAATTAACTTGATTTTGAAGACAAGCCTGTATTTTTGTATGCTTTTTATACAGAATTTCTTCAGTGAAATAGAAATTAGATTTTGAGGGACCATTGTCCTCATTTTGCACGGACTCACATAACCATAAAATCGCCGCTGCCACCAGCTGTATAAAACTGTATACAAAGAGATGACCGATTATATTAAATTTTCAGTGACGTAAACCCTTCTTTAAAACATTTTCATCTCATTCCCTCATTGACAGTTTGCAATTATGAATCTTTTCCTTAAGGTGGCGCTCTACAGTTTCGTATCTAGCATAGGGTTAGAATTTTAAAGAAAAAGAGTTTCCCCGGGTTTCCTCACTAGTTATACTGGCTATTTAAAAGAGACTTTGTATATCTTAGGTATTGTTCAAAAAACCTTTAATTCCCTTTATTTTGATGTATGATTGATGAGTGTAATATGGGTTAGAGAGTACATAGCTTGGCCTTACTTCAAATGTGCACCTTTCAAAAAAAGTTCTAGCTTTACTTGCTCATTTTCACTCCTCAAACTTCTGAGGTAAATTGTAAAAAACATAGGGCTGATAACTTTTTTTACATTTTATGCATTTGGTAATTCATTCATTGCACTTTTAGATGCTGGTATTGTCTAGTTTGGCAAAATTCCTTTTCCATATTTTAATAGCAGCCAAGAATAGTGTACTTTAGACAAATTCAGGTTGAATTTTGGAGCACAAGGGAGCAGTCATTTAGTTAGCAGTGTCCTAAGATCATTTAAAATTTCCAAAAATACAATATCCAAAGAAATTTCAGCCACATTACATGAAAGTAGTATATAGATATGCCAACATTCTCTCCACTATGCATGTTTAAAATGCAAACAACTTCACCTTACCTACATCACTCTCTCAAAAGTGCATAATAACTGGTGAGCGCCACCATAAAGAGTATATAGGTATTATTATTGTATGATTTAATTTTGATTGTATGGCTGAAATATTTAAGTCACAAGCATCAAAACAGTCCATTATAATTATTGTCTTGTATTTCCCCCTTCAGAATAGCATTGATTAGAGTCAGTGCCTTAAACAGGTACAGCCCACCCCCATCGTATGATAAAAAGTGAACAATTTTCAAAGTGTGCATAGATTTTGTCAACATAGAAGCCAGTGTTATGCTAATGAACAGGAACATGAAACAAGCCATAGTTATTCCTGAGATGTTGGTAATAAATTTTACAGTTAGAAAAGGGACATAATAGGTGAGGTTCAGAAAGGTCAAAGGTCAAAGGGTAAAATATTAACTAATTTTTTGATATGAAAGAACGCAAATTTGCTTTGTTATCATTTATTTTTTAATTTCATTGCAAATAAATGAAAAGAAACATTTTCACTATGTATTTCTTTAGCCTAATGAAACTGCTTTCATTTAAGTTGACTTTATTCCTATATTCTAAGACTTCTAATTTTCCCATAATGAAGGTCACTACTCACCCAGACATGCCTCATGGCAAATTATGTATGCTAGAGCAAAAATAAGCATAATTAGCTTATTTTCAAGAATAAAATCAATGCTAATGTACCATTTTTCTTAGAACAACATATATAATAATATGAAAATAAGAAAAATAATTGCATAAATGTTTATATTTGTTTTTAAGGTGGCGCTCTACAGTTTCGTATTTAGCATAGGGTTAGAATTTTAAAGAAAAAGAGTTTCCCCGGGTTTCCTCACTAGTTGTACTGGCTATTTAAAAGAGACTTTGTATACCTTAGGTATTGTTCAAAGAACCTTTAATTCCCTTTATTTCGATGTATGATTGATGAGTGTAATATGGGTTAGAGAGTATATAGCTTGGCCTTACTCCAGATGTGCACCTTTCAAAAAGTGCTAGCTCTACTTGCTCATTTTCACTTCTCAAACTTCAGAGGTAAATTGTAAAAAATAGAGCCGATAACTTTTTTTTAAAATTTTATGTATTTGGTAATTCATTCATTGCACTTTTAGAAGCTGGTATTGTCTAGTTTGGCAAAATTCATTTTCCATATTTTAATAGCTACCAAGAATAGTGTACTTTAGACAATTTCAGGCTGATTTTTGGAGCACAAGGGAGCAGTCATTTAGTTAGCAGTGTTCTAAGATCATTTAAAATTTCCAAGTATACAATATCCAAAGAAATTTCAGCCACATTACATGAAAGTAGTATATAGGTATGCCAACATTCTCTCCACTATGCATGTTTAAAATGCAAACAACTTCACCTTACATACATCACTCTCTCAAAAGTGCATAATAACTGGTGAGCGCCACCTAAGAAGGTGTGTGTGTGTATGTGTGTGATTTAGATTTTTAAAGTAGCTTTAAAAAAAATTCAGTTTTATCGCTGCGATGTCTGCAGTGAGGCAGTTTACAGTGATGTCTAGCACTGGGGCATCATGCCGCAGACATGTAGAATGATGTCCCACCCAGTCACATTATCCTGACACCAGGCCGACCAGTCCTAACACTAACCTCTTAATGCTGAGCGCCAAGCGAGGCAACTGTTAGTACCATCTTTGGTATGACTCAGCTGGGGATAGAACCCACGATTTCCTGCATCTGAAGCGGACACTCCAACCACTAGGCCACCGGGGCGGTCTCCAAAAAGAAGGAAATGCTGCAACAAAATTCGTCAAATCCATTGAGATATATAGCTATATAAAGATACTGTTCAGGTCCACATACGGAACATCTCCTTAAATGTGCTTAACATGGACACATTTTCGAGATTATATCTTTAGGATTATTTTCGACCACAATACAATTCAAAACAAGTCTTGACGTAATTCGTAGAGACTAATCAAAGACATATGTGGGTCGTCTATGTGATGAATGTGCATACTCAACCGATTACATCAACAACAAAAATTTACAGTGTCTTTAGATAACAAGGGAAACCCATATTTCAAGGTGAAAATTTTTAAACATTTTGACAATACAACCTTTGTTATATTTGTGAACATGTCTTGGATGATTCAGCATATCTACAGTATCATATCACAGGAAACTTTCAACACATGTCCACAAATAATGTGCGATGAAAGTAAAACAAAACATCCAGTTATTTTTCATGATCTTAACGAATGTGATCTTTATTTATCCATCGAAAATGTTGGCAAAAGCAAATTTAAAGGTATACTTTCTTGATTAGCTAACACAATGGGAAAATATATTTGGTTTTTATTAGTTAGTCAATTAAGAGTGATAGTTTGTCTCCAATTTTTATTTTAAACGTTTGTCCCACTTCTTAAAAAAGATGATTTTAAAATAACACGTTTAATTTTAATAACCAAATACTTTTGAAATATTAACCCCAAAAAGGTGCGTATCCCTGTGCTTACATTGTATAAGATGAAACATAGTTGCTATTAAACGAAAAAAAAGTATGCATTACAAACAAAGATATTACAAACGCTGAGTGTCAACGCACACTAAACGTATACAAATTATCTAATATTCAAAATTTTGGCTGGTATCATGATCTGTATTAAAAGAAAACAGACGACTAGTTGCTTTAATAAAACATTAGAAATATTTCGTTGCAAGATTATAAACTGGATCCAAGTCACTATTGAAGTTGCGTTGGAATAGGTCGGCATATGCCTTAAAAAAATAAAGGGCAAATTAGAATTATTTACATATATTGATATACATATATTCATATACAAATATTTATGGTTATATATCAATGTTCAGACTAAAATTCGCAAAGTCAAATAACCCCTTGGTATTAATTCCAACATTGATAATGAAAAACCATTGTCTTTTTATCTGGATGCAAACTCGCTATTATTCATCCGTAGTCATTACCAGTGTCTGATGCAATCATTCCAGCATCGGATGCAGTCATTACCAGTGTCTGATGAAGTCATTACCAGTGTCTGATGCAGTCATTATCAGTGTCTGATACAATCATTACCAGCGTTTCATGCAATCATTACCAGCATCTATTGTAGTCATTACCAGCATCTGATGCAGTCAGTACCAGTGTCTGATGAAGTCATTACCAGTGTCTGATGTAGTCATTACCAGTGTCTGATACAGTCATTACCAGTGTCTGATGCAGTCATTACCAGTGTCTGATGAAGTCATTACCAGTGTCTGATGTAGTCATTACCAGTGTCTGATGCAGTCACTACCAGTGTCTGATGCAGTCATTACCAGTGTCTGATGTAGTCATTACCAGTGTCTGATGCAGTCATTACCAGTGTCTGATGTAGTCATTACCAGTGTCTGATGAAGTCATTACCAGTGTCTGATGCAGTCATTACCAGTGTCTGATGTAGTCATTACCAGTGTCTGATGCAGTCATTACCAGTGTCTGATATAGTAATTAGCAGTGTCTGATGCAGTCATTACCAGTGTCTGATGCAGTCATTATCAGTGTCTGATACAATCATTACCAGTGTCTGATGTATTCATTACCAATGTCTGATGCAGTCATTACCAGTGTCTGATGTATTCATTACCAGTGTCTGATGCAGTCATTACCAGTGTCTGATGTATTCATTACCAGTGTCTGATGTAGTCATTACCAGTGTCTGATGTAGTCATTACCAGTGTCTGATGCAGTCATTACCAGTGTCTGATGTAGTCATTACCAGTGTATGATGCAGTCATTACCAGTGTCTGATGCAGTCATTACCAGTGTCTGATGTATTCATTACCAGTGTCTGATGCAGTCATTACCAGTGTCTGATGTATTCATTACCAGTGTCTGATGCAGTCATTACCAGCATCTGATGCAGTCATTACCAGTGTCTGATGAAGTCATTACCAGTGTCTGATGCAGTCATTATCAGTGTCTGATACAATCATTACCAGCGTCTCATGCAATCATTACCAGCATCTATTGTAGTAATTTCCAGCATCTGATGCAGTCCTTACCAGTGTCTGATGTAGTCATTACCAGTGTCTGGTGCAGTCACTACCAGTGTCTGATGCAGTCATTACCAGTGTCTGATGTAGTCATTACCAGCATCTATTGTAGTCATTACCAGCATCTGATGCAGTCATTACCAGTGTCTGATGAAGTCATTACCAGTGTCTGATGTAGTCATTACCAGTGTCTGATGCAGTCATTACCAGTGTCTGATGTAGTCATTACCAGTGTCTGATGCAGTCATTACCAGTGTCTGATGCAGTCATTACCAGTGTCTGATGAAGTCATTACCAGTGTCTGATGCAGTCATTACCAGTGTCTGATGCAGCCACTACCAGTGTCTGATGCAGTCATTACCAGTGTCTGATGCAGTCATTACCAGTGTCTGATGTAGTCATTACCAGTATCTGATGCAGTCATTACCAGTGTCTGATGTAGTCATTACCAGCATCTGATGCAGCCACTACCAGTGTCTGATGCAATCATTACCAGTATCTGATGCAGTCATTACCAGTGTCTGATGCAGTCATTACCAGTGTCTGATGCAGTCATTACCAGTGTCTGATGCAGTCATTACCAGTGTCTGATGCAGCCACTACCAGTGTCTGATGCAGTCATTACCAGTGTCTGATGTAGTCATTACCAGTGTCTGATGCAGTCACTACCAGTGTCTGATGCAGTCATTACCAGTGTCTGATGTAATCATTACCAGTGTCTGATGCAGCCACTACCAGAGTCTGATGCAGTCATTACCAGTGTCTGATGCAGTCATTACCAGTGTCTGATGCAGTCATTACCAGTGTCTGATGCAGTCATTACCAGTGTCTGATGCAGCCACTACCAGTGTCTGATGCAGTCATTACCAGTATCTGATGAAGTCATTACCAGTGTCTGATGCAGTCATTACCAGTGTCTGACGCAGTCACTACCAGTGTCTGATGCAGTCATTACCAGTGTCTGATGCAGCCACTACCAGTGTCTGATGCAGTCATTACCAGTGTCTGATGTAGTCATTACCAGTGTCTGATGCAGTCACTACCAGTGTCTGATGCAGTCATTACCAGTGTCTGATGCAGTCATTACCAGTGTCCAAGATTATATAGGGAGAAACATCGTAAACATTCACAAGAGTTAATATTGTATACATTTCATCCATTTGTGAAGAAAGTTACCTATTTGAATGCGAGTTAGATTATCACAACCCAAGGAGTTGCGTGACTCATAATTTTTTGCATTGGCAACCGCCAGCAAAGTACGTTTGCTAATGTCCTCACCAAAAGATGATAACAACAAAATTATTATCAACCCATTTAACTGTATTTTGTTTTAAAATTCTCAACCTTATGCCTAAGACAAAATGCCTTTACATTACAGAAATTTACAGTTATATTCATAACTTGTAAAGGATTGGTTTTAAATAATGAATAATTTTGTTTATGAATCCTCAATGGAAAGTTTTAGAACATGAATTAATATTGACGTTCAGAACAAGTGAAACTGATACAAATTAAAAGATGATTGTTGATCCTAGAGTTATCGCAAGTAAAATCTTTAACGAGGATGTTGTAGGAATGCATCGCGCAAATACAAATTTACATTTAAATCAATCAGTCTATATAAAAAAGTGCATAATAGATTTGAGTAAATAGCTTACGTGAGGTTTTTGTTTCAATAATTTTTCAAAACATTTATGGACAAAATATTAAACTTTGCTGTACCGATACTGATTGTTATTGGTATTGTTAATAAAACTGATAACGTCATTGATGCTATCAAATAAGCTGTCAATTAAACGGATACCTTGAATATTTGAAATAAAAAAAAATGTGGTAAATTTAAGGATAAGAAGAATGGAAACATTTAGGACGAGCACGTAAGTTTATGGCCAAGAATTAACTCAAAACCTTACCGGATCCAAACAAACTAATAAAGCAAAGGTAATGCAAAAATGAAAGTGAAATCTGTCATGAATTATAAAGAAAATATTCTTCCAGAAGACATAATTTAATCGTATAATGTATCCTATCAAAGCGAAAATCTTAACATGGCGGTATATAAAATCATTCAAACAAAATTATCTCTACGGAATACAAAACGATGATGGCATAAACGCACATACATATGGTTACAAAACAATTAAAACCAGAATTAAAATTATTTTTGTATTTTATAATGTTTTCAAATACACTTGATGTGCCTCAATCTTACACATTTTTTTTATGAGACTGGTTTTCACATTTTATTTATGTCAATTTATGGGATTGGTTTTAACATTTAATTTGTATCAACTTAAAGCAATCTATTGTATTAGGGCTTCTGTGCCATTATTATAATCATGACATAAATCAAAACTTATTAATAGATTGTTTAAGCAGCTGGAAATGACATACGCGGTTTCTGAGCCTGCATGAAAATACGGAAATAAATTTTAAAAAATATAGCATAAAATATATTAATATATTGTATAGGCAGCGAGGCGACAAAGTTGGTTTCTAAGCCACTGGCAAGTTCCTCCTGCTTATACGTGTTTTTTATTTGCGCGTAGTACCCAATTACCATATATTACAGTATATTCTTTGTACATATTAACTCAACATGCCATTGAAGTGGTATTCTAACATGATCCTTGAGCAGTAATAATGCTGACAATCGATTAGCTTATGTATATCTGCATTTTTTCCCGTTTTTCTAATGTAAGTAGGAAATATATGTAAATGGCTTCCGTTGTGAATTTTGAATTGTTTTTTTTCTAAAAATTAATTTCAAATCTCATTGCAGTAAGACTGATCTAAATAATTTTGTATTTTATCCCATTGAGTATAACCCAATGCATTTTTTTTGTCTTTTATACAAAATGAAGAACAGCATTTCGTTGTAAATATTGTCGTATAGACCGTTTACCATGTAATATATCGAATCTGTCCAATGACAGTGAACTCCAAAATAAATGAACTGCCTTACACGAAGGCAAGTAGGAAGGATGCTGATGGGATACATTAAGGCATGGTAGCACTATCACTACATAAATGAAAAAACAACTTGGACTGGCTCATTTTGTTGAATGATTTTGTATCTCTTACAGCATCAGACATTTCTTGAACTTGTTGAACCTTTGACAAACAAATCTGTCGTTAGACTGTTTTGTACAGAATGATAGACGGTGTTACCTCCCCTTTGTTGTAGAGGCCAGCAGGCATCCAAGAGAAATAGCTAAAAAAACCCCCAAAAAACAATGAGTTAGTTAATAAAGATGTTTTCAGTGATACTCCTACACCTATAAATTTTATTCATATGGATTAGATTAATTTATCGTGTTTCTCTTGGTGCTTATTTTGTTGATACATTGCTGCAAAAGGATTTTTGGCCATAAATTCTTTGACTTTCCAGGAAGAAGAAATATATTTTAATTTGAACTGAATTCATTGGGATGCTAAGTGATTCAAGTATGAGAATTATATAACCAAAGTAAACTCTGATAATGTTTATTCAATAACCATCGTAATAATGGCTTTATGATGAACCATTTCATAAACTTGCCACACGAAAACCGCTTTAATTGAATTGCAAACAAACATCTTCTGGCCATTACCCCAGATTTAATAGGTATCCAATATATCCAAATATGAACAGTATTTAATTTGCCGAATTTATTTGGTGGAATCTGTTTGATTGTTTAGATTTCTGATCTAACAAAATAATTTATTGTTTTGGGCAGCTTTATTAATGTATTAACGGTCATTAAATCCTAAAACAAAGGTCATTTTCTAAATTATATTTTGTTGTGGTAGAAGAACTTTAAGAGACCGAAATATTTATTTTCATAATTATTTCCATTTTGTATATCTTCAAATTAGAAATAATGAATTTCATAATAAAATTTTTTATAAAACTGCAGTCATACATCGCAAACACTACAGGATCGGATTATGTCACGTGTGTGGGAAGGGGGCAAAATTAAAAAAGGAAGATGACTTTCCTCGAAGAACACCGAAGCAAAAGTCTGTATGTCTGCTTATTCAAAGTGTGCCCGATACCCGATACACGTGCACAAGAATAAAAAATGGTCTAATTTTTATTGACAACTGACTGTTCGTTTGTGTGTGTGTGTATGTTTCTGTCTTTTTGCGATAAGGGGTATACTGGAGGAAGAGGGTCCAGAAACCAGTCTCCCTCCCATCCGACCTTGCAAAAGCACGTCAAAGCCAGCAGTCTGACCACAAACTGACTACAAACTGACTGAACGTTTTTCCAATTTAAAACATTTATCGTTTTTATAACTTCGGTTCAAATAATCGCTACAAATTTGGCATTATCTAATTGTTTTTAATTTCTTCATAGAAATTTTCAGTCGTATTGAGAGACATTTTTCTATGAAGGATTATCTTTTATTTTGAAGTTTTAAGCATGGGTTTGATGTATCTGTAGACAATATCGTGACTATTGTCCAAGTAAATTTATTCCAATTGTCACTGCACTAAATAAAATGCTAGTGGTGCAGTGCTATAAAATACTAACCTGAAGACTATAAATTAAACTTTTTGCTATAAATCCATATGCGATATTGCGTTCATTGGTTAATTTATGAAGCATACACATTTTCATGGCATTACGAATACAGGGATATAAACTAAGTAACAGAAAAAAGTGAAAATCATAATGTTTTTGTAAAATTCAACAAGAATTTATTTCTGTAGAATACAAAGTGAAAATTTAAAAAGATTTCACAGTATTTTGATTTAATTCCCAAATTGTCCTAAAAGTTATATCACAATACCAAATATAAGAAGTTCCAATTAAATTCCAGTGGCATCCAAATAAATTCTGATATAGAATGTGCAAATGTGCATGTAGTCTCGAACGTGCTAATATACCAATAGCTTGGAATATGGTTATGTGTTAATATTATTTTGATATATTCCAATATTATAATCCAATATGTTGCTGTCCGAATTCGCTATAATTTCAAAATTAATACTTTAATCCAGGAATATTATTGAGAACTTTGTAATTCCAGTGAATAATACTTTGAATAAACCATTCCACTCCAATGAAAAACTAAATATAACAATAAGACTGATTCTGCTTTCGATATACGCCAAGAATGAATAAGTCTTAGGTACACAAGATTATATACCCAACAACTTGACTTAGTTCACAGTTGCTGCTTTCTGAAATTACTCTGTCAACTAAATGGGAAATGTCCATTCTGAACGTTTCCTAGGTGAGATTCAAGACTGTATCTTTAACTCAATTGAAGCAAACAGTTTACCACTAATAATGATAAGAATAACCCACAATGATTGTGAAATATTAAATATTATTATGTCGTTTACAAAATGACTGTCACTGGCCAGGTTCACCATTAACTTTATTTTGGACAATGTCAAGTACAAAATACAGATAAACATAACATATAATCAGTTTAAAAGCCGCTAAAACACAATACAAGTTATAATCATAACAATGACAGGAAGTTAGTCGATCTTTCTGATCAAATGGTTCATTACCTTATATTTTTCCAGAGCAAACGTATTAATATTCTAAACACATGATTCTCCACATATATGGTTCCTTGGAAGATAATTATATTTACCATCGCTAAATCACTCACGAAAACCGTGAGTACTTCTGTTAAATGCATTGCAAGCACTTATAATAATTCACACTACACTTTCTCAGACGTGCTTCATTTATTTGGTGGAGCATTTAAGGGACACTGTTCAAAACGTAATTTTAATAAATCACGAGTCGACAAGAGCAACCATTAGGCACTACAGATGAAAGTCTCCAAAACATACGTTTGCCTGTTTAAGTGCCAGACCTGAATCCATTCATGTTTATACTTTATTCCTTGTTTTCAAAACGATGCTCCTTTATACAAGTTTCTATAATAAGTGCTTCTAAAGTAGTCTTCATGTAGAAGAAAACAAAATCGAATGACTATTGATAAAAGAACGATAGCAAGGACTCTCAAAAGGATATTGCCAGCCACCTCCAATAAAATACAGAGTATTCATTTGGTTCGATTCTAATTCTGTTATGTACATACATCAATACTACCATTAGAGCTTCTTTAAAAGAATCAACCACTTGACTCGATCAATAGTTAAGTGTCAGTACGTTGATTTTGCACTTGTTATGAACTTCTCCCTGTCGGCCTCGGTATTGATATCCTTAAGTTTAGGGACCAGCGCTAGCAAAACTCAAAATCTTGTCTTCTAGGTCCATTGGATTCCTGGGGGAGGGCAATCATGGAGATGAATGTAGATGCAACAGTCCATGTTCAAATACAGGACGAGATCTCTGTAATGTGCTAAGGCTTCGTACAATTTTAAGAGGGCATTGGCTGCTACGTATACATCAATGATGACATTTACAAGCTCGCCGGGAAGTGCAGACTCTTGCTCTTCTTGGTAACTGACCAAGATCAAGTCTTCACGAACGACGTCCACTTGTTTCATCCGTTTTTCCTTTGTCGTCCACCTGTTCAAAGTAAAAGCTCAGATTTGCCAAGCATTATGTCTTGGTAAGTTCCGACGTTGTGTCAGCAACTGAGCATAACTTTGGCAACTTTTATTCTTTTCCACGTGGTCTAAAGTGAAGACTTCGATGGACCGATGGCTGCTGGTTGCTTTAGATTCAGAAATTCGTCAACGTGGCCTAAGAAAATTCCTTTATGGGAGTCGTCGTCATTTTGGAAGAGTTCTGTGTTTGGAAAGTAGTAAATGTTGTAGAATTTTTACAAGTTTGACAAAAGCAAACGCCCAGCGATCCTTTTGGGATTTTCCACATATCTAGAAAAGAGATATACAACTCAAAGATTGCCAGGTCAAATAAAACTCATTGATCTGACCTGATGAGCTTTACTTGTCTTTTACACGACCAAGTCCTTCTTCTCCTGCTACCGTTGATGCTTTGGATGTATCTCAATGGTACTGAGCATGGTTGTAGTGATGACAGGGTTGAAATGCTTGGCACGAGAAAGCATCTTTCTCTTGGGATGAGTTAAAGACGTTTGATTTATTTGTCTAGATACCTTAACTGTGTCAAATTATCTTGTAACATAAACAACGTTTTGCTTTCACCGTCATTATTCTGTTCTACTCCCTCACACTTTCTCTTATCTTCTTTTCTTTCTTCTTGTATTGTTTTGTCCTTTTCTTGCTGTTGTTGAATGACAAATGCTTGTCCTGTTTCTTTCTGCCTTTGCAAAGAACACTCTCAATTCTAAAATCATCTAGGAGAAGGCGGTAAAGCCACTGGTAAATGTAAATATTCTTGCAAAGACAATAGAAAATCAGCTGAATCCAAATTAAAATCATCCTGTTCTGAAAGCATTATTTTCGAAGCCGTCATATCATCACTCCTCGTATCCATAGCAGGTGCATTCAATACATTGACCTTATAGTTTCAGCAATACCCAAACTATGTCGCATTGATTAAGTGCGTACAAACGCTGGAGAACTTAAATACTGCATGTGACGTCACGCGTCGCTCTATTCAAATTAGAAAAGAGACTCGATCCCCTCTCTGATTGAATTTTATAACGATAACTTGGATAGTAGTCCGAGTTTCCTCTGACCCTTGACACCCCATTTTTGATATTTTTTTTTTATGTTGGGGTGTAGGGTCAGAGTCTATTCCATATCAAAAACTTGGAATTTGCCGACACCATTTGGTGTCGGCATAGGGTACTCGCCAACTATCAGGCCTAGCAAACTTAAATGACCTTACATTAACCCATAATTACATTAAATCGATAGGGAAATCATTTATCTTCTCAGAAATTACAAGCATAACACGATTTTGTCTTTAATCCGTTGTCAGACGAGACGTAACTACAGCGTTGATGAATTTTGATTTCGTTCGCACCATTTTCATTGCTAGTCACATGACTAACCAAATCTCGCAGCCGATATGCATAAAAGTCATAGGTCAAATAGTCACGATTATTGTGCTTTTTGTATATCATTGATGCCTTCTGTTTTAAAATGCGGGAAAGCTGGAGAACAAACAAACGGGATGGCGTAAGAATAGTATAGCTGTATCCGTAATATTGGTGATGGCCCATGAGTATTTCATAGACATCAGAGAGTTCTGGTTGAACAACATCCCCAATACAAGTGTGGAGGCCTTGATGATATGATATACATCTTCAACTTTACACTTTCATTGATTTATAAGTTCTATCCTGATTGTCGCCAGGGGTCCCAACACTATCAATATGTTGGAGTTTCGAATCAAATGGGTGTTTCTTTAGAAATACGGTTGCTTGGGCTATATGTGTTCTCAGGAAACAGATGTAATATAGTTCTTTGTCTTTGAAAATCTCAATATTTCCAAAAATTTAGGAGTTATATCTCTTTGAACACATACATGCAAGAGTTCCTTAACCTGTTTCGTTCAGTTTGTTTTAATAAATATTAAAACTAGACATCGTAAATATTGGACACCAACGATAGTTTTTTTTTTATTTTACTGAAATGGACTATTCTAGAAGCCTGAAATTGGCAGCGAGCAGTCTGCTTGTTTCCATCGGTATCTTCCGTTTGCGTTGAAATGCCAATAATTTGACAGTGTTGATGATTCCTTGGCGCAATTCAGGTTTATGAATGAAACTACTTAGTGTGATAATACAATATTTGGAATGGAATTGATTTATTTGAAAAGGCAGGGTGTCTCAGGAAGATTTTGCTGTACGGACTCCCTCCCGTAAGACCGTAAGACGACGTTTGATTAAAATAGAAATACTGGTAAGATGTCAATTATGATAACTCAGTTTTGCTAACAAATCCCAAAATCCTTTTCAGGACCATCAACATGTCAAAGAAATGAGAGATGCTATTCAAATATTGACGTATGTTGTCTGTGTGGTGTGCATGTGTTTTTCTTGTTTGTCCTTAAACATGTTCCTTCCAGTTTGTCTCCATAAACCCTTCTGACCCGATAAACCCTTTGTCCTTATAAACACTTCTGTCCCTATAAACCAATCCCCATGTTAAAACTATGGACCAATTAACATTGGATTTCCTACGCTCACCTGTAGCGGCACTTACTGAGGTCAGCTTTAACACTGTTACTTTGTGGAACACTTTTGACACTGTTACTGTTCGTCCCTATAAACACTCTCGTCCCTATAAATGCATTCCCATGTAAAACCTATGGATAAATTTAAAATAAGTTCTCCCATTTGTCCCCCAAAGGTCATATTTGTCCCCAATCGCTCACATATAACTACTTTGGAGGCACTGTCACAGCAATATCTTCTGTCGAATTTCCTCCAAGGTATGAAATATTGCTGAAATATTACTGTCAAGTCCTATATAGCAGAATTCGCTGTATCTTCCTATAGTGCTCCTGTCAAGTCTTATCTCAATTTCGATTGGTTAATAGTGATCTCAGAGTTGTCACAAAAAGCTCAATGTGTTGATCCCATAAATATATTATTAACTAAGTGGACAAATTATTCAATGAAGTCCATCTTGATCGGTCCTTGTTAGAATAAATTAATCAGCGAAGTCGATTCAAAATTGGCCTTTGAATATATCCTTAATTTGTGAACAGCTTGATACTAGTATTGATAATGTTTGCAAACACTGTCCCTTGTAGGACTTACCAAAAACTCCGAATAAGTCTGCAGACAAATTTGATGATTCCCTTGATGTCTGAACATACTTATGCCGGTCAGTTATGTTCCCCTTATATTTGTCCACTATAGTACCCAGGCCCTTGCAAATATGGATAAAGTACTATTAAAATGTACAATAAAATAACAATATACACAGGCAACTGTGCAGTAAGAATAGATAGTTATGTCACAATGAAACGTTGAATATCGATCACAATTAATCAATTCTCCTATATTTTGAAAGATATACTTTGCTCATTAATATTCATTTAAATCCTAATTAATACATATCTACTTTTGAATTTAGGTGTTCCAGAATTATGAGTTGTTATATGCCAAAACAATCTAATCCATACTTTTTATCCATTTCCTCTGTAATTGCTTCAACTGATGATATTTCTCCAGATATTTATAGACAAGTAATGTGATATTCATTCTTTAAGTCTTGTAAAACATCTATCTATTTCCCCCCCCTTTTGTGAAATCCTGTTACGTTTTAGTTCTTAGTGTTCTTTTAAATCTCTGTAAAGAAGTTATTCTCTTAAACGTAGAAAGGTTTTGAACATATTGCCCTATAGAAAGTCTTTTACAACTTTATTATATAATTATCTTCCCTCATCAAATCGTAATTTATCTGGTTTTCTTTCTCTAAACATTGTTTAAATGAATTTCCTTTTTTATTCACATTATTTTCAATTTTACAGCCGATACGTATTTAAAAATATGTCTGTGCCTGAAAAGATAAATTGGTATCCATTGTTTTCTTTTTTTTTAAAAAAAAAACATCAATACCTGCCTACAACCTCTGTGTGTGTGTGCGTGTGTGTGTGCGTGTTTGTAACATAACCTTTTCTCAACTGACATTTGTTGTTGCCTGTTTATGCTGTGCGTGTGTCACATGAACTGTTAGCGATTTATTTAATTCAGTGTATTTTATATTTTAATCCATTTCTTATCTGACTCCGTTATTGTTTGATATTTAATTATGGAAATGGACTTTGGGGATAATAATACAGTACTCTTAAATTAATCGACATCCATTTAATTAAAACATCGCTATATAAAACAAGAGAGAAATATACTGAAATCTAAAATATTATAAATAGCCAAATGTGTTTCTATGCCGAGCGAATCCAACCCTCGCGTGAATTCTACTTGAAGTCACTTGTTTTACTCTTATTTCCAAAGACTTCTAGACAGCAGTCGTTGTCTGCTGGAAATTTAAAAACACCCCCAGACTATAAACAATTCTCCTGTAAACAATGAACGACCACAAAATATCACATCTTCATGTTTGCATCACAACTTCACAATTTCATGGGAACCTCACA
The DNA here is from genome assembly GCA_016746295.1 of Potamilus streckersoni. Lineage (NCBI taxonomy): Eukaryota > Metazoa > Mollusca > Bivalvia > Unionida > Unionidae > Potamilus > Potamilus streckersoni. The sequence goes on from JAEAOA010000513.1 coordinate 118,392, forward strand.
ACGGCGTGGTTTCTCCTCGTTGGCTTTCAGTAATGAAGCGCCAGTACTTCACGCCGTAAAAATATAAATACAAACTCAATCTCAAATTGGGGAAAATATTTTCCTACAATATCTTTTGGTCAGTCAAATCACGAAAATATGACTCATTTCGCATGTAACTATACTATATTTACCATCATAGCAGCAATAAAAGACGCCTCCAGATAATAAAAAAATCCCTTCTCAACTTTTCCATTGTACAAAAATTATCAATCCCTCAAATATTGATACACATTGAATCAACACAAATATACTTCATGGTCAAAACTTCTAGGCTATGACACAAACTCACTACGAAAGTAAACTATGCCATTATGAAATCTAATAAACGCTGCATTCTGTGACGTTTGGCCGTTGCAATTCGCTAATTACTTGGAGTGAGGAATTTGTCCAACATCGACTTCCCATAATCAAACAAGTAATCCCAAAAATATAATAAATCTATAAGAATGGAGACGTAAATATAAATGGTATATACCCTAAAGGTTTTACAATATTGTGATTAACTTCGTAGTATATTCTTCTTGCGTAAAGGGACCATTGATAACATTACATACAAATATTTACTTATTCATTGAGACCAAAATGATTTTAAAATATCTCTCTCTCTCTCTCTCTCTCTCTCTCTCTCTCTCTCTCTCTCTCTCTCTCTCTCTCTCTCTCTCTCTCTCTCTCTCTGTGATCGCTTTAATTCAGACTCTATGCTCTGCCAATATGTCAATATTTTAAATATATTTTGAACCAGTTTTTAATATCACCAAAATTAATGGTCAAATGCTGGTGAGGTAGATTCTTTTAATGATTATAGGCGTAATCACACTCCAATATGGCTGTTTCTCTATAAATTTTGAAAATGGGGAGGTGACACATCTTGGTGATTTAGAAGGTACGGTATATAGCTACTTGTATTCAACATGGCTGCAAAAGCAGATCCTCGAAAAACAGGTAAATATTTTGCTAGAAGATAAATATATGAATAGTGATTTCTAACCAATGGGTCGCGACCGAGAACTGGATGCTCATGCTGTTTTGACTGGATTGCAGAGATCAACATTAATAATCTAAAATCTCCTACCGATGTGGTGTTTTAGCATTTGATTGTTCGCGAGGCTAACACAAACTCAATCTGGGTAGCATCCCAAAAAGATTAAGAACCGCTGATATAAACGAAAAGGTAATTTCATCAAAATTGATGTTAACCTACAGGGTGTTCTCCGAAGGACTCGTACACGGTTACTAAAGTGATCGCCAATAATATCAGTCCGTCAAAGATAGACGTGGGATCAGGATTTGGTTAGATGAACAGAAAAAAAATCAATAATAGATACATACCTTATTTCTTCTGGTTCTTTGTCATGAATGATTTTGAAGTTTGTACATTTTTTTCAACGTATCTTTTTACGTGCTTACGGAGGTAGGGACTGAGAATTGCACCAGTGCCAAACTGATGACCCTAATGGAATGTTTAAATTTCATTTATTATGCAAATTTCCTAATTACAATGTATATCAAACTGTTTGTTATAACGTTCCTTTGTCACAACGTGTAATTGGTTATAACGTTTTATTTGCGTGGGCCGCCTAAGAAAATTAGATGAATTATAATTTATTTATCAGCTGACGCGCTAAAGCCAGATAACTAATGGCGGTCTAAAGGAAACGTGCATTAGCAGAATGAACATATGCACCAACTCGCACATACATACATACATACATACATACATACATACATACATACATACATACATACATGCATGCATGCATGCATGCATGCATGCATGCATGCATGCATGCATGCATACATACATACATACATACATACATACATACATACATACATACATACATACATACATACATACATACATACATACATACATACATACATACATACATACATACATACATACACACACAAATATACATACATACATATATATATATATATATATATATATATATATATATATATATATATATATATATATATATATATATATATATATATATATATATATAAAGAAAACTGCATTTTGCAATTTACATATTATAGTAACAAGACCCCTGATCCAATGTCTTCATGTGTTCTATTACCCTAGGCCTGAAAGTAAAAGCATTTATATGCTGTATTGAAGTTAGCAGAGTTATTTGAACATAATAGGAGTGATGTGTGTGGGCCATTGATCGTCATTTTTGCTTACTTGTCCTCAGAGCAAAGGAATCTGGAGTGTCCGTGATTCCATTTCTGATTTTGAAGATTTTTCTTTCTATAAGCTGTTAAATGGAATATTGGATTCAGTGACAACGCTCTCAGCTGCACGCCACTAAGCGGCAAGATTGGTGTTTCGATTTTGTCTCCATTCTGAATAATAACAGCATAGTTAAAGATGGGATTATTTGGACTCGGAGCTTTCTTCATAGCTATATGTAAGTACGAATTTCTACCTTAACCGTTTCTCCAAATTAATGTTATTTCACATTATTTTCTTTAAAAGTCACAATCGATATAGAAACCTATAAATTAAATCTCACTAGTTTGATGTTCTAAATTTCCATTCAAATATATCATTTTTTTCGTCTTCTGAAACCTGAATTGAACACTATTTTTATGTCGTCGGGCAATACTCAACAATTTAGATAAAACTACATTATTGTATAAGTGTGATGAAAGTATTGCCAAGAAATGTACAACGGCGATTCTGAAAAATGTACTGCCATAGCTAGTAATTAATATGTATCTTCTCTACAAAATCATCATGTGCATCTGGAATGAGTGTGTTTGCATCATGTTTTAGAGATTTAAATTGATTTGTGTCAGGATTAGAATGCAATGATTTGTGTCTTCGCTTTTCTCAATATCAAGTTCAATCAGAGTCAAGCGTGTTATTTTTGTGTCAAAAATATTTTGTGTCTTGGATCGCCAAAGATTCCAAATTGTACGGTCCATCTGATGGATTTATAAACCAAAAGTTTAAAAATAATAGTTTAAAATATAATTTACCCCAACCCCCACGGAACGGCATAGAGAGAATAGTTTCATCAGCTTAATTTTCGTCAGACTTCAAATGTAGACTAAATTTGGGCAATGCCGAATGGTGAAAGGTCATTGTCACCAAAGTCGACGTTGTTTTCCATGTTTCTATTCAACGAGTCATCTGGATATAATTTTCATAACGTTATATATAGTCTGTACACCCACAGAGGCATGCCTCTTACGATTGTCAGTCCCAAAAGCCAAAGGTCAAGGTCACTGGAACTAAATTGTTGTTTTGGTTTCCACGTGTTAAGTCTATGTTCGTCACGTTTTTGCACACTATTTTTTTTTATCAATTTCTCTAATATCTTGTACTTTAGAAAGAGCAGTTCAAATATCGATACAAAATCAAAATCAATATCAAATTACAAAATCATGTTAGTTTTACATTTGTAATAGTTACGGGCTGTCTTCTGATGTCTATATTTAGTGAGACTATTTACTATGTCAAATTTTTTGTTAATTCAGCACATTATTGCTTTAAGACGGACAGCAGTTCAGACAAATGTAATTGCATCATATCAAAGAATAACAATAAATACATCTAACATTATTTAGTTGTTCTTTAGAACAAAACAGCAAAGTCTTTATTTTAAAATATTTCAAAACTGCAGAAGAGAGAAGTGACGTCATTCAAAAGTGGATTAATTTTGTATTTTTTTATCAATATTGAGTGGTACCTTCTGATTATTCCTAAGGTATCTCCCAAGGACATTATAAGGGGTGTGAAATATTCGCCTTTGATTTACTTTAAAACATAATGATATCAGAATGAAACAGCGACTTTAGCAAGATCCTGAATTCACGATAGATCAGACGGAGAAAGGATTAAATATTAACACAAAAATCATTTTAAATTTTCCACCTAAAGTCCAGATCAAGGAAGCAGTTTTTATTCTTTTTGTTCATATCTGTTTGCCACATATTTTTAGTATGCATAATATGTAAAAAAATATTTTAAATGAAGATATAACATGGCCTTTTATATATATGTTGAATACATTTAAAGTCTTTTTAACATGACATGCAAATCTAATGTGGTTATTTCTTAAAAATCTTTTAATATTAGCGTCACATAATTTTAACGCGTGATTGGAGAGAAAAAAGAAAAAAGTGAATTAGCCCAAATGCACGCAAAGTGTACAATATTTAATTAATAAGATATTATCCCATAATATTAAGATTTACAAAAGATTTTGAAAGAAAATCAAATGAAATAAAAAATATGTCCTATATACGGTCGGATTTTCATATTTTTCATACAAACAGACTTTATGCGAAAGACGTCAATTCAAGTAAAAGGAAAACATCTGACAGTTGTAGGGGTAAATCGACTGTGGCAAAAATGGATTTATACATTTTCTGGCATTTATTACAGGAAATGCTCTAGCAATGCCTTTTTGTCATTTTGACGAATCATCTGTTTAATCGATTAAACTCATAAAGAAGGATGTCTCCAGACACTTGCAGCTCGTTTAGAGCACACTAAAAACCAGATTTAACGGAACTGCTGTGCAAACAGACATGGATTGTTTACTTCCTATGATTTGCAAAAGGATTTCCTAATCCTAGCAGGTATTATTCTTATTTAATATATTTTAAGGAAAAAAGTACTATTTTAGCGAGTTAATAAAAAACAATTTTCAAATTTAAAAGAATAATATAGTTGCTCATCAAAAAATAAAGAGAAACTATACACACTGTAATAAGGATGATTTTCGATCAACATAAGTAAACAAACATCAGGGATATTTTTTAAAATAAAAAACACGATGTATAAATTTTAATAAAACTAATTGCCGTTTTGTCAATAACTGTTTTCATAGTTTCACTAAATTGACATTAGAAAAATAAATTTATATTTTATATTGCTTTTGTTAACAATGTGATATACTTATATCATGGTTAGATATAACTGAATGCTCTCATACGCTGGCCAATCACAAGCAAGGACTAAAACCTGCTTAATGATAGTTAATATTTTTGTCTCTAACTATTATTAGTATACTCCCAACCAGATATAAAATTTTCACCATGTTGACCAAGAGGATATCCTTAGATAACATGAACAATCGCATTCTGAAGAATATAAAATATACTTTGGAAAACTATATTTTTTTCTTCATTATGTTTGTGAGCATTCGTTTATTCTGGCCACATAATTTCATTGATGACTGGATTTTTTTCCCGTTGTGTCTTACAGAAGGAAGATTATTTCTTAATGACTGGAAAACTGGTCCCTACTATTATATGTTTCAAAAACACTTATGAGCCCACAAAAAAGCATCAGCTTTTTAAAGTCTACAGTTGTAATTCATGACTATTAGCATAAAAAATATACTGTCATTTGCAACTGTAGACTAACTGTACAACATATTAATTACATTTCAAAATAAGATTTTTTTAATAAAAAATGATGATGAGGAGGAACAAAAAAGAAGAAAACGCCAAAGCTGCTTTGCAATCACTCGTTTCTGAACGGAAGATTTCATATACTGACTTCAAATATTACACGAATAGGTATTTTGTGTATACCTGGCAACGTTCTAAAATAAAAACTCCAGAAAGAAACTTCTGATATCAAACCCATCCATGGAGTGTCGGGTCCCTTATATAGAAGAAATCGTGAGGATTAGGTGGAATTGTGTCGATCGCATATAGAACACACATACCTGACTCATGCATACCTACTAAAGGTTTAAACTCGACCAGAGTGCATACCATGCAAGGGTAGCAAACTTTCTTATCCAGTATCGTGCTAGAATCAAACTATTATGATGTATATAACGGTAGAATGTTCAGGATTAGATATCACCAAGCAAATCATTCTAAATCAATAGGTATATTATTCTAAAACAATAGGTAGTCATTCAAAATCAATAGGTCAATCTTTCTAAATCAATAGGTAATCATTCTAAATCAATAAGTAATCATTCTAAATCAATAGGTAAATCTTTCTAAATCAATGGATAAAACTTTCAAGATCAATAGGTAAATCTTTCTAGATCAGTACTTAAATCATTCTAGATAAAGAGTTAAATCATTCGAGATTTATGAGTTCGTAATTCCAGATCAATAAGTAAAACATTCTAAATCGATAGATACATCATTTGCAATAAATAGACCAGTCATTCCATTTCAATAGGTAAATCATTCCAAATCATAATTTCATTTTTCTAAACGTTTCAGTTTTTGATTTGAAATTTACTGAATTTTGCTAGAAGGGCTCGTGTGACATCTTTGCACATTGGTAACCGAAATGAAAATATCGAGATGGTTTGGTGGCAGATTACTGTTAACTTTTAACATAAGAACCAATTGCTTTTCATTTTCGTTGATATTGATAAAGTAACCATTGAAACTGGATGTTGAATATACCTCTAAGATAAGCAATATCTTCAGCAATAATTGAAATGACTCAAATGAAATGAGTTATAATTAAAATCGGCACAATTAAAATGAGTCATAATTAAATGGGCACAATAAATTGAATCACAATTAAAATGAGTCATAGTAAAAGTGGCACAATTAAAATGAGTCATAATTATAATGACACAATTAATAAATGTCATATATAAAATGGGCTCAATTAAATCGAATAATAATAAAAATGAGTCATAATTGAAAATAAGCACTATTAAAATGAGTCTTAATTATAAATGAGCAACTTAAAATGAGTCATAATTATAATGTCATAATAAAAATGACTCATAATAAAAATGAGTCACAATTAAAAAAGTACAAATAAAATGAGTTATAATCAATCTGATTTAAATAAGATCTCCAATGTCCTACGTCAAGATCTGACGACGATCGCTTAGCGGTCATGTTTTTGGTGACCTTTGAATTAGCCAATATAAATGTAGCTTTCAAAAATTTGAAAGTGAATCGTTTCGTTCAGTACACATTTTTGCTGTTCATCCACCCGGCGTTGTCTCCAAACACAAACATAATAAACGTCATCTGATTTTCTGATAAAATTAGCGATTATAGTAATAAGATAAGTTACCAAAACATGACTCTAAGCGGTCGCTGTCAGATTTTCATGTGTAATAGTGGAGATCTGATTTTAATCAGATTGGATTCACAATTAAAATGAGTCAAAATTCTATTGAGTCATAATTAAAATTGGCACAATCAAAATAAGTCATAAAAGTCACTCATTTTTGGGCACAAATCATGCTTGACGTATTTTGCAAATGTAAAGGACAGTTTGAGACATAAAGAATTGATGTTTCTTTCTATGCTCAGAGTGTCGTCGATAGTTACGCAAAAATCTTATGCATACATCTGCGCTACATTTATGTTTGTCCTACCTACAAAACCCAGAATATCCATTTGCAAACAATCTGTGAAAGTTTCGTTTTCAGATACCAATACAGAAAGCCATCTTGTATTATCACATGGAAAATTTTGTTAGACGTAAACCTTGACTAACTATTTCAGTAGTAGTTGATTTTGTTCCGATATCAAGACAAGGATAATTGTCATAACATTGATCCCGACAGCGTTCTGTCAGAAACAGCTACTGATTTATGAATGAAAGTAACATTTTAAGATGAATGGTAAATATGAGTATCCTAACCTCATCTCGTAACCTCGATTCTGAGACAGAGCTGTACGACTAAAAACTTACAATAATTAAAGTATGGGATTACGACTCTATAGTCCTAAACTCAGTAACAGAAAAGGGCGAAAAATAAAAAAGTAAACAAAAATTCAACCAATATTTTTTTCTCTTGAATGCAAAGTGAAAAATTTATTAAGAACTTAGAGTATTGTGAATTAAATCACAAATAGTCCAAAAAGTTCTATCACCAACCTTAATGAATAAATAAAGTTCTAATTAAATTCAAATTGTGTTCCTAAAATGCTTTAACTCTGCACGTTTGATAGCCTCCAATGCCAACAGCCTTTTGATGTATCACAATAGCAAAATCCAAGATGTCCTTCTCTGAATTTACTATTATCCAAACCTAATATTCCTGTCCAAGAATATTATAGACTAGCACATTTTATTTCCAGTGAATAATAATTTAAATAAATAATCAACCCCCCCGAATTATATTCTGTGTTAATGAGAGAGAGAGAGAGAGAGAGAGAGAGAGAGAGAGAGAGAGAGAGAGAGAGAGAGAGAGAGAGAGAGAGAGAGAGAGAGAGAGAGAGAGAGAGAGAGAGAGAGAGAGAGGTGGTGGGAAAGGTTGTGGTGGAAAAAAATGGACGATAATGTAGACTCAGAGGTACAAAGACGTTATATTTGAAGGTCATCGACGTTAAATTATTTATCCACGGAAAACGTTTATTTCGAGACATAAAACAGGTGAAAAAGAAAGTAACCCGAAGCTTGTTTTGTTGTGCAAATTAAATAAAAGATTTTTCAACAATTTAAAATAATTGAAAATCATCGTATCTAAAAATTATTTGACTGGTTGAAGAGTATTTTAAACGGCATGGTTTGGTTAATTTCTATATGACACATGTTTGTTTTTTTAAAAAAACAAAAATCAAACTTGTTTTTAAAAATTCGACTTTTGCAGCTCATGCTTATAAATTTAAATATCTGATAATAATGACAAGACTCGTGATTTGCTACAAACGGTCAGTCGGTGATTAACTTAGTTAAGACTAAATAACGCTAATATAAAATAATGCGATCGCAATTGCTAAATCAAGAAAATTAGAAATATATAATATTTAAAAAAAACTACTTAATTATTACATAAGAAAGAATAACATTCAAAAAATACCCCAACAAAAAAAACAATTAACCTACTCGCTCAAAAAAATATACGAATGCTCAATATCAACTCCAGAAAAATATTATCATCTCTCTCTCTCTCTCTCTCTCTCTCTCTCTCTCTCTCTCTCTCTCTCTCTCTCTCTCTCTCTCTCTCTCTCTCTCTCTCTCTCTCTCTCGCGTCGAAAAGCAAATTTTGCAGTCCCTTAACTGCCCTTGCATATTGCGCCATCAGATTTTGTTTCTGTGCAGTTTGGCAAGAATAATAAGTAGAACAAACAGCATATACGTTGATCTGGAGAATTATCCTAAGACAGATCACGATCTTCGTTGTTTACATTTTGATACGAGTTATAAGCCAGTATATGCTGTAAATGTGCATCCCGTTGTGATCCAAAAGTCTAGATGGGTTTAAGAAATATTCAACCAGCAACGAGAGTTTTGTGCTTTTAGGATTGTAGTTGATAATGCTTCTATTGATAGTAGCGACTAGCGTCAGACAGAGAGAGAGAGAGAGAGAGAGAGAGAGAGAGAGAGAGAGAGAGAGAGAGAGAGAGAGAGAGAGAGAGAGAGAGAGAGAGAGAGAGAGAGAGTGCTTACACATATATCTGTAAGCATGAAAACTTAATATGTTCAAGAATGTAAGTACCAATAACAACAGGTTTGTGCTTTGAGGGTAGTAGTTTATAGTATTCGTCTTGCTGGTGATGATTAAATCCATTGTCACGCACGACATCGTTGCTAGGAGCTGACGCAGTTATTGTTTTGGGCAGCAGTTATTGAGAGAGTACCAGAGTGATTGACTTTGTCATATATTGACTGTATTTTGTATAAAATTGTTTACATTTGGATTTTTATTTCTTCTGGAGATTTTTTAAAACGATTTTTGTAACAAGAAAACGATTGTTAGTCTGCATGATAGGACCCGGACAATGGCAGGACAACTAGGACAAAAATTCCTAGGGCCCACAATGGTCAGGTAGCACACATCTGTCACAATCTATAATTCAAAGCGGCCTCCATGAGAATTTATCATAGGGACCAGAAGTCCTGAACGCGGGCCTGCCGTATGATAGGGTAGTATGAGATCTCTCTTGAGAATTACACGTAAATACCTTCATAATTGCAATTAATTAAAGCTTGGAACAAGAAAGGCCTTGTCGATTCTTTCATTATAAAGACTTAGTGCACTCGAGAAACAGAGGTGTTTCAATTCTATTCTGAAACAATGACAGGATGCACTTACCAGCACTCGGCAGACACCGAACGGTCAAGAAAAAATAGTTCTTCCCACTGTGAAGAAAATCACAGACACATGACATGCAATGAACGCTCAAATCAAAATCATTATAGACAAGAGCGAAACACGATTAGATATTGTGCACTTAGCGATTCTTAAACCATGACTTACCCCTCTGTTGCTATAGGACCTGTCAAACACAATTAACGCTCAAGACAAAATCGTTAAAGAGCAACACATTGTGCACATTGCGATTACTATTCAAGAGTAATTTGTCCATTGGTATCTGAACTTTGTAGGCGCTCGACGTGGATTACGAAGCCGTCATGTACCTTACGCGAATTCTTATTACTGGAGATCTAACGATTATACATGCAAGTCTAGTTAGGATTTGGCTGGAGGTAACCTGGTGTTTAATATTCAGAATCAGTTTTATATTTAAGCTAATATTTTGGATAAATGCAACCTTTTAAATTGCAAATATCATGAATGGAAACTATTCTTTAAAGAGAAAGAGACGTTGCATTACCGAGCAGATAGATGGAACAAGTAGCAAAAATCCAATCGGGAGAGATTTGACAGTCTGATTCTATTTCTATAATACATTTTTAAAAAGGGTTTACGTAGCAAACTTCAATAATCGGCATATAAACCCAAAACCCGATGAGCTCAAGCCATACAGTTTTCAATTACCCTTTAGAACTTTGCGAAACATATCTTAATAATAAAACTAATGACAATGGTCACTCCATCTCTGATTGTACTGGAACAGCAAGGATAGAGCATACGGAGAATGGATATATAATCATCTGCGTTGGATTGAATTAACCATCGTTTAAGCCCATCTCTCTCTCTCTCTCTCTCTCTCTCTCTCTCTCTCTCTCTCTCTCTCTCTCTCTCTCTCTCTCTCTCTCTTTGTTCAAGAGAGTTAATAATGCGTTATTTACTGCCTCTAAATCTTGCCGCTTGACTAGATTTTAAAAAATAGCAATCAGAAACTCAAACTATCAGCATAAGTTGATGTCCCTTCAATTGAAAGCTTGATAAATACTGGTACTGATAGATGGATCATTCCAGATGGTCTGAAATTAGCCACAGTGTTCCCAGTTATTTTAAACAATGTGATGGATCATAAGCATGCAGTCTTCCCTTATTTGTAAAAGAAATATTATCTTCTGCAAAACTCACAATCCAATTTCAGAATAAATGTGATCATGATTCATGCCATACATCGCTAGCTGAACAATTTTAGGATCAATTTATTTAGATTTTTAAAAGCGTTTGATTTATTTACTAATAACGCAAGGCATATGAATTCATCAATAATTCGTTTCCTACATAGATAAGATGAAGGCAGCAGTAAATTGCTGCATCTTCTTTACAAAAGCTCAAAGTGGAATATCTCAATTACATTTTCTTGGTCCTTTGCTCTTTTTTTTCGTTTCATTCATTCATGATTTATGTTTTCATATTTGTGAGCGGATGATATGATATCCCATCTTGTTATTGTGCTTTAGTTATAGTTATCTAGGAGTTGATCGACCCCGGTGTTATCGATCGGATTGAGAAAACAATAAAATAAAAAATGAAATTAATGGATGGAATAACATAGATCTGAGCAAATATAATAGAAAAAAGCGAGCCATCATATGTATAATATAACAATTTAATCAATTTATATAAACACAATGACATTGTTCATGAAATTTGAAGTGAAACACTCTCTCCTCAAAATAGAATTACAAAATTTATACGATTATAAAATTACGTCTCTTCTCTTAGCTGCTTGTGGCATTCCTAATTGGAAACATGACAAACAGATCTCTTAGATAAACTGTTTCATCAAAATGTGGGCTATAACATACTGGCTTAAAAATGTTGGTCTTTAAAATATAAAATCTCTCTCTCTCTCTCTCTCTCTCTCTCTCTCTCTCTCTCTCTCTCTCTCTCTCTCTCTCTCTCTCTCTCTCTCTCTCTCTCTCTCTCTCTCTCTCTCGTTCCGGGTGTCTCAAATCTTTTTAGACCCCGAACCCTTCTCCAATTTATTAAATAAGCAAATTACTTGCTAATTTCCTCCGACTTCCACAGGTATATATTATCAATATAATTTTATGGAACTGAATTTTATAATATAGAAAAGCAAAAAACTACCGTGTGATTTTTGATAGGAATTTACGGTGGGAAAAGCACGTGCATTCTGGTATTGGAACAATCTGTTTTTGTATGTGCCAATGCTATTGCTATAAATCAAACAAATTAAACTAATAAATGATAGCTATAGATATTGAAAGAAGAACAATCCACTTTGAAGCTATTTTGACATTAATCTTTATATTACATGACTCCATAATATATCAATTATTTCCTAATTCCAGCTTCCCATTTCCACTTACACAATCTACAGCCTAGTTTGTACTCTAATCTTTTATTTTGCCTAAATTCAATCTTCCTTGTACAAAATATGTTTTACCTTCCGTAGCAGTGTTGTAGGATATATTTACCAATAATATTAGGCAAACACCAACATTCTATTCTTTTAAGACCGTTCACACAAATTTCTTCTGTCTGTCAAAATAATTGAAATACATAACTTTGATACCCCAACTACTTTCCAATCTCCCAAACATTTATGTTTTTTTATATGTGTATATATGCTTGCATGTTTATTTTATAATTATATGTAAGTAAAAGTTATATATATATATGTATACATATATATTTATATATGTATGTATGTATACATATATATATATATATATACATACATACATACATGTATGTATGTATGTATGTATGTATGTATGTATGTATGTATGTATGTATGTATGTATGTATGTATGTATGTATGTATGTATGTATGTATGTATGTATGTATGTATGTATGTATGTATGTATGTATGTATGTATGTATGTATGTATGTGTGTGTTTCTTACAGCATGAAAGACTTGAAATTATAGAAAAGAAAACATTTAATTGAAGCAGTGGCGTTATGGGGGGGATGCGGGGGGTTGGGTAAGGACCGCAACGGGTTACACCATTAGAGAGGGTGACACCAAAATGACTGTCTATAAAAAAAAATTTGTGCATGAAGGAGGTCCATCGGGGTGATACCATGACTTACTGTACATGACTGTTTATACAATTTTTGAATTTTTGTGCAGGAGGGAAGTTCATGGTGGTGACACCATGAGTTACCAAACTAGGTGACACCAACCCTAATGAACCTACTGAATCGATGCTTTATTTAGCGTTGAGTTTTGTAGTCGCAAAATTTGAGTAAGGTAAAAATATCATTATAATAATAATTTACAGAGTTCAAAACCAAACAAAGAAGCTGACTGGTGAAATGCGTCTTCTCATTTACAGCTCTTTAATACGTACTCGCTGAATTGTTTGCACGCCACATGTCAGCGAAAGCAATTAAAACCTACGAAAACAAGTCATGATTCCACATTGACTTTCTCAATTAAAAGCATGTCACGCCAGGAAACATTTTACAAGAAATATTGATTTTAATGATGCTAAAATGACGCACACATAAATCTTTGCTTGACAATGTTCCGATGTATTAACCATATCTAAATCTGGTTGGATAGAGCAGAAATTTCTGCGCTTCAGGCCTGTGAATTTCGTTGCGTGCCTAGAGATGTTGCTTTAATTACTGAAGGAAATGTTTCTTGCTCATGGCTTTCTAAGTTAATTGCTTCTACAGGTCTTAGTTTTTTAAAATTGCTTGAGTAGCCATTATTAACTCTTGCAGTTGTTTCATGAAATACTTCGTTGAGATTTTTCAGTCTTTTGTCGGCTTTGTCACCATTTTACTGGTCCGTGACATGGCCATCAGGAATAATAACGTGCCAAATTTCTTTCCTCTCCTTGATTTGCAACGAAACGCTGGAGTTTTACTTTTTTTCTCTTCGCTCATTCGATTCGTGTTTGTAGGCATTGTTGGTTCTCCTCTCCATTCTATATAAAATTCAAATCTGATATCTAATTGGGCGTTAATGATCAGGCAAAAGAAACAAAAAGATAGAGGACAGAGAATATAATACAAGACAGCAACAGAAAACCTTACGCAGCTTTAGCACTTTAAAAACGATTACCACTAGTTGTGAACTAGATAATAAGATTTAATTCTTATCCCGGAGCAACAAAATAAGATAGAGCGCCTGTTAGTGCCTAGTTCGTTTTCTGTGCAAATAGTTCCTGCTCGCCAGAAATCAATACTGGTTGCTCGGACTGGCCGTGCGATCTTTTTATATGTTGCTACTTCGCCGTGCAAATTATTTGTCTGCCGTGATATCGCCTCGAATTTTCGAATTCTTTTATCTAACTTGTTGCCGTTAATATGATTTATGATAATGTCTTTTTGCATTAGACAATGTCAGCACTTAAATATATAGTGATACGCACTTAGTACTTTTTGAACTCTTTTCATGCTAGAGAATGTGATGATTATATAGCCCGTATACACTCACACATCTCTCTCTCATTCTCTCTCTCTCTCTCTCTCTCTCTCTCTCTCTCTCTCTCTCTCTCTCTCTCTCTCTCTCTCTCTCTCTCTCTCTCTCTCTTTCTCTCTCTCTCTCTCTCTCTCTCTCTCACACACACACACAACGTCTGAGACTTGTTTACTGAAGGTATGCTATAGCTAGCTGAATGGGAAACTTTCTCAAGATTAAAACGAGGACAAAATTATTGAAAAGTGTCGCTGTTAATGCAAACATGATTAAGAAATCAAGGAACCAAGCTTGAAACTGCAGCACAATATATTCATAATATTTACCCATTTCTGATACCAAGCTAACACGCTGTACCTGTGTAACCAACAAATGAAGTCGATGCCTTTGCAACTCGTTTAAGGCTCGTGCAGGTATATTATGCAAGAGTATTTATAACTGACTGTCTGACTGACAATTATTAAAGTCATCTACGCTTTTTGGAATGATGCCACAAAACACCTCGTTTATATACGATATCCATACTTTTCAATTTCCTGTCAGGATGATGTCAAATTCTGTGCAGTAGTTTTCTCGTGGACGTTCTATAATCCCATTATTGTGTAAGCCACCTGTGCAATTGACCTAAGTTTTGAGTTGAAGATTGCCTAATCTCATTTTTAAGTAATTGGAATTTTGCGTACTAAGCGCACTTCAATTGTCAAAATTATACCAATCAGGTGGGTGTCAGCAACCCTGTGATTTTGGGGTCACACATCGTTAGTCTTAGTTGTTGTTTTTGATGGCGGAGAGTCCAAATGATCAATGCAGATATATGTAGAGTGTAATAGAATGAGGCCTTCGATTCCCAAAAGAAGTATCTCTCGTATAGATAACGTGGTGGGGGAAAAAACTTAGAGAAGGGTGGGAAAGGGGATTCTTGATGGAAAATCTATTTAAAACTGACGCACACAAAAGAGTGAAACCATGTTAAACTTTGGCTCTTTAAAGGTCAGAAATTGCATTCAGATTTATCCTCAAAGTGCAAATCAGCATCTACTCCGAATTTTCAACTGAGTCCTGATTACACACACACACACACACACACACACACACACACACACACACACACACACACACACACACACACTCTATCAGTTGGAAGACCGGTTTGTGTGCATGTTATTTTATATTATTTTGTCCTTCTTCTCAAAGACGACCATGACTTCACGTCTGGGCTGGCTTGTGAGTGGGCTTATGGCTTGTGAAGCCAATCCGTGCTCTGAAGAGTATAGAGCAATGAGGGCAGAGAATTGCCGGGATATGGATTGATCGAGGGTTTGCGCTGGTTCTGTTCTTCCTCTACTAAAGTTTATGTTTGGCCTTATTGAGCTGGTGTTCTTCAAAAGCAACTGCACCTGAGTTGATCTGGCAAAGTGCTCCCATCTGTCTGGATCAATGCCACAGGACTTCAATGAAGCTTTGAGCGTGTCCTTGTACCGTTTCTTTTGGCTTCCTCTGGAACACTTGCCTTCAGCTAGTTCCACATAAAATAGCCTCATCGGAATGCGCTCTTCAGGCATACGACAGACATGGCCAGCCCATCAGAAATGTGACCTTCTGAGCATGGCATGGACGCTTAATATCTTAGCTCTCTGAATGACTTCTGTATCAGGAGTCTTGTCCTGCCATTTGATGTGGAGCAGCTTTCTGAGGCAGAGCATGTGGAAGAAGTTTAGCTGTCTTTCATGGCGACTGTACACCGTCCATATCTCACAGGTGTACAAGAGGGAGGGCAGTACTACTGTGCAGTACACCTTGATTTTGGTTTTCAGGCTGATTCCTCTTCTGTTCCACACAAAATTGTGAAGTCTTCCGAATGCTGCACTTGCACGAGCAATCCTGCGGGTGACATCTTCATCGATGGAGACTGCGTGACAAGGTGCTGCCAAGGATGATGAACTTGTCAGCAGAAGCGAGCTTCTGGCCATCTAGAGTACTGCTGGGTTCAGTGTAGTGGATTTAAGGTGCAGGCTGAAAACATAATTTCCGTTTTCGTCGTACTTATTATGAGTCTGAAGTCTGTGCAGGCCTTGTAGAAATTTTCTATACTTTCTTGCATGTCAGACTGACTACAAACATTCAAAGCACAGTCGTCGGTATAGAGGAAGTCGCGGATGGTGTATTCCTGTACTTTGGTCTTAGGCCGCAGTCTTCTCAAGTTGAAGATGTTTCCATCTGTCCTAAACCGGATATCGATGACAATGTCATCCTCACGGAAAGCATCGGTCAGCATCGATGTGAACACCGTGCTGAACAGGGTCTGAGCTAGAACGCAGCCCTGTTTTACACCGTTTGTCACTGGGAAGGACATAGAGAACTATCAATCATACCGTACTATAGCGAGCATGCCATCGTGGAATAGTCTGACCATGGTAATGAACTTCTCAGGGCATCCAAACTCTGCCATGATCCTCCACAGACCTTCACGACTCACAGTATCAAAAGCCTTAGTGAGATCCACAAAAAGTGGTGTAGAGACCGACGTGCTGCTCTTGGCATTTCTCCTGGAGTTGTCTGGCTGAAAAAAGCATACCCACGGTGCTTCGATCCTGCCTAAATCCGCACTGACTCTCTGGTAGCATGCATTGTTCCAGGTGGGTGGTTAGTCGATTTAGAAATATTCTTGCCAGAATCTTTCCCGCAATGGATAATAGAGAGATACCACGGTGATAAGGAAGAGATTCTCAAGCACTGGGCAGAACACTACGAAAGAGTTCTCAACCGACCTTCTTTGAGACTTGGTGAATCCGAGAGGAAAGCGTTGGTTAGGACCTGGGGCAGGCGAGAGATGACTTCAGCCTCACGACGTTCTTCCTCGCTGCGTCCAATCCAAAAGAGGGTGTAGACTGCATTTACCTTTGACAGTTGACCAACGTCTATAAGTAGGTTCTCGCTGAGTGCTGAAATATGGACTTTTTACCTAGCTAGCTCTCTGGCAATCAAAGCAATCCGTCTTTCAGGCCTTTCACTCCAGGCATGATCAAAGAATGTGAGCACGTTCCATGCGTCTAGGGTGAGAGTTGTCACCTTGATCTGTTTCTTCGTTTTCTAACAGCTGGAGTGGGATCCATGCCAGCTGCGATAAATTGGCCAGGGTAAGAGCAAGTAGACAATGTTTAGGACACCTTTTCTAATCGAAGGGACTAGACTCTTACTATGGAGGCGAACAGTGTAGTCCTGAAAAGGACTGCTCTGACGTTCAGATAGCAGCCGAACTCCTACGCTACTTCGGTCACAGGAGAACGACCTTATAGCCGTAGCCGCCTGAGTGCAGGTTTGTTGCTTCGATTGCCAGTGAATCAACACCTGCCGCTTCGCTTTCCCCGTCGCCGCAAGACTTGCAGGATGGTGGAGTGGAATACTGATCTGGTGAAGTCATGACTTACGCGGGAGAATTGAATTTCAGTGAGGAGTTACGCATTCGTCAACCTTACTCTCTCGTCCTCGCCTATCTGTGTCCAGTGGTAAAGCAGAATCTAGACGGCTGAAAATAGGTGTGATGAAGTGGATGGCCAGTAGTGTCTAAGCGTCTCACTGTGCCCTAGTCGTGTTCTATATCGCTTGCTGTAACCACCTTTCTGCCCGTTGACCATCTGATGGTTCCTCCGCGCAGTCCGTCGAGTCCAGTCTTCACATGCTTAGGTAGACGGACCTAGAATACCGAGGGCTTGAGACCCCTCGGCTACCCTCTACCTGGTTTAGCCTGCCAGTCGAAGCCGTTGACCGTGATGTGGACGCTGCTCATGCTACAGCTACTGGAAGCCACATGTGAGAGTTGAGTGACAGGTGGGGACCAAAGGTAGACTATCTACCCCATGGGAGTACGACTTACCGCCAATCCATCCCCATCTCCACCCTCATTATCAGCTAAGCAATACCAGTTGTTTGATTTATTATTTTTGTCTTGTGGGTTGTGTCTTTGTCATTTTTCAATTTTATGATATGTTTTACTTGACATAACAATCCTTTGTGGGGGTAAATTGGCAGCATAGAAACAGACGAGAGCATTTATTTTCAATTCCCTTTCGCGAGTCGAAAAAAAAATGCAGTCAGTAGGTCTCTGATGACTACTCCAATAACCGTTGACGGTTGGAGTTTCAGCGGCAAATAGTTACTACACTTGGCAACCAGTTAACCGACAACAGGCTTATTCAGTTGTAAGCTGAACAAATTTATATCCAAACTGAAAATGTGAACTTATGGTCTTTTCTCCAGCGCCCTTTATGCATGAATTTAACATTATAATAGTCTTTGCCCAGGTTGCAGCCAAATGATGTACTTTTATCCACCATTCTAAGTTATGATTAAAAAAAGTTTCAAACTATCTTTGGTAATACTTTATGCAAATACATACATCTTCCTTGGACAGCTCTAAAATCTGACAGTTTTGCGTCTACGCCATTTCAACGCTATCCATACAGAAGTTTTTCATTTTGTGTTTGAGTGATCATGACACTCGGCGTGAATTGTACTTCTGGTTTCATGAAATGCAGGGAATATAGCAATTTAAGTCGGGACATAAATCTAATTAAACAAACAAAATCAGACAATGTCTTGGTCTCAGCAAGTGTAACAGTAAGTTTCACTAGGTTTTATAAACTGGAATTTTTGATTATGTCGTAATTCTTGCCAGTTGACACTGTACAAGAGATGTGTTCGTCTGTGATTAACATTCGGTTATTGTATTATGAGTGCCGGTTTAGAGATTTACTAAGCGTTTCATCTCTCAACGCCAAATAGCAACCTCGAGGAGCAATGGAAAGTCTTTAACATAATCTATAACCTGTGTACATTTGTATCGAACCTGTTGAATAATACAATGTATAATATTATAAAGTGATGTTGTCATGAAACTCTCATCACAGAAAACTAATATATTTGAGCAGCAATACAGTTTATATTTTGATTTCCTTCAATAGATTAAAATCATGTTCAGAAAAGCACAAAAAGATTTCACAACTTTGTGAATTCAATTTGCCATTTGTGTAATAATCTTTAGTTTTAAACTTGCATGGATATTGTAGTTATTCCTTTATTCACTAGTCATTTTAAACTTTTGTTTTTAAAAGAGAAGAAAACTTTTAAAGTACCACAAACAAATAAGCCCATTAATAGTACAGCGTGTTTAAGGAAAAGATATTTCCATGCTCATCAACGTTTAAAGTTAGAGTGCAAACTTAAGCAGATTTAAAAATAGTGGTTTCTTATGGATTCAACAGAAGATTAATCATAAATAGATACAACTGGGGAAAATGTACTCAATTCCAGACATAAGACGCAACAGCAATAACAGTATCACCGGTCTGGAAACATTAAGAGAAGTAACCTCATTATAAGATGCCTGAGCGTGTTGCGATTCTTACACATTAAACAAAAACTAAATCATAGCTAGATTTAATCTATTGTGTTTTATTGTCAAATGCATTATACCAAAGTGCATTTATTTGGACAGTGAGTAAATTTTAATAAGGTGTTAGAGAGTTACATCAGAGTTATTTGGTTGATATTAGGTCGTCATTCTTGCACTTGTACTCATCGTGTATGACTAGAACGATATTATTAAACGAAAATATGACCAAGTAGACTGGATTTAATGTACTTGATTACTTCTTATGTATTATTTCAAGCTTTAGTTGTTTTAAAATGCTATCGTCATTGAGGCCATCTGCTGCATCAAAATGTATTAATTCAAACGTAAGTGTAAATTGGGTTTAATTAATAAGAGCGTCGATAATTTCACATCGTCCCTTCCACAATTTATGTAAGATACATTAAAATCACCCACAAAATGCCATGGTACTCGAAAAACTCAAAATGTA
This sequence comes from Potamilus streckersoni, assembly GCA_016746295.1. Classification (NCBI taxonomy): domain Eukaryota; kingdom Metazoa; phylum Mollusca; class Bivalvia; order Unionida; family Unionidae; genus Potamilus; species Potamilus streckersoni. The sequence continues at coordinate 138,763 of JAEAOA010000513.1, forward strand.
AATTGTTTAGAAAGTAGTGAGTAGACGTTGGTATAACACCACACTGCCCAAGTGCTACCATTGCCTGCATCATATTTCGGAATCGCGTCGTATCCCACCATATATATATATATATATATATATATATATATATATATATATATATATATATATATATATATATATATATATATATATATATATATATATATATATATATATATATATATATATCAGACATGAGACTTTTAAGGGAGTGTAGATGTGGCTGTTGAGGTTGTTGTGGTAACTGTCACTGGATTAGAATTAGGAGTGTGTGTAGCCTGGCAGGTGATGGATTTATAGGTATATTTGTCTATTTCAGCAATAAAGCAGTGTCTCGTCTAAATGTCTGTCGCAATGCCATTCCACTTGATAGTGGTATTAGGGAGCAAATGGCGAAACAGTAAGTCATACCCCACCCGTGTAGGTGACGAGAAATCCATGGTGTTGCCTTTGATGTTTGCAAAGTATGTAGACTGCCAGAGGCCTTGTCTAGTTCTAGACAAACCCTTGAAAAATATAAAAGGCATCAGACCAAAATGATATATATTACTATTTATTACTGTTTTCAAACAAAGTATGATTTACTCTTTAACATCATTAAAAAAATATCATATAAGTGTTATAACCGTCGCTAGCCTAATTAATTTATTAGTTTGTTGATTATAGATCGTTTGATTTGTAAGGTCTTTTATAATTAAACACAATATGTTTTAAACGTTCACTTCTGATTAATAATTAATTTTGTTACCGAAATGGAATTGTTTTATTCATTTCTACCTTTGAAGATTTTTAAATATATTTTCAGCTGTTATTCATGGTTATGACAATGAAGAGCCGACAACCGTGTTGCAAGATCAAGATGGGCACTACTGCCTTATCGCTAGTATGGGTCTAGATGTTGAAATAGAGTATATTGCCTTTGATGAAAATACGACTCGGGTAAGTATGAAGTACACATAATATTTACACTGCTTTTATTGTAATCATCTGGGTAAAATGCAGAAAAAGAATTACAACTACAACAAAAAAGACCATCAAAATAGGTCAGTTATTGATAAAGCAAAATTTATTTCTAGTATTTTTCACCTGAAAATGATGCATATTCGAAATCTAGTATGATTCTATTCACTCCAGGTTTTTATATATTGTGCATAAAAATGAATTAATTTTATGAGATGCATTTCTTTGATAACATCCATTTGTAAAGAGACCTTATAAATTGTGGATTTTGACTCCTTTTGTAAACTGATATTTGATTTGAACATTCGGAATAAAACAGCGGAAAGGCCATGAAAGATGAACAAATACAATTTAGATTATTACCTTTTTTCGTGAAAATATGACTGCACGGTTTCAATGTAATAAACTGCATATAATTTATTTTACTGTAAGTATATCAGTGTGAGTAATGATTACTTTTTAAACAATTTACCAGATTAAAACTGTCCTTTATGGCTAATGGGTACTGAAAATTCCAGGTCTAGGTCAGTTCGACATGAAAAATTTGGCTATATGAAACTCCAGTTTCTAAAAAGCAGCAACAGCAGTAGCAAAAACAACAAGAGAAACAATAATAATAATAATAATAATAATAATAATAATAATAATAATAATAATAATAATAATAATAATAATAATAATAATAATAATTAATAATAATAATAATAGTAAACAAGAATATGCTTTGCAACGGAAATTTATTTTCAGACATTACCGAAGAAAAACCTGAGAGTACCTGATCACGCCAGCGTTAGAGGTAATTGCAGCTATTCCAGGACAGAACTTACCTTCAGCTGGGATGATGGGAAATATCAACTACTTATGGTATTCGATAGCCAGGTAAGTCAACGTGCAACATTTTCTTTATCATGGCACGTACATTCCATCTTTTATGAATATTTAGAACGAGTGGAACTAAACCAAAATTGTAAAATTATGTAAGACGGACAAAGCGTTTGTTTAATCATAGACCTATTGCTTTGCGTAGACAGTGATCTTCTTTGTCTATATCTTTTTAAGATCAGTTCTATTCAAACACTCTATGTCTGTGTCAAAGACTGTAAAACTCTTTCGATGCTGACTTTTTATAAGACCATGATTTATACTAACATGCAGAAGTTTATAACGTTGTAATTCGATACTTAGCTGAATTTATACTTAGATACTGAATTTATATTTTGATGCTGAATTTGTACTTAGATGCTGAATTTATACCTATAGACTGAAATTATACTTAGATGCTGAATTTATATCTATAGACTGAAATTATACTTAGATGCTGAATTTATATTTAGATACTGAAAGTGTACCTAGATGCTGAATTTATATGTAGGTACTAAAAGTATACTTTAATGCTGAATTTATACTTAGATACTAAAAGTATACTTCGATGATGAATTTATTATTAGATATTGAAAGTATACCTAGATGCTGAATTTATACTTCGATACTGAAAGTATACTTAAATACAGAAATTATTCTTAGATGCCGAATTTTATAATGCTGTGATTTATACTTCGAAGCCAATAATGAAAATGCTGAATTCATATTTCGATGCTAAATTTATATCTATACGCTAAATGCATGACAAAGTGATTTTTACTTAGATACTAAGATGCATAACCTGTGATTTATACTTTAGATGCAGAATCTATATATTAATTTGATAAAGCTGCGATTTATACTTTGATGTTGAAATGTATGCCACCGTGGTTGAGACATGTTGTAGGTTTCTTATCTTTATTTGGCTTTTACATAATTCTTAATTCAAGCAACTGAAAATTCATATTTGTTCGCAAATACATGTTAATTTAGTTTTGGTTTAAATATGTCGAAATTTTTGCTTTAGTTTTGCTTTCAGTCCCCTTTAAAAGGATAATATATGCTCTCTGATTGCCATAATTAAATGACAAGGTTTGTTTTACAAGGCGTGCATCTATGGATTGGCTAGTAAAGCAGACAAAGCCTTTTTATTTAAATAAGTTTACTACATCAATCTAGCTATCATGAAAGATCTAAATTATCGGTTCTAGTTTGAACACTAATTACTGGTCATTTTAATTTTTATTTTTAAAAATGTTATTTAAGAGGTTGTTTGTACTTTATTTAAATTAAGTCATGCTTTGCTTTCAGACGCTAACAATTATTTTAGTTATCACGTTTTGGATAGGGCAAATATATGCTTTATTCGCAATTTTACATATAATTCGTTATTCAGTGTTGCGCAATCAGTCGAATTTTGGCGTATTTTGCTATTTTCTTTAAGTAATGATTAGGAGAATATCAAGATAAACCAAGCCAAACAACTTTCAGAAGTGCTGTGAAATCCTAAGAGATTTGCTTAATGTAGCATGCTAATTGAAATCTCACTGTTTCCATACTATGCCGACATAATTCGTGTGAAGGATGAGAACTTTGTCGTCGAGGGATTTATCTGAGTCTTGAGCACTAGACAGCTTAAGTTCTCTAAGTAGTATAATTTGTTCTGGTGCGCACGCCAACAGCACAATATGTAATCCCAGGTATTAGTGGTCACTGTAATTCTCTCTCTCTCTCTCTCTCTCTCTCTCTCTCTCTCTCTCTCTCTCTCTCTCTCTCTCTCTCTCTCTCTCTCTCTCTCTCTCACACACACACACACACACATACATACAATATATATATATATATATATATATATATATATATATATATATATATATAATCCCTTGTATTAGTAATTGTCTTACCTTTCACTTATCAAATTTAAACGAAAATGAAACCTATAAAAATATATTGACTCTAAATCTGTCACTGTTTTGTTGGCTACCTTTAACTAGATAAAGTCCTAAGTATCCTACTAAAACTTCGGATATGTTCAAACGTATTAGTATCATCTGATGTCTTAGTAGATCTGATCATTGTCTCCTTCGTATGATTAATTTAAAACTCTGCGGCTAGTGGGTATTAAAATCATTAAATTCTATTAATAACTAATATACACATCATAATTTGATATTGCGTCCAATTAATTTTCTTTAATAGTTATCATAAACATGTGCTATCATGCAGAATGAATTGACTTCCTCAAAATTAATATATGCTTTAACACACATACACACACACACGCACACCATGAGCTACATATACAATTTTGGTACAAAATTTATGAAGGTAGGGTAGGCAGAAATGAAATTGCGATCTTTTGATCCTAAGGGTTGGAACAGATTGGCATCATCTCTGAAAAGAAATATGAAACCAGAATTATAACTTTTTTCAGATATTATGTTCATTGAAATTAAGATTACAAAAATTAGCCAAGCACACTTAACTGCGAACCGGGGCCCTGAGTGACCAAGTGGTCTAAAGCGCTTTCAGTTACGGATCATTGTCATCTCACCTCTGTCTGCGTGGGTTCGAGTCTAGGATTCGGCAAATGTAGATATATGAGAAAGCTTGCCAGTAGCTTCTCGTGGGTAGGTGGTTCTTTCCGGATATTTTCCAAATTCTTCATCTACCATTAATACTGGCCGCCATGTATAGCCTATCGTGTACCGAAAAATGGCGTTAAGCCCAACAACAACATTAACTGCGAACCAGTAAACGGCCTATATCACAGTGAAAGATTTTAAGTCCTCTGAAAGGTTGGTCAGAGAGTGAGTGTTATTAATATGGTTATTAACTCCATGCAATTAATACATGAAATGATTACCGACTATTGGGTGACTGACAATTACGAAATCCATTCACGCATTATTTGTAAAAGAAACACATCCCACACAGCACGTTGAAACATCATCTAGCTGTTGACTTTAAAATGTTCTTGTTCCACTAGCACTGAGTAGAGCTGATACATAATTTTAATAGCAAACATTTGCTTTGCTGTTGACTTTAAAATGCTTTTATTCTACTAGCACTGAGTAGAACTGATACATAATTTTAATAGCAAACATTTGCTTTGCTGTTGACTTTAAAATGCTTTTATTCTACTAGCACTGAGTAGAACTGATACATAATTTTAATAGCAAACATTTGCTTTGCTGTTGACTTTAAAATATTCTTGTTCCACTAGCACTGAGTAGAGCTGATACATAATTTTAATAGCAAACATTTGCTTTGCTGTTGACTTTAAAATGTTCTTGTTCTACTAGCACTGAGTAGAACTGATACTGGTTTACTTCCTTATAATTTTAATAGCAAACATTTGCGTCGCAGTTTTACATAAGGCTACATTGGCATCATTTTCTTTAGAGGCAGCCATTTTTTGTATTCTGCGGATATATATTATCTGTAATATTTGTCTCGCGAAACCGGTAACTACACTATCGTTTCTCAAGTTTTTAGGGTTATAACTGAAGATGCGTGCATATTAATGCCGTAGCCTCACTGGACATAAAACGAATATCATTCTCTTAACAACTCTGTTTATGAAGTTCCATCAATTTTTTTTTCAATCCCACTATAAATTACTGTCGAAATAAGGCTGCCATACCCATACCCATATCGATCTTCTCACAATATCCGTATAGAAACAGTTCGAATGATATCTGCCGGGCATCAGATGTGAACATTCCTAGTAATTGGTTGGTAACACCTCCCGTGATTAAAAATTTGATAACTGACTAATAGCTGGGTTTGCTGCCACCATTCCTTGACGAACTTGTGTTCTAAACGGAGATAGGAGAGAATATGTGTAACTTCTTATTATTGTAACTCATGAAACTGATATTTATGCGGATACAGCTGTTAAAAATAATGAAATGGGGTTTCTGAATTAAGATGGAGTTCATACCAGAAAGGCTGAAATCTTAAGCAATTTCTTTGTTTGCACTTATGTTTTGGGATGTTATTAATTTATCTGCAAATTGATAGATATACAGCACAAATAGTATTATTAGGGTAATTTGATTTTTATTGCAAGATCATGTCTTGTTGTCAAATTATCCAGATTTTCTCATGTTGATATCTCGATGTGATCAAGCAAGGACACTGCATTTGTACAGATCACAATACAGCGGCAAAGCTAAACGTAAGGGACATTTTTTATTCAGCTTATACCAACTTGCACAGTATGAATGACATGTATCAGCTTACAGATTTGAAATTAGCTTGAGACCACAGCACCTGTGATACAACTTTCTAAATTAAATCTGTATAGCGGAGATTTTAAAACATTAAAATTCCTTAACTGATTTGGGGTTTGTTAAATAGGGAATGATTTCCCGCGATGTTATTGCCCAGCGTGGACGGATAGATGGAACGCTAACAAGTAGCTGAACAAGCGATTGAAAGAAATAAACAACAATGAGCTCCCTTTTCTAATAAATAAAATAAATTTAATTAATTAGTACATAACAATATTTCAATTTCAACTAATACAACAGATTTGCTAAAATAAATGTAATCAATTAATGCAACCAAAATCTCACTTTCAATTAATATGTAACCAAAATTTCACTTTCAGTCCAAAGGATTCACATTGATAGAATTTAGTCGCATTGTTCAATTTACATCATATTACGAATAGTGATTTCTGAGTTAAATCCTATGCTTTGAGACAGTATCACCTGGCGTCTGTCTTCTCTCGCCTTGTTTCAACGTCTAATGCGTGTGATTTAGTCCTTTATCTGACTTCTGCTTAGTCCGGCCTCTATTAGAGGCGGATTTCCCCTTGACTTATCGGGGTTTCCATGACTTATCTCCTCTCGGAGTATGAACCTGTTTCTTGAATATGAGAGTATTACGAGAGCTAATTATGGTTCAACATTTTTTTTTGCGTAGAGATATATAACTCTACTCCTATTCAGATTAGGCGATTATTTCACAAATTCTGACATAATGTGATGTTACAAATAACTGTCTTTACAGATTCTGTGATTCGGTAAGACATGAGTACAAATGATTTTAGCTTGAAGTTCATTGCACTCAGCGCAGGCAGTAGACTATGAATTACCACATGCTTCCTCAGACAAATGCGGCTGTATATACCAGCATACATAGCTACACATCTTATTTACAATTGGCTAGTCAATTCTGTTCAATAAAATAAGTGCTTAATTACTTATGGCATAGTATCCACTAAATCTAGCAACAATTACTACTAACCTGTAAGATCATTTAAACATTGCGAAATCATATATAAATATACACTTGTTATTAGCTTACGATAACAATATCATCATACACAGAGAATCAATGTAAACATAAAACATGTAATACATTTGTATATTAAGGTTGATTCCTAAATACCTATGAAATACTGCATATTTGCATTCTTTGAGTTACTACATGAATCCCAATGAAATATTACATATTGAATATTTCATTACATGCAATCCGTCAATTCTCAAAATGAACTAATAAGTACTAAATTAAGAATTAAATTGCATAACACTAACAAATCAATATACGATACACGCGTGAATCATAAGCATATGAACACATTTGTAGAACAACAAACAAATGAAATAGAATATTAAATGGAAACTAAAATTGCGTACCATAATGCCGCTTCTTTCCACACAACCGTTTCCTAGCCTGTCTTCCTTTCCCAGACAGATATCTGATCTTTCTTCGTTAACGAGGGAAACGCAGTTCTATTGTTCACATGGAGTCAATCTGACTTCTCCCAAGCAAGATTCTCGACTAAAGAACTCTAAGCAAATAGGTCCCCTAAATTCCGATTTCCAAAATGTGTACGCCCTTTGTTTCCCTGACCAATCGGTAATAACTGTTCACAAATTCTCTCGAAATAACCATGTTTTTCATAAAATGTTGACAGCCTAATAACCTGATGCAATTAGCTTTCCTTCGAACAATCAATTATTTGACGTGTGGCCCTTTTGAATCGATACGATGGGAGTCTTAATGCATGTATGTCACTGTAAAATTTAAAATAGACCGGTCAATGCTGCTGAAGCTTAAACGTAGACCCTTTTATATTCCAGAGATGAAACAAGAAATAATCTGACCTTTCTGGCTTGACTAATGTTGACTTCAAAGCACAATTTATTCAACCCTTAGTTTTAATAAGTCTTCAAAATGCGCTACATCGCAATCTACTAAAATTCATTTTAACGCTTTTTATAAAACTGTTTTGGATCTTGAATCTGTGTTGAGTCAGTAAAATGCAATCTTTCACGCTGTATCGTAATAGTTAAATGAAGTAGATTTTATAAATAAAAATAACAAATAAAAGTAATAACAATAATAAAAAAGTCAAATAGATAGAAATGGCAGAAATAGTGAAAAATCGGAGAATTGTATATTTTTTAATTGTATTCAAACACGCATTTAATTGTATTCAAACACGAAGGTAATGAGATGGAGCCCTTTGGCAGTTTATGTAGCCTAAATATATTTTATTCTCACAATACGATACCGATACAGTAGGGTAGGACACAAGTAATTATATCTTAAAATCAACCCTGTTCCTCTGGTGACATAACATCGGGTGTGCAATTCGTAATATAGCTTAAGGCAAGGAGACTTTTGGCAAAGTGTTACCTTGAAATTTCACAGAGCAAGAAGTCAAAAATTTAGCATATTAAGTTCAACTTTGTGCTCATACAATTTTGCATTTAGTAGACGTGGGATACAGATGATCGGATCATCCTTAGGTTACCACGATCAGAGCACATCTCACCCCAGCTCTGTACCATATACTAGCTATCCTTTCGATCCAGAATCAAACATATCTCTCCCTGAGTGTAACCTGTTCCCTTACCCGTCAAAGTATGACCGACTGTGTAATAATTTAATCAGTGTGCATCACCACAGAAGTGGAATAAATTGGCTTAAATACCGCTATTTACAACTCCTTGAAATAGTTATTTTGATATCTTTTCGTGAGTGATATTTTTTAGGTCTTAGAATTATATAAATCTTCAAAGTTATTTTAAAAAATAGAATCATTAGCCAGAACAGTTACATAAAATTAGCTGAATTTTGAGAGATTCTTTCAGACATCGAGACGTTTCAACAGAGGTAAAGAGGAAGAGCACAACGATCTTTGGGGAAGACCGAAGTCCAGGTTTAACCTTGTTCAATAGAAAAAAAAATTCATTTATACATTTGCACAATGAACTCTGGGGAAGACCGAAGTCATATCTTTGTAGTGCTTTGCAAATGTAAATATATGAAGTTTCTCTATTGAACAAGGTTAGAGATAGGACTTCGGTCATCCCCAGAGTTCATTGTAAAGTTCGAATCTAAGATTCGATGAATGTGGATATCTGAGAAAACTTGCCAGTAGCTTCCCGTGAGTCGGTGGTTCTTTCCAGTTTTTTCCCGGCTTCTTCCTCCACCATTAAAACTGGCCGCCATGTATAGCCTATCGTGTGCTGAAAAATGTCGTTAAGAACAACAACATCATCAACAAAGACATGATGTTTAGCTTTATTGCATGTGTACAAAATGTTTACTGTAAGATTGTAACACTATAATAAATGTGTAAACGGAATACGTGTGATTGAGATAAGAATGGAGCCGATGAAATATAGAAAATAAGAACATTGAACATAAATTCTGAGTGAAAATTTAATAGTTGTCACTAATATAACTCTGATGGTTTCATCCCATCAAAACAATTTCTGAATAATCTCGACCCTATGTTAGTTTGTTTACTTATTTGTCCTTTATCGAAAACTAACACAGATTCCTATTTGTTGCGAAGAAACCTGAGCTTAAACTCGTATATTGAATACTATGTCTGAAAGCGGTGTATTGAATTTCTCTCTTGAGAGAGTTAATATTGTGAGATTGTGGGGGTTGTCATCAAATTGTTAATCAATTTGTGTATCGCGCAGAAAGCCAGTCAATCACTTCAGCCTTCATATTAACTTTCTAGATCTTGTTTCAATTGACAAAACTCAGTATGTCACATGTTGAAAGCAACTGGAGCTGTATGCATTATTTCTGAAAATTTGCAGCCGCCACGGCTTAATTCCCAATTCTACTGGAAGACAAAATGTTTTGTGTCAAAGAGATTGATTTGACTCGACTATTAGATGCATACTCGTAAGTTACTGAAAAATATGACATTTGTCTAATACGGCATTTGAGTAAATTAGCAACACTTTTGTTCAGTTATTATACAAAAGACATCTATCCGAGTAGTTACTTTAACAAAATAATATGTAGTAAACTGGAAGACTGACGATAATGACCATTTGCAACAATGGCTCATTTGTGTTCATGTTGGTTAATTAGTGCCATATTTAACCTGGTGGGCTAAATACAAAAAAAACTTTCTTAACTGTTTAAAATACTTTTTGTTAATGTATTTATTTCATTTGCTTTTAGTTTATTTATTATTCATTTAAATGTTCAGTTTACATAACAATATGTTATTGTTGCTGTTGTTGTTGTTCTTCTTCTTGTTCTTGTTCTTGTTCTTGTTCTTGTTCTTGTTCTTCTTCTTCTTCTTCTTCTTCTTCTTCTTCTTCTTCTTCTTCTTCTTCTTCTTCTTCTAGAAAACTAGTCTAGGATGTCCGTCGTATGCATCACGAAGTAAAGGTTAAGTACGTGGACGCATTTTGAAGTAATGGTCTTGTAATTTTTGTTGAAATGATTTATTTATTTATTGCTCATGTTTAGAGATCATGGCTTTAATTTTATCCCACTGATTCCTATCTACTATAAAATTTAGGGCGCCACAACAAGAATATTTAAATAACTTTTTTCAAAAACTGGTTAACAACATATTACATCATGGTGTAAAGACATATACGTCTGCACAAATCTGCCATCCAACCAGGCTGTCATTTCTAAACATTCATTTCTAAAACTAATGGTGCATTTAAATTTATGAAAGTACAATGCTAATCAATATATGTTGGCCAATTCATTTGTCAGATAACTTAGAGATATACATCAGGCCTGTTGTTGCTGTCTTTATTATTATTATTATTATTATTATTATTATTATTATTATTATTATTATTATTATTATTATTATTATTATTATTATTATTATTATTATTATTATTCACAGGTCGTTAATGACAGCCGGACATGGTCTCTAACAGAACTGGGGTTGACGATGGATGTCAATACGAATATTACACATACATCCTCTATTGCAAGTAAGTTTAATAACAATAACATATCATCTGCTGTTTTGTGTTATTTATCCTTTAAATATCACAAAAGTCTTTATATTTGATAATCGATAATGAAAAATGTTTGTGATGAAAATAACGCCGCTTGTACCAAGTCTCTTAACGTTGTAATGTATTTTCATAGAGTAGAAGTCACATTACTTGTACCAAGTCTCTTTGCCATGTAACATTAGTTTCATATGGTAGAAATGCTGCTTTTAATATCTCTGTTTGCCATGTATCGTATTTTTGTTGGGTAGAAATCACGTTACTTGTACCAAGTCTCTTTGCCAAGTAATGTATTTTCATAGGGTATAAATTCGCTTCATATTGTATTTTCATTGGGTAGAAACCACGAGTCTTTTACCAAGTCTCTTTGCCAAGTAATGTATTTTTATCGAGTAGAAATGCTACGTCAACTAACTTTATTTTGCCATATATTTTATGTGCGGAAGTTTGCGGCATAATGAATATTTTTGATGTCATTCAACTTACATTGCCACTGGTATAGTGCGTTGCAAAAGATGTAAGAAGTGAAGTACACGGAATTAATGAGAGTCGATACTTTTAAAATCAAACTCCTCTCGAGTGTCCGTACCAATAGAACATTTGTCTTGGTAACTAAGAGTGTCTGCAACAATTTCCAAATGTCTCCCTTGACGAAATTAATTTTCAAATATATAAGCTGTGAAAGATTGGAACTATTGTTATTTCAAGAAAGAGTAGTATCTAGAATCAGCCAATTGTAACGTTCTGGTGACAGATTTCCTTATTAAATTCAGTTTGTACATCCTAACTAGTTGTATATTAATTAATAGCAGGTTAAACAATGTGGTGCTGATGTCAATCTTTGACAAAGATGCTATTTATAGTTGGATCCACCTGTCTGATTGTTTTGTTACGTGATGTCCAACGTCTTTAAATGCGAGCAATGATTTAAGCACATTTCAATTTTCTAGGACAGTATGCATTTCTATTTTATAATTTTAGTTGTATAAATGTCCCACGTCGTTTGCTGAATTCCTATTGATAAAGAAAACAAAATATCGAGTCAGTTTGAATGTATTAAAAGTACGCACTGAAATTCACCTTAACTGCATAAAGGCATCGTCAAACTTGGTTGCAAATTTCTGTATCAATTGCAAATTTCAAACTAATAACCCATCCACATCTTACGTCCTCGTGTTTTTGTAAAGTTGTTAAATTAGAATACGAACTGGGCGAATAAATTTAACAATTTAAATGTTATAAATTTAGTATGTTCTTCGTGTACATGTTGGACAACAATGTCCATGGTAAATGCTCACATTGCCAGCACCATACAGTATATAATATTATATTATACATAATAAACCTTCAAACATAATGTGATTGGACTGTCAGTAGGATGGGTACATTCAGTGGAGCAAAAATTAGATGTTTGCTCCTAACCTTATTTGAGCAGCAGTACTCGTGATTCTGCTTACCATACATGAAGAGCAGTACTCATAATGCTGCTTACCTTATCTGTGTAGCAGTACTCATTATGCTCCTTACCTTACTTGTGTACTGGCATTCATTGTGCCGCTTACCTTACCTGTGTAGCAGTACTCATTATGCTGCTTACCTTATCTGTGTAGCAGTATTCATTATGCCCCTTACCTTACTAGTGTACTGGTACTCATTGTGCCGTTTACCTTACCTGTGTAGCAGTACTCGTTATGCCGCTTACATTACATGTATAACAATGTTCATTATATGGAAAGGCCAATTAATAAATAAAAATTAATGTTCATATTAAACTAATGGAGAGAACGAATAGTGGTACTACAACTGTATGATTTTAAATTGAGTAACATAAAAGAGCAAAAATTAACAAGTTTTGTAAAATTCAACAAATGACTTATTTCCCTAAAGTACAAAAGTTATTTTTTTAAAAAAGAAATATTATTTTAAGATAATATCACATGGTCCTTAAGTTTTTTTAAAACTAGTCCAAATATATGAAGTTTCAAATGAATTTTAGTGGCATTCCGAAGAAATTCCGTTGAATGTGTTGAAGTGTCAGTTTTCTTAAATGTGATAATGTGCAAAGGGATTGGAGCATGATGATGTGCTGACATTCTATTGATGCGACACAATAATATAATCCAAATTGTCCTTATCGGAATTCGCTATAATTCCAAATTAATGTTCCAGTCCAAGCATATTATTGAACACACTGTCATTCCATTGAAAAATAATTTGAATAAACAAATCCATCTAAACGAAAAACTGAACACAACAGCAAGACTGATTCTGCTTCAGATGTTCAGGCAAGAATTAGTACTCTTTCAAATGAACAAGATTATATAAAAAGCTAAGACGCATTATAAATCCAGGATCTAGGTCAGTCTCCTTTATAAACATTCAGTTGTCAACGGGTTTTGAAATTCCCAAGTGGAAATCTTATGTCCTAGACCCAGATCCAAATAAACATGTTTGCCTCCATTGATAGTGATTTGAATATTTAATCCACTCCCCAATGAGAAATATTACCGATGCATTATACTGCTTACAAAACAAATGTTACTGGTCATGTACACAATGAACTTGATTTTGGGCAAGTTCAAGTAAAAAAAAAATACCAATACATATAACGTGCAATCATTAAGAAAAGCCAACAGATAATACAAATTAAATAACCATAACAATACAGAAAGAAGATGTGATTAAAAATGAAAAGAAGTTAATTAAGAGTTGGAGCTTAAAACTCAGTGCATGCACTGTAAAAGCGTAGATTAGACCTGACCCATAAGCACTTTTATAATGTCTAAAGATTCGTTTGCCCTGAATGAAGTGGGCGTTGCACTGTTGTCTTATTTTCACTGAAGCTTTGAAAATAGGTGTCAATTTTCCTCTCTCTTGGTATTTGATTACATGATTACGTCGAGAAACTATGTTAGATTGAAAGGAACGTGCTATTAAGACTGTCAGAAAACAGTAGTGCGGTATTGTCTTAAATATGCCATTAGTAGCGCACGCTACAGGCAAATCGAATAACTATTGAAGAGGGATTATCAGCCGCAACAAGGCTTGCTATCTCAAAATTTAAATGTTCTTTTCGGCCTATTGGTCATTAGAGCTATGTAAGAAATATCTTAGCAAAAATATCGACCACAAATAAGAATAAGAAACTGAGATGTATTAATTAAAGCAATATTAAAATGGCAATTTACGCTCAAGCCAGATCGAATTTTTCGACCAGGATCTCATGGTCAAAATGTTCTCAGGATGGTATTGTAGTCGGTGTCATTTTACGTTTACTTAAAATAACAAAGTTTATAAATTGTCAATAATTATGCAGAAAATAACGTAAAAATGCAAATTTTTAAATGCCTTTTGCATACACACCGACAAAGCAAAATAAAAATAAGGGATAACATTTCTCCAAGATTCTTTCGGAAGATACGTCTTTTTAGGGAAAGTCCCTTCAGTTATAGGAACGTATTAAGAGAAGAGTGACGATTTTGATCTGCCGGCGCACTGTATGACACCAGATCTGGGTCTACGTAGTTCGCATTTGAATGGCGTCATATAATGGTACCAACATTAATCAATTGTAGTTAGATGCAAAGACGATCGGTTCAAGTGTTTTCTGCCAGCCTGACATTTTATCCAACAGACATTTAAATATGATGATAGCGTATGGACATTTTCTGTTTCAGAACGAGTAGAACTTGGTAAGGGGGATGTCCGTATGTTTGAGACGCCATATAACAATTCCTATGAGTGCCAATCGAAACAGAAAATCAGACTCAAGTCTACGAATTCTTATACTAATGTCATCTTCTCCCATATGAGGCTTCAACCCTTCTCAGCGATGGACAAGTTCAAAGGAGGTCTCTCTCTCTCTCTCTCTCTCTCTCTCTCTCTCTCTCTCTCTCTCTCTCTCTCTCTCTCTCTCTCTCTCTCTCTCTCTCTCTCTCTCTCTCTCTCTCTCTCTCTCTCTCTCTGGACGACTATTAAGGAAACAAATGTGATACTTTGCATTCAACGTAATGGCTGGCATACAACATTATGTTGATGACGAACAGTGCAGCACTGATCAAAGAAAGACTTGTTACTCAGTCTTGTAATCTGAACGCAAATGGTCAGCTTAGGCGTTTTGAGCCACATCTTGGCTTTTGAGAAAATTAACCTTTTCATGCCTCGTGTTTCACTTTACAAAACAATAATTTAATTTAAACTATCCTTTTGTACACTTTGTATACAATTTATAACAATTTCAACTAAATACCGTGGGGAGCATTCCAGACTCATGACCGAAATGGCGCGGCTTCGAATACAAACATTGGACTAGCCTGGGTCCGCTATCGTGGTATATCTATGGCCATAGGGGTCCCTAACGCTGTAATGCTACGGCATAAAGCACAAATCCGACCAAATATCAAATAAATACTGTACATGATCCCGATGCCGGACAAAGTCCGTCTGAAGGAACAGAGGTAATACAAATTAAAGACTTAGAAGTGCGACCACTGATTTGAACTTGTCTCCTATGTAAGCGAAGAGGGATTCGGGTCTAAGACTGTGGAGATACAGAGTATTTGTTTTACAAAGACACTGGTTAATAACTGTGCACCCATTCATTCTTATCCTTACTGCATTTTAGTCCAAAGTCTGACTTAAGGTCAACTTACACTCTTAGACTATAAAATCATTAAATCCCAAGTAATCGTAAAATTACAATAACAAGTTTAAAAGAGTATTGTTCTGAATGAATTCCAGAATTGTATGTGTTAATGTAAATATAGTTTTGAATAGGTTGATTTACCAGAACGTGTTGATGTATCACAAAGATATAATGCAGAATGTCTTTGAAAGAATTCATATGATTACAAAGTAATCTTTGAGTCCAAATAGGCATTGAGCACTTTGAAATTCTAATGAATAAATTTAATAAATGATTCCAGACTGATTTTGAAATAGGAATGAATAATTTTGTTTACTGCTTCAACCTATATAAAACCTAAGATACAATAAAATGGCCCTTCAGTGACATTATTTAACAGTAAGTACTCTCGAACACACTCCTCTTCACTTAGTTATCAGTAATTGTATCACACTCAGTACCAATTCAGTTCAAAATAATCGACAGTGTTAATTACGTTATAGCGCAATTTCATTTATGTGCTCATTATTGATTGGAATAATTTAGAAATATTAACGTGTTATAAACAGATGGGAAAGTGTATGCATAGCATGCATTTATCTGCATATTAGGATTGTCCAGTTAAAGTCTCTTTTTTCATATACGACTCAAATGTTTAACAAACAAATATGATCTTAATCAACATTTTAAGCTTCGAGAAATTTTTACTTTTATGTTAGATCCTGTACAGATGTTTGGTGTGGTGTGGTGTTTATAATTTTTAACGTAGCTTTTAACACTTTTTCAGTCATATCGCTAAGATGTCTGCAGTGTGGCAGTATATAGTGATGTCTAGCACTGGGGCATCATGCCGCAGACATGTAGCATGATGTTACACCCAGTCACATTATCCTGACACCAGGCTGACCAGTCCTAACACTAACCTCTTAATGCTGAGCGCCAAGCGAGGCAGCTGTTAGTACCATTTTTGTAAGTCTTTGGTATGACTCGACCGGGGATCGAACCCACGACCTCCCGCATCCGAGGCGGACACTCTAACCACTAAGCCACCGGAGAGGTTTATACAGATGTTTAGTACTATATAGAAATCAAGTTTGGTGTTACTTGTCAACTATAGAAAACAAGGTAAGTGATACTTATCACGTATAGAAAACAAGGTTGGTGATACTTGTCACCTATAGAAAACGAGGTTGGTCATACTTGTCACGTATAGAAAACAAGGTTGGTGATACTTGTCATGTATAGAAAACACGTTTGAAGAGACTTGTTACATATAGAAAACAAGTTTGGTGTTACTTGTCACGTATAGAAAACAAGGTTGGTGATACTTGTCACATATAAAAATTAAGGTTGGTGATGCTTGTCAGATATAGAAAACAAGGTTGATGATGTTCGTCACATGTAACTGTATTAGTAGTAGCTAACGGCGATTGCGAGTCTGTATCAGTGTAACCTTTCAGCACTGTTGTGTCAGGTCTGCTCAGGAGATCATGGGTTCAATCCACAGCAGAGTCATACCAAAGACTTTCAAAAATGGTATTAACAGCTGTCTCATTTGGCGCTCAGCATTAAGAGGCTAGTGTTAGGACTAGTCGGCCTGGTCTCAGGATAATGTGACTGGGTGGGATATCATGCTACATGTCTGAGGGATGTTCCAATGCTAGACATCACTATAAACTACCACACTGTGGACATTATTGCGATATGGCTGAAACATTGTTAAAGCTACGTTAAATAATCCAAATCCAAATCCTGCTCAGTTGTCAAGTGCTGTGTACCAAGTCATAATCGTCCCTTTGATATAATTATCATATTTACAGAATTTTGCTTGTTTGTACCTGGACCCTTTCAAATTCTAAGAACGCAGAACATCACAGATATAAAAAATACAAACAAATTAATCATTGAATTGATTGATTGTAGTTCTAACCTGATTGTCTCTAAGGGTCCCAAGCACTGTCAACTTGACGTTGCGAATCAAAATAAGGAGTTTCTTATGTAACATGGCCTCCATAATTACTTGGATCAGTCTTTGTTTTTAAGCAACAGATGTGATGTAGCTCAGCGTCATTGAAAATCTCAATAATTCAGTAAATTTTGTGATTTACCTCTTGAACACATGCATACACGAGTTCCTCCTGTTTATATGTTCAACTTGTTTAATATATATTAAAACTAGACATCTCAAATATTATACGCTAACGATAGTTCTTTCTTTTACTGAAATAAACTATTCATAAACCAGAAATGCACAACGTGCAGTCCGTTTAATAATTTGACAGCGTTAGGGACTCCTTGGTGGCAATCAGATTAGAAATTATAAATCAGCAAATGAAATGATAAAGTTTCATGCATTTTTGTTTATTTCCTTGATGCTTTTAATTTTTAAAATTGATAGGGAAAGGGGTAGACACAAACGGAAGGGTATGCGAATACTAGCACATGTAATACAAAATAACAACTCGTACCTTGAGTCTTTCCAGAGTCTGGCGTGCCATCGTATGGTAATTTGTCGACATTCTAAATGAAAGGTTGTAGTTTGAGTTTGCTTGATAAAGACGGGGACATAAAAATACATCGAAGTTGTTTATCTTAACGGGCGAGCTAAATGAAATGTAAACGAGTCTTCATTGCTGTTAAACAGAGTCAAAAGTTTATAGGGACAAACGTGACATCGGCATGTGAATATTATTAGCCTTAAGTTTACAGCAACAAAGGGTCGAAAGTTTATGGGGATCATATAAAATAATTACAGACAATCAATTTTTTTTCGCACGCTGTGCATTCGAGACATAGATCTAAATATGTATTAGGTACTGGATTTTTTTTTTTCAGATTATAGTAGAGACATATAACCGAATTTTGGAATCAAGAAAAATATTTACTAGAGTCCATTTTCAGCGCATTCAAATTAACAAATTCTGAAACCAAGCAAAATATTTTTGTCCTAGAAATTAAGCTTAGCTTGTTCCACTTCTTTTTTTAAACTCTAACATTAGATAACCACCCAGTCTATGTAATATTCAATTGTAACATGAGCATTTCTCAACAGATCATGAAATAATAATAATAATAATAATAATAATAATAATAATAATAATAATAATAATAATAATAATAATAATAATAATAACTATAATAATAATAATAAATGTAATAATAATAATAAATAATAATAATAATAATAATAATAATAATAACTATAATAATAATAATAAATGTAATAATAATAATAATAATAATTAATAATAATAATAATAATAATAATAATAATAATAATAATAATAATAAATATAATAATAATGATGATGATGATGATGATGATAATGATACTACTACTACTACTACTACTACTACTACTACTACTACTACTACTACTAATAATAATAATAATAATAATTTCGTACATTTATTTAAATGCATCTCTTTAATACTTACGGATATCACGGTACAGTCAAAGCACGTACACGGATTACTTAATGTCGCAAACATCAAGGGCTATTTAACTTTTTTGCTGTTAATTTATTTTATGAGTACGTCAACTATAACAAGTATGATGCTATTTTGAAAACAAAGGTTTTAAATTCAAGACCGTTTAGTGATTTACATACATTAAGTAAGTTGCAAAATAGAACAGATTGGCTTTCTCATGTTATCTTAACAAAAAATGCAGTGCATGTTATTGTTAATTTCGACATGACATCATTCCTGGCATTTAACCAATCACCGATGTCTGACTCATTTGAGTAGGTGATTGACTCAGTTTGTCTGTTTAAAACTGTTTTTGACAGCGAAGAAAATCATTCTAGCCTGATATTTTTGTTTTAAAGCTACTTAAAAAAACCCCAAAAAACAAACCCACAATAACATGAAAAATATATTCCCAAGAATTTTCAAGATTAAATTTAAGATTTTCTTTGATGACGAAATCAGAAACTTGTAAGGCAAGATGAAGGATAAGAGCTGAGTAAACCACATAATGTCCACCACCGGAACCGGGAGTGAAGCCTGTTGTAGCGCGTATTCGAAATTATCAATTATACTCAAAAATGGATTCACTGGTTAACTACTTTCAACGCCGTTTGGGTCAAGATTCTCTGAGGATCACATCTACATTGTTGTAATGTGGTCAAAGAGTATTTTAAACCCACTGTTTCTAAATATATATTTACAAAGTTCGAAGAGGGGCTCGTAATTAGATATCACTGGAAAATGCATCAACAATAATCTACATACTAGTTACTGTTCATATTGTATTGTATTGTAGCGGAACTGTTCTCTCGGCTACACTGCACCGAGTCTCGCTATGTCGGGTTCTTTATGATAGGTCTTATAGTTGGAGTGATATCCCGCTGAATCTGTCTGAAGACTGGCACTCCAGAGTGTGACAGATTTCCACCGCAGCGGGATACTGGCTTATTTCTGGCTTCTTGGGTGCCGCCGACTTGGTCACAGCTAGTCGCAGGGTCGCCGACTGTGTTGCAGGGTCGCCGACTGGTCGCAGAGTCGCAGACTGTCGCAGTCGCCGACTCGGTCACAGCTAGTCGCAGGGTCGCCGACTGAGTCGCTGTCTCGGTCGCCGACTGGTCACAGGGTCGCCGAATGTGTCGCTGTCTCGGTCGCCGACTGAGTTGCAGGGTCGCCGACTGGTCGCAGTCGCCAACTTGTCATTGAGTCGCAGGGTCGCCGACTTGGTCGCAGAGTCGCCGACTGGTGGCAGTCGCCGACTTCGTCGCAGGAGATCGATAGAGAGAGAGAGAGACGTCAGTGCGAAATAACGAAAGAAGAGCTATCATCGGTCTAAACGTGTATTTTCGCAAGACCTCTGCGTTGCTTGGACGAGCCTTGTAGCGTAGGGCTGCTGGTCGATGAAAGACCTTGTCCCTACCCTTTTCAGATTCCTGGCCTGCTTCTTCCTACCCAAGGAATACGACCAAGTGTGCTTGCCGTGGCGGGGTGGTTATAATGCTACACTGCAGGGGACGTCTTCTCTCTATGCCGGTTATTTACACACTCCCCCAGCAGCCACAGTTGGTCCGTATATATACCCAGGCGGAATCACGTGACCCAAAGCTAAGACGATAGATGGCACTACAAAGCCCGCCAAACATTCGAAATAACAATATAGACTTTAACGAAACGAATATTATACAACGAAACGAAAATAATTGAAGTCCATGGGGTTTCCTCGTTACAGTATGATGGTAAGAGACAGTTTTTAAATATCGAACGAATAACGTTAAAGAAGACCAGAAATAAAAATTTTCATTTTATGAATGTAATTTTCGACAAAATTTTAATTCAACTGTAATGTTTAAAAATTGCATATCATAGGCGGATAGTGATTATATTGCGCGGAAAATACCACGATTCCGTAAATTGCCTAGTTTTTTCGAGTTTTTATGAGACGACAGAGCATGTGGTCCCATGACGCAATACTAGCCCGCCCTGAAACAGAAATAAGGCGAGCGATACAGGGGAAATTAGATTTGTGTTGTACATTAAAAAAGATAAATCTGTTTCCGAGAGCTGCTTATAACTTATATCTGTTGAACTGTGTGTTAAAAATTTAAAGAAAAGCAATATAATTTTAATTTAAATACTTATACATTGTGTGCTGTGCAAAAATATGATAATAATTGGTGCCCAGTGTGAAAATATAAAAAAATTGCCACAATGGAATAAATTCATTTAAGAAGTATGGGATTCAAGCGTAGTAAATGTAAATGACATATTCATTATCTACCCTCAACACACTGCCTAAGGACTAATATTTTGAAAATATTCATCCATCACTAAAACACTGAGAGATAATAAAAAATTCTGGGCCGACTTTTGTGTGAAACAATATTCATTACCGGGGAGGTGTAAAAAGGCATTGATAATGGTTTTCATCAGACCCAACTTAAGCATTAGTTTTTCCAAAAAATAAACAACTTACAAATAAATCTGTAAAGCAGAAATTATAAGTAATTAATTTAAATATCAAGAAGCTTCCTTCTTATGGTTCAGTTACAGTGTATTGTACATGCAGGCTACAGTTAGCTTATTGACGAATCTGATAATATATACATGTCTGGTATAACAGTTTATGTATTGCACTAATCAGTGCTCAGAGAAATTTTTTAAGCACAGACCCAGGGCTGGTGACTTGATTGAACTCAAAAGCCCTGACTGAAATCCCATAAGCCCGGTCCGCTCATACCTGTCAACTTTCAAGCCGGGAGAAAAACCTCTCGATTTGGGGGTATTTCCACATCTACCTCCTGATCTAGTAATATCTCCAAATTATTAGAAGTGGGCTCTCAAATTTATTTTATACCAAATATGGCCTCTACAGGTTCCCATAGTTTAGGTCCCTGCTATATTCAAATCAGGCACATGACGAAATAATTAATGTAACATTTCTTTTCTTCAGTAAATATAATATTAAGATTAAACATTATTCACGTAAATTTCATAGTTTTTAAAACCACTACAACAGTACTATAGAAAATGTTTTTTTTTTAAAAAAAAAATAAAATTGTCACCCATTAACTTAAATCCCGTGATTGATCACTGTGAATGCTGTGTAATTTTCTCTACGAATTTGCATCTCCAATTCCGCCAAAGAAAAACAGACAGTTAAGACCTGATATTTCTCTACCGTATATGTAAAGTTTTATTCCAATTATTAAATTAAAGAAGGAATAAAACTATAATACCATGCAGGATATGTGCCCCCTCCCCCCCGAAAAAAAACTAATTCTGAATAAATATTTTCATTCAATAAGCAAGTATTACAGGCCTTAAGACTTAAACCTATATATGTGGGAAGTTAGGGAATCATGTATTTATCAATTAAATTGCTGGTGCTTACATATACGCACTATTGAACATGGCCCAAACGGCAGTCTTTTTTCACAAGATAAATACAAGGATAAAGATTGCTTGTGTACTAAAATCAAAACTTCAGCTATTTGCAGTTTAACCACAGCTGACTAGACTATGAAAAAGGGGCTTGTCCCGTGGGATAATAAGGTGTATCGCAGGAAGAAATTGCACGTCCCTTGAGCACTCTCAAATTGGGGCAAAGGGTGGGAGGCATTAGTCGCCTCAACCAATTTCTATTGTCTTTGATTTTATACCAGACCTCTTTTATTTTAATCGCTACTATTGAAACTGCCCAAGGGTAAGTTTTATATCAGTTCCATTCACTATAGATTACCGTTTATACATACTACATGTAACCGGCATAGATTGAAAAGTTCTTTTTTGTTGTTTTTTTTTGTTTTGTTAGCAAAATATTTTAAATGTTAAGATTACTGAAAATTGTGTTGTCTCTAAACACAACTGTGCAAGGGTTTAGAATCTTAATTTTTAGCAGAGCTCCCATTTCATTAAAATCCGATCTCAATTTCACTTCGCACTACGGTAATTTGATTTAAATTGTGCCGTGTTATGGCGTGTATGTCAACATCCTGAAAAACATTTACTCATTTCCTCAGGCAAACATTTTTTACCCCACAAACCCGATGGGCACCTCACTTTGAATACAGGATGGGCCTGAACTAAAATTAGAGGAACCTTGAGTGTCGGGTTAATAATAAAACCGGTATATTTTTTTATCACTGCTACTACTAGTGTAGATCAAAGATATGTGAATTGATTGTTGCATTTTTTTTGTCACTTACTCGGTCTTCTGCCTATCTTTCTAACTCACACATTTAATACTTTTCCCTGGATTTAAAATATCTTTTATGCTGGCAACTGCCAGTCAAGATGCAGAGTTGCTACTATGACGTCACATAACGAAAGTAACCGAATAGGCGCGGAAATTTTGCATACCAGGTCACGGAAATTCAGCACCTTGAAGATATGCCAATATTTATATATTGGTATTACGGTCCCAGATAATACTTCATAATAAGGTTTAATTCTATAGTACTTTTATTATTATTCTATATTTATTTTGATATCTGGTCACCTTTAACGTCTTGCCAAGGAAGAAACCTCACCGAATACAGCTGCGTGTGAGTTTTGTTTTCCGTGACGTTAGCTGGACGTTTGGAGGGGGGATGGTTGGATAAGGGTAAATAACATGTTGACAAAGAACAACTACAATAGTTTTTTTCGGTGTAAAATTAGTCCACATTCAGTTTTACTGAAGTTCGCCATGCTGTCCATCAGAGTAATTTGTTCAAATCGCACGACAGCCTGATTGAAGGCAGAAATAAATGATATTTTTGTCATGCCTCATCCATAACTGATATAACTGCTTAATAACTTCAGATTACAACTAACGCAGCTTCAGAAGCTGACGTATTATATTCTTTTATTGCAGGAATCACGTGCAAAGAGGACAAGGACAAGGGCATAAGCTTGGGATCAAGAGAAGAAGTTTTTGTACCACTTATTGTAGCCATTTGTCTTGCTGTTGTAGTCTTACTGGTTATTCTTGGATATTTAATCAGGAAGAAGTTTGAGGGATTTGGATACGCAAACATGGACTGATATTAATGCTCATTTATAAGACTGTATTGATGCTATTTCGCATACCCACAACTACTTACTTCAACAGCCACACTCTTTTCTGAACAATCTAATCAACGCAGGCAATAAAATTGCATTCATTATAAATATTATTGATGCTTTCCGTGTCGTTTTCTAATATTACGCCTACTTTATCTCATCAGTCACGCTCTTTCCTGCATAATTTATTCAAAACTATCAAAACTCAGCCACAGGTGCACTTCTGTACTAGTATATAGCGTCTTATACGTGCTGGAGCACACAGGTTTAGCCCATTTCACGATAAATTGTCTCTGGTACACAAATGCATGAGGACTGTCGCGAAAACACCATGGACTTAAAGATGTATTCATAGTATAGTAGTAATAAATTGGGTTGATGATTTCTTTTTAAGATACTCAAACTAAATATATGTTGACACCATCCACTTCAAAATAAATATATTCTGACACCACTTTCCACTTCAAAATAAATATATTTATTGCCTCAAGGACCCTCTTATTTCAGAATAGAAATTTATATTCAAATACAAGGAGGATTCTGGCTCAGTAGATTTTTTTATATTGAACAAATGAAATATATATGTCATTATATAATCCAATCAGACATGTTGGATTTGATCTAACAAATAAATTTTGTAAGAGATTTAATTTTATCAAATCAGTTTCAGATTATACTGGTATAAAAGCTAAATTAATAAGAGATGGTATTAAAAACGTCGGTTATCATATATCACCGAAATATGGATCAGTATGGTTATTCGCGACTGAAATTGACGAATGAATAGCGGGTTGGGAAGATGATATGACGATATATATTGATAATGGGGTCGATATATTATTGGATAACAATATTCCTGCTATAAATCAAACATTAATATAAAAAATAATTTTACAAAATATATAATCACAACACAACCTCATATGAACTCCTAGCTTGTTATATAACACGCTAGCAAATTTAGGGGTATTTGAATTAATCCCCTTGATTCCATAGGTTGTCATTTAACATCCTAGAAGGACTAGAGAAAATTTGAAAGTCGACACAGCACAACCCCATAAACTCTTAGCTTGTCACATGACATGCTAGCAAGTTCAGATATTACATATAACTTATCCTAGGACACTAAACAATTTCCCCATGTGATCCTCTAGGTTATTGTCTAACATCATAGAAGGACCGGAGGAAGTTCGAAATACACGAAACAGACATCTCGGTTAAACTTCATGTGACTTCCTAAATTCCAAACATACACACAACACAGACGACACCAACGTATCCTAGCGGGAAACCTTAAATTACGCCCAACAGATTTCATACACCCACCTACCAGGCAAACACCGGAGGTTGCAAAAGTGCACCCACCACGTGTTCACATGGTGAACATGTGTATTTTGAATGTTGGATATTGGGAAATTCCTGGGGTACCCCCATCTTCTTAAAATTGACATCTAGCGTCTACATACTGATTTTGTCCGCAGATTGCACAAATACTTCTCAGCATTATTCTATAATTCTTTGCTTTCTTTTCTGTTTGTCGTCTTTTTTCTGTTTTAGTTTTAAACTTAAGACACTATATTGACATTATATATTAGTGAGTTTAAATACAATTAATTGCAAGCTCTACAAAAATTAACAGCAATCATATTATTAGCGTGAGAGAGTTGTTTATCAATCTGCAAAATAAACTTTTAAAAAATCTTGATTTTTGGTCATCTGCTTAATGAACATTATGCAATAATATCCATAAGTGGAAGTTCCAACTGGATGATTTTGATTAGACGAATAATTCATTATTTTGATTTTACTCATATATCTTTTTACAGCGTCACTTGGTGGAATTCCGAACGAGTCGAAATAATTATCAAAAACAGCTACCAAGTGTGTACCAGATCCATCATTAAAATCTTGTATATTTATCACACACGAACCTAGCAACGATGTAACCTGCGATGTCAGCGTCATAAGCTCATCTTTGGAATAAACTCCGTGAATTTTTTAAACCTTTTTTTAGTTTATCAGGTATGTCAAAATTATTTAATGCAAGCGACTTTGTCAGCCGCGACTTTATCTCCTTGTTACTGGCAGCATTAGTCCTCGTTCTCGTCCTAACAGACCCGGCAATAGACTTTTCGCTAATCCTGCTAGTAATGGGGCTATTGGAAGAAATCCACCTTGTCGCTGTTGTGTCTTTTTTATCATTGTCTTTCTTCGCACAGTTTTTCGCTTAGGCATTATATTTATTCTTTAGACAAAATATTGCTATCACTATTTATACGAAATATTAATAAAAAAGAATAAACAAAACTTTTCTTTATTCTACCGCCGCAGACTATATTATTACCTTCAACTGCCTTTTCTGTTGTGCCAGATACTGCTCCAGACGCTGATGCTAGCCTCAATGTATCTAACACAGGCAAAAGTTTAGTTAGTAATGTTTTGGCTATTACAGATAGTGTTGGACCGATGAAACCGTATTGTTTTGACATCGCAGTTGTTTGTGCAGCACTCATATTTAAAAAAAGTTGGGTGTTTTGCAATCGTATTTATTTACTTGATTTTTAGCTAAAACAATTTTGCTAAAGTACCCGTTTGAGCGTAAGGGTTGACCTTTAATGAGACCATTTTCTGTTTTGTAACAGAAGCTGCTAAATTTTTAATTTAGCCATCAGTTAAATGAATGTCTTTTACAATATATTTTGTCATCTTATATAACGATCATATTTTAAACTTGAGGTGTAAATCACCCTAAACTTGTATTGACATTTTACCTCTAACAGACTCAATTGTAACAAATCTGTCGCTTATCACTAACGCATGTACATAAAATAGTACAGCTGGAAGTGTTCATAGTATCTAAGTAAATTCAATATCAGCTGTGCTGTCTACAGCTCGCTCTCTATGCTTATTATTATCAAAATAAAATATTAGATAAAAAAGTTTACGAAATTCCTCTAATCATATCTGAGATCCATCTCCAGCATCTTGATATTTTTGCATTAAATCTAGTAAATACATATAATACTAGTAATGTTTTTATTAACGTCGTATGCAAAATTGCATTCTATCGCTCGCTCTGGATATTGTTTTGAATATATTCTAGCATATATTCGTCTAACATCAGCATTATCAAATAACGCATTATTTTGTAGTTGGCTTCCACATCAAACTTGTTAATGAAATGCAACAAATAACTGACGCGGTAGTTGTTCTCTTGATGTTGTTGTAACTCGCCTTGTGAAGTCTGTGGCATTCGGACCTGCTGTTTGATATATTTTATATTGCTAAAAATAAATTCTATTAGTATGTTTTTGCAGCATATCAGTTAATTCCGCCATTTTAGTTATAGATGTTATAGTGGAGTTATTCGTGGCATCCACAGCGCAAGTGTCTCTATGGCAAATTATACATCAAACCCACCAGATCTGAGCAAACAATCATTTTGTTCTGCTAGATCAAAAATGAGCAAATGTTTAACTCCACGAAATACTTTATTATAGTCCCTGCAAAAGCAAAATATTGTACTTAGTGGCACCATCAATGTAATTAGACGTGATACTGCTGCAAGTACCTTTCTCTTAGCATAACCATCAATATGACGTCTATTTCTTACGCTAATTGCGTCATTAATCAAATCTAACATTGCAGTGCCGTCAGTATCTGCAGCTGGTGGTGCTATTCCAAGATTATTACAAGCAGCAACAAATGAGACTATTGTAGCGTCTGCAGCTGGTGCGTCTATACCTATCACAGCAGCATTAGCAATAAGAAAATTTTACATTTTCAGCAGTTATATTTACTGGCAATTCACCGTTAAACGTAACGGGTTCTTTTTCAGCATAATATGCACCATCGAATTTAATCCTTATCAGTTGTGCAATACTTCTTTTTTAAACTAAACTAACTGCCATAAGTTTTAATGTCATTCTAGCTTGTAGCGTATTATAATTTGGTGCCAGTTAAAAATTGTCCCCAACTCCTTTATTTTTTTTTAAAGTTCTTTTATTGTTTTATTTAGATCAGTTATGTTGTAGGCTACTTCTGGAATTTAAAAAAATCCCCGTTTTCTAAATATTGGAGAACTTCGATCGTTAGCAATAAATTAAACTCATCATTTACTCCATTTTTTACATTAACCATAGCATTCCAGCGAATGCAGGAAATAAGTCCAATTTCGTATTGTTTTTGGCGATCCAGCTATATTAGCGGAACATACTTTACTGAATAATTTGCGCTATCTTTATCAGATTGGCTAGAGTCTAGTAGTAATGTTACTGACATTTATTATTATATTTTTTTTAATTAAGTCGCCGCGTTTAAGTCGCGGTGTAAAGCTTCGTAGTCGTCAGGTGTTAATCAATAACTGATGAAACCGCTCCGGTGACCTAGTGGTAAGAGCGTCCGCCTCGGATGCGGGAGGTCGTTGGTTTGATCCCCCCTCGATTCATCCCAAAGACTTACAAAAATGGTAGTAACAGCTACCTCGCTTGACTATCAACATTAAGACGTTAATGATAAAATTGGTCGGCCTGGTGTCAGGATAATATGACTGGGTGGGACATCATGCTAAATGTCTGCGGCATGATACCATAGTGCTAGACACAACTATAAACTGTCACACTTCAGACATCGTAGCGATTTGAATAACAAATTGTTAAAGCTACGTTAAAAATCCTAATCACATCACATCACATCAATAACTGTTGCGAATATTTCAACCCCTTTTCCTATTTGCTCTATATTTTACGCAATATTTATTGAATAAATCAAATTTTTATTTAAATTCCACCCCCTACTGTAACCCTTTTCTCTACCTTTAATCACTGTTTCGTGAAAGGTATAAGCTATAACACCATTCCTGATTCTTTCTAAAACTGGAAGCATGTCTTTTTTTCATGGCTGTATCTAATTCGTTGTTAGCATCATTACTCTCTGTTATCAATTTTTTAAATACAGCACAGCAATAAGTTCGTCGTATATATCCTTTGCCCAGATTTTTATATTATCAATATCTTTTACATCATGTTTCTAAGAAATTCATTATATTCATCTGATATCTGTTCATTTGCTTTTTTTCTCTAAAACTTCCATAAACTTTACCGTCAGCTCTCCGACTTTTTCTTGCTCCTCTTTAATATCTTTTATTTCTTCTGATAAATTCGTTAAAAATATTTTTAATCTCCCGTTTGGTTAACCTGCTAATCTTTGTTCAAGTTCCAGTGGATTATTTATTAGCCGATTATTTCAGCTTGTTCTGCAACAGAATAAGCTAAATTTGCTATAAGTGCCTCAGCTAATTCTTTTTCTTCAGATCTCTCTTGTTGTTCTTTAACTAATACAATCAGACCTTTGTCTTGTAAGTTTTTAAGTTATTCTTCTGATAGTGGCTTACTTTCAGGTTGTTTTCCAAGTAAAACTTCAGTAACTGGTTTGGGAATTGTGGCTGCTGATTCTGCTGCAGCAACTTGACCACGTCGTGCTTGCTGTACTTGCTGTTTAAATTATGCCTGAGATTGTGCAAGATTTTTTTTAAAAAGATTTTTTGTTTTCTATACTTTGTTTTTCCAATAATTTTATACTATTTTAAAAAAAATATTTTAAATAGTTTTCAATACAACTCGCAATATTTTACTCATATCATTTGTTAATTTGTCAAACAAAATTTTTTTTATTCATTTGCCGTTGTCTGACGATATAGTTCAAAAAACATTTAGGGGCCCCGAGTTGCCGAGTGGTCTAAAGCGCTGTTCGTTACAGATCACTGCCATCTCTCCTCTGTCTGCGTGAGTTCGAGTCTAGGATTCGGCGAATGTGGATATGTGAGAAAGCTTGCCAGTAGCTTCTCGTGGGTCGGTGGTTCTTTCCGGTGATTTCCCGGTTTCTTCATCTACCATTAATACTAGCCGCCATGTATCGTGTGCTGAAAAATGGCGTTAAGCCCAACAACAACAACATCAAAAAATTTATCTTTTGTTACATCGCCGCATTGTTTGTTTGCAATGTTTCTAACGTCAATATTGTCAAGTCCTGGTTATAATATAGAACAATCAGTATTTCGCCTGATAAATCTGTCAACATTGTAATATCCCTGAGCGAGATAAATGTAATTACATTTCTTATTTCGTGACAGTAAAAAATATATGATTTTATTCATTTCCTCATTGTTTAGCGGAATATTATCAAAAAACCTATTTTGTATTCGGACGAATCAAGTTGATTAACTGGAATAAGTTCTTCTGGTTGTCTGATAAAATAATCTTCGCCAGCCTCATGATCATCACAAAGTTTTTCATTATAATTGCTAATTAATTTGTACTTACCTTGTTGTGGATTAATTGTGTAAATATAAACGCGTTTGCAGTTAAAATTATCTCAGAGAAGTAAATTCATACGCAAATTTGTGTTTCCCGATGAAGTTCTACCGACTATAAGATAATGACAATCTGGAAGCTCATTGTTATGTTTATGTTTCACCAAATACTCTGTATCAAACTATAATATAGACGATTTTGCCATTATTGTTATACAAATTCATGTTATATAATTTTGTAAAATAGTAAATAAAGAATGAGCTTTTATTCAAAATTTGGAACAACATTAGGATATTTTTCAAATTGTCTGCTCAGTAAAGTTGACTTATCTAAATATGCAACTCTCGAGCAGTTAATAAATGAAATTACTAATTTATTAAATATCAAGTGTTGATGAAAATGAAGTTATTTTTCAAGGTAAAGAAGGACGATTAAAAAGGAATAATATACAACTATCAGATGTACTTCTACGAATTTCCGCCGCGGCTGTTACTAATATAGTTACTTTTGCTGATCAAGGTAAAACACATGATTCGGCTAAGTAAGTTAATGATTACGTTAAAAAGCTGGTGATATATTTACTGGAAACATTGTTATGTCAATTTTTTTTTTTACATATCTTGGAAATCCAACCGCAGAATTAGAAGTTGCAACTAAAAAATACGTGCATGATTAAAAATCTAAATATGTATTAGTGAGCGGTGGTACCATGCGTTTATTTTTCAATATGAACAATAACGGTATTAGTAATCTCAGAACAGCAGAAAGAGATTTCGAGGCTTGAACTAAAAATACGTTGACGATAAGGAAGTTCCAATAACAACTTCGTTAGCAACAATCAATGATGAAATTAATGCATTTAAGACTGATTATAGTAATTATGTACAAACGTTTCAAATTTTCGCAGAAATTTAAACAGAACTAATAATGCATTTTTTTAAAACTCCACTAACTGTTGATATTAAACGCGCTTACATGAACAATATTATAATAAGCATTCCTAATATCGTTCAAAAAGCTAATCTTGTAAAAATTCCTCACGGACGAGCTAACAATATCGTGTAGCATCAGAAAAAGTAATATGGTCACAGCAACATAACACTCTTAAACACACTTGTATATATGTTGTCCGCTCAGCAGTGCAAAGTTTAGTATATTTAGCACATTTCCATGGCGTCATTCGAATGATTTTTCTTGAACTGTGTCTATAGTGTTAAATAAAGATGGCGAAGAAACATTTATGTTGACAGCTGATGATAAAAAATTATCCACAGCTACTTACTGATGGTGTACTTAATTTGTAGTTGAAACTCCCGCATTAGTTACTTAAGTGACTGTATAACATGTCTAAATAAATATTATATAATGAAAAAAATATAGTCAATTTTAATCATATTTCAGAAAACATTCCAAAACGATATGTTGGCAATATTACAGATATTATCACAAAAACTTTGGTGAGTAAAAAAAATGTTACAAATACTATACCAAAATACTTTGAGTGATATCATATCTATTGCTGCTAATGACTAGCTCTGATATAATTTGAAGTGGTGCATCCTTAAATCCATTCTTTTAAATAATATCCAGTGTTGGCGTTACTCTTACAACAGTGTGTAAAAAGTTGAGCCTTGTAACTAAAAATGCTTGCAAAAAGCAAGCATTACCTATAGAAAAATTGCTTGATCAAATACAATGTTACTTGCAGTGTATCAAATATGGATTATTTAATACGCAAGTTCTGTATTATTGACAGTATGTTTACATATATTCTGCCAAATAGTCAGCAAAAATGAAAAAGATTATAATAAACAGTAAATGTTTAATTTTCTAAAGCTTTAGAAATATTGTTATAAAATAAATATATCGCCCATATTATCAATTAATATCATCACATTATCTGCCCAACCCACTATTCATTCATCATTTTTAATCACGAATAACCATACCGATCCACATTTTGGTGATATATGATAACCTACTTTTTAATACAATCGCTTATTATTTTAGATTTTATACCAGTTTAACATGATGTTGATTTGATTGAATTAAATCATACAAAATATGTTTATTAGATCCAATCCAAAAAGTGTGATTGGATTTAAAATGACATTATATATATATATATATATATATATATATATATATATATATATATATATATATATATATATATATATATATATATATATATATATATATATATTTCATTTGTTCATTATAAAAAAAATCTACCGAGCCAGAATCCTGCTTGTATTGGAATATAAATTTCTATTTTCTGAAATAAGAATGTCTGTGAAGCAATAAATATATTTATTATGAAGTGGGAAGTGGTGTCAGAAAATATTTATTTTGAAGTCGATGGTGTCAAAATATATTTATTTTGAGTATCTTGAGAGGAAATCATCAACCCTATTTACTACTATAGTACAGATGACCTTTATTAATTGATCATTTAATAAAATCTTGGAGGTTGGGGCACCATGATTCCTGCCAATTTTATGATAACCTGTCAAGATAATGACTTGAGACAGGTATGCATACAGATTGCTTATGTGCAACAATGCATTAAAATGACAGCAATGTGGATTGAACAAACTGTCCAATTATGGACTAAATTCATTACATTATTGCTTGTATTATATGACTGATTTATTATTTATAACACATATATTACTAATCATATATTATTAATATTTAAATGCATTAATTCAATCTGGCAGCATTGGAACCCAAGAAAATAAAACAAAGAAAATGGACATTTGACATGTAAATTGTATATAATGGTTTTGGATACTTGACAATAATGCTGATGGCATATATTCATAAAAGTAGTGAGATGTTTGACAATAGTGACATTGGTCACTAAATCATATTGTCCATATATATTTTTCAATGTAGAATCTGGTAGCTTCCATATACTTAAGTATCTATGCCAGGGAAACATGTGTTTCACCATGTTTATTTCATATTTGTGCAAAATGTGCCAAAAATGCTTACTTTTGATAGTAGCCTCAGTTTAGAAGCAAGTTAAGGATGACATGGAAATAGAAGTAGATATTGTAGCTATGTACCATAGATACCAACTTATAACCTGAATCACAAACCCAGATCTGCCATCACACAATGCACTAGCAGATCAGGGTCTATGTTGTTTGTAATTGGGCTCAGTTTATAGGCAAGTATATGTGGTTTGTTAGTCCTGTGTTGACCATTTCATAATTTTTTTCAAGCCTAAAAAATTGGCCCAATTTAATTTGAACTTAAAAAACCTGACATTCTGTCTTGTTAGGCATTTTTGCATGAGCTGTAACAGACATTCATAAAATTTCTTATTTCAAAAGTCGTAAAATATATATTTTTCAGTGTGAGACAAGTTTGGTGATAGTGGCATCTCAAGGAGCCATTCATCTTCACATATCTTTGTGAAAGATTCACTAATTTAGAAATCATTGACTACAAGTCCAATATAAACTTTTGGGATCACAAATAGCACATTAACTTTCTGGACAACAAATGGCACATTAGCTTGTGACTTCATGATCAATGATCATTATGTCTTCAAGCAGATATGTGAGTTGTGAAATAAAAGGTATCTCTGAAGATATTATCTAGCACTATCAAAGTTATAATGTTGTTTTTCAAAATATGCACACACTTAAATAAACCACTGGGTTTATTAATGGAATGTATTATTATAAAGGTGTTGATTCCAGATTTTCATTCACATTATGCCCAAAATCTGTTAAGAACTTCCTGACTCATTAAACAGACTCGATTGAAAGTTAGATGGTAAAAAAACCTACCGTTTAAACATATATGCCTAAGTTCAGTGTATGTTGATCCTCACTTCTAATGAGTTGTTTTGAATACCCATAAGTAAGGAATTTTGCCTCAGTTTAGTGTGTGTTGAACCTCATTACCAATAGTTGTTTTGAGTATTCATAAGCAAGGCACCTTGCCTCAGTTTAGTGTGTGCTGAACCTCATTTCCAATGAGTTGTTTTGAATACCCATAAGCAAGGCACCTTGCCTCAGTTTAGCGTGTGCTGAACCTCACTTCCAATGAGTTGTTTTGAATACCCATAAGTAAGGCATTTTGCCTCAGTTTAGTGTGTGCTGAACCTCACTTCCAATGAGTTGTTTTGAATACCCATAAGCAAGGCACCTTGCCTCAGTTTAGTGTTAGCTGAACCTCACTTCCAATGAGTTGTTTTGAATATTCATAAGCAAGGCACCTTGCCTTAGTTTAGTGTGCAATAAACCTCATTGCCAATAAGTTGTTTTGAATACAAATAAGCATGGGACCTTTCACAAGTTAACTTGTTTGTAACAAAAATAATTCACTGGCATAAAGATCTATGCCATTTGAAGAAAAGTGAAAATCTTTGAATTACATGCATAACACAAATAATAAACATTATATCTCATGTTTTACACAAATAAAGTGCTCAATTTTGAAGAATCATTGCTTATAATTTGCTCAAGTGTTGCACAACTTACTGTGCATAGTATATTTTAGGTGAGTGAAAATAGCAGAACATATTTTAAGTTCAGACTGTGTAATTTTCACAACAAAGTCTCAAATGTATTAAGATTTTCTTTAATGAAACAGCAATCTTTGTTCAACCATTGCTATAACTGTATTTAAAAATAAAGCTTTTAATAGCTTTCCTAATATCTTGTGTTTTCATATTAACATCAAGACCTTTGCATCTCTATCTTATTCATGTTACTATGGTTACAAAATTTATAACTTCTGTGGTTTAAAATTCTGATTTAGAGTATCAAAGAAAGAAATTTACATTACAGAGCTAAAAATTGTCAAATTTATATTACAGTGGATAAAAGTGTTCTGTGAAATATGCTGTCTCACCTGTAGATTTAAAGCCAAGAACAATCTAAGAAAAACTTTGTGTTCTTTGCAGCTGTATTGATCTATATACAATACACACTGAACTGCAAATGAAATAGACCCAGATCTGCTGTCATTAATGGTGCAATGTATCAGGGTGTTCACTATTTGATGGAAACAATAGTAGAAACAATATTTATGCCCCCATTGATAAAACTCCTTCACTTTAGTGCTCACTCAAACTAACAATTACCTTTCTCATTAATTATATTTATTAAATGTTCACAAAAGAAGCTATATATATATATATATATATATATATATATATATATATATATATATATATATATATATATATATATATATATATATATATATATATATATATATATATCACACAACATAAATCTATATTGTAAATGTATTACTACCTTGAAATTTCTTGTATTTTAATTATTTTCTTGACTGACAGCTATTGAATGTGCACTCATATTGGGTTTCTGGAATTTTGGGTCCAAACTATATGTTGCCACACTGTATAACAAGAGACAAAATGTGGTATATTGGATGGTACAAGTCAATTTTCATTTAGGATAAAGTAGACATTGGAAGTGTATTGGTCAAACCCCATGACATATTCATCAACTGTTCAAAGGTGGCAATGACAAGATTTTCACAACAGCTGTCATGGCAACCATACTACATGTATGATTAGCACCAGTTTAATTTAGGACCTACTAGGCATTTGTAAAAAAACCATGCTAATATAGCCATCCATTCTGGAGTAGAGATAGCAATATTTTCAAGCTATTAATCGTTGTGGCCATATTGTGGGTTAGTCATTTTAAGACCAAGTAGACACCATAAGAACTTTTTTGATGAAAACCCAATGTCAATAAGAGTATGATTTTCATGATGGCCATTAAACTGGGTGTGCTGTACAATCAGCACCAATTTAATCTGAGATCAACAAAACATTATAAAAAGTCTTTTTGTGAAAAAACCATGACAAGATGACCATTAATTCTGGAGGAATAGTTATAAGACTTGCAAGATAATTACTGTATAGTAGCCATATTGAGCATCAAATTGGCACCATGTTAATTTAAAACCAAATTGGACATCACAAGAAATCTTTTGGTTAAAACCTTATGTCATTATAAATTTTTTTTCAGGAGTTGCATTTACTAGATTTTTAAGATGGCTGCCACGGTGACTATACTGGACTTCAGAATAGTGTAATTTTTATTTTTAAACATGTCGTTATAAAATTTCTGATAGTGGAAATTTTATGTTGATATGCCCATCAATGTAGGAAGAATAGCAATAACAAGATTTTCAAGATGGCCAAACTAGATTTGCAAGCAGCATCATTTTCATCAAAGACCAACTAGACCATGGGATGAATGTGTGTGTCAAGTTTCATGACAATACTCCAAGTAGTTTAGCAGGAAGACAATAAAATACTTGTGCCAATGGAAGGATGGACAATGGACAACAGACCATTCCATAAGTTACTTTGGTTTATAGCCAGTAGAGCTGTGACAAATTTGAGCCTATACTGCTGACAGATGGGTTTGTGATTTACACAGGGTAACATATGGGTTTGTGATTTACACAGGGTAACATATGGGTTTGTGATTTACACAGGGTAACATATGGGTTTTTGATTTACACAGGGTAACATATGGGTTTGTGATTTACACAGGGTAACATATGGGTTTGTGATTTACACAGGGTAACATATGGGTTTGTGATTTACACAGGGTAACATATGGGTTTGTGATTTACACAGGGTAACATATGGGTTTGTGATTTACACAAGGTAACATATGGGTTTGTGATTTACACAGGGTAACATAACACCTGAACTTGGACAAAGACCTGAATCTGTTTCAATATCATGCTGTTGATGCTGGCAAATTATTCTCCATAACTTTCTTAATTTTAACAAAACCTGCTCCATGTTTAAAACTGCAGGTGAACTGGCAACAACAGCAGCTGTAGAATTTAAATTTTTTCTAAACTACAGGAAATATGACAAAAGTGTAAAAATAAAACCAAGTATTTGCAACAGAAGCTTGACATTAGTGTAGAAGTTTATTTACTTTATGTACTCATATAAATACTATTCACATACAATTAATAAATAATATAAACAGGATTGTACTACTACTAACAGGGTTAAGGTCTTATTTAAATTTTCATTTAAGCTGTAAACATTTATGTCACTAAATTCAATATGCTGTCTGACAATATGCTATCACATGGCTTCCAAGACATATTTGTACATACCCTGATAACAATATATACATAAATGCCTCACTTCCAAATGGTCAAAAAAGAAGAAATATAATAACCCATTTGAAATATACAAAAACATAGTTATGTACTACTCTTCTATAAGCAATATTCTTATTTTTAAATGTGCATGTTTTTAAATATTTACAGACAAACCTTGCCTTATGGACACCTTATTATAGCAGTCGCCTGGTTTTAATGGTCATTCCCATCTGATTATGCAGTCAATGCCACATAGTGGTCAGCTTTTTGTGCAATCAATGGCCAGGTGTTTTTTAACCAATCGAAAGTGTTATTACTGCTTTCTGCAGCCAATGGCCAGGTGTTTCTTAACCAATCAGTGGTTTTCTTACAGCTTTGTGCAGTCAATGGCCAGATGTATCCTACCCAATGAATGGTATTTTTACCACTTTTTGCAGTCAATGGCAAGGTGTTTTTCCTACCCAATTAATGGTATTTGTACCACTTTTTGCAGTCAATGGCAAGGTGTTTCCTACCCAATGAATGGTACTTTTACCACTTTTTGCAGTCAATGGCCAGATGTTTTCCACCCAATGAATGGTATTTTTACTGCTTTGTGCAGTCAAGGGCCAGGTGTTTCCAACCCAATCAATGGTAATTTTACATCTCTGTGTTGTCAAATGCCAAATGTTTCCTACCCAATCAGAGGTAATTTTACTTCTTTTTACAGTCAATGGCTAGATGTTTCCAACCCAATCAATGGTATTTTTTACTGCTTTTTGCAGCCAATGGCTAGATGTTTCCAACCCAATCAATGATAATTTTACTGCTTTGTGTAGTCAAAGGCCAGGTGTTTCATATCCAATCAATATTTTTACTGCTTTGTGCAGTCAATTGCTAGATGTTTCCAATCCAATCAATAGCATTTTTACTGCTTTGTGCAGCCAATGGCTAGTTGTTTCCAACCCAATCAATGGTAATTTTACTGCTTTGTGCAGTCAAAGGCCAGGTGTTTCCAACCCAATCAATGGTATTTTTACTGCTTTGTGCAGTCAATGGCCAGGTGTTTCCTAACCAATCAATGGCATTTTTACTGCTTTGTGTAGTGGAAGGCCAGGTGTTTCCAACCCAATCAATGGTATTTTTTACTGCTTTGTGTAGTCAAATGCCAGGTGTTTCCTACCCAATCAATGGCATTTTTACTGCTTTGTGTAGTCGAAGGCCAGGTGTTTCCTATCCAATCAGTGGTATTTTTTACTGTTTAACAGTCATTAAAACTTATCTACTGTGTTCAAATGAAACATTTGTTTCTGCAGGAAAGGCATATTTTTAAGGCAAAGACATCTCATGTGAATTAATATGTAAACATAACTTTTCTTGGTTTATAAACACTGTACTAAGTCAATCTGTCAGTGTAAATTGCCTATCTAAAATTAATTTAAAAATTAAAATATAGCCACAATAGTGCTTAGAAATTCTTTGCTGGGGGAA
This sequence comes from Potamilus streckersoni, assembly GCA_016746295.1. Lineage (NCBI taxonomy): Eukaryota > Metazoa > Mollusca > Bivalvia > Unionida > Unionidae > Potamilus > Potamilus streckersoni. Next base: position 177,924 of record JAEAOA010000513.1, read on the forward strand.
ATGGTCCTGGGGGGGTATATGTGTGTGCAATGATGTCCATACTAATTTCTATATATTCCTCAAAAAATATCAGAAAAATAAATTTACCCCAAAATGATCATTTTGCATAAAAAATATGACTCATTCACCATATTCTATCAGTGTTACTGTATAACATAAGTCTGGGGATAAAGATTATAGCTAGCTTTTGCTAATAAATGAGAACAATTAAATTCTGCTTTCAATTACTGCTTATTTCTGTCAGGTATGTTAATAATTGTGTTTAATACCTATCCCCTTCCTCAACCAGCTAAAATATTATTAGAGCATGAAAATGTCTGTATAAATCTGTATGCAGAAAATGCAATCTGGTCTGAGAAAAACAAACTGACATTCACAATGAACATACCGATGTACAGTAAATATCCATCCATGATTGAGATATAATGTGAACTGGCATCTTATTAATTTGGTTATGGTTTTTAAATCAAAAAAATTTTTTAATTGACCAAAACTAGACAATATTTCACATAAGATATTCCGCTCTTTAAAATTTTCAAGGAATAGTGTGTGAGATTCTTTACAAATACAGAACTAAGAATGAAAACTTGTGCATATATGATAATAAATTAATAATGGGAACAAAGTCTATAGTGAAATGGTATCACAAGCACTTCAACAAAGGTGACATGTAAAACATATAGTTGACATCTTGTATATTTGGGCCTGGTTCTCTTATTTTTGAGACAGCTGACTCCTGTTGCAATATCTAACAGGTGAGCCAGCTACCTCCTTACTATGTATGTATGTATGTATGTATGTATGTATGTATGTATGTATGTATGTATGTATGTATGTATGTATGTATGTATGTATGTATGTATGTATGCATGTATGCATGTATGTATGTATGTATGTATGTATGTATGTATGTATGTATGTATGTATGTATGTATGTATGTATGTATGTACGTACATACGTACATATGTATGTATGTACATACACATGCACGTATGTGTGTATGTATGTATGTATGTATGTATGTATGCATATATATATATATATATATATATATATATATATATATATATATATATATATATATATATATATAATACACACACACACACACACAAAATGTGAAATATCAACATAGAAAAAGCTTGAATCTCTCTGAAAAAGTTTCCACCAGAATGTAAAAAAGGGCAAATTTATAAAGAAAAAACTTTAAAGAAGAAGTTAAGCTAATTGTCTGAAATAATAATAATAATAATAATAATAATAATAATAATAATAATAATAATAATAATAATAATAATAAAAAGAAGAAGAAGAAGAAGAAGAAGAAGAAGAAGAAGAAGAAGAAGAAGAAGAAGAAGAAGAAGAAGAAGAAAAAAGATTAAGAAAAAGAATAAAAGAACAATAATAACATAAAATCATAATTATAATCATAATTTAGAATGATGATATTTCTCCAACCAAGTCTGGCAAATGATTCTGTATTCATCTGTACAAAGGTCAATCTGACATTCTCTGTGTCTGATTAAAATGGGTTTGACTTTATTTTCAAGTATCTGTCCAGTCATTTAATAGAATTTAAATTCATAACGTGATAGGAATAGGTTTGTATCTATTAACAAGTGGTTAAAATGACACATTTCGGATGTAGTTTATGAAAGTGGTATAAACCTTCACATTTTACAGCTGTTACTTTATGCACTAATACTACAAGTAATTCAATAGTCTATGAAAATACCTTCTGTACTTAACATATAGATACATGTGTACCAAGAAAAATGGAGCGCTATGAATTTAAGACATCTGGTGCTAAAGAGATGTAAAAAGAAAGGTTCTAGCTCTCCACGATTACCTGGAAAAGAAAATATTATCTTCATTAATTCATATATATGACAGAAATGTTGGGACAAACATATACATACATACATACATACATACATACATACATACATACATACATACATACATACATACATACATACATACATACATACATACATACATATGTACGTACATACACACATACAAGTAATTTTCAATTTGTACTTGCATTTGCTTTTATGAATATTCTAATGTTATTATTCTCCACTATAACTTGAACTTTTCACACTGATGTATTATTTCTTGATGAATACTATACTTAATTTTGTAGTTAAAATATGCTGTGAGCATCTAAACACTAGGTATAGTATGATCAATGATAGTCAGGATTATGGGATCACACACACACACACACACACACACTCAAAGAAAATGGTATTGTGGTATAAATATACACTAATACCTGTGTACTATACTTAATTTTGTAGTTAAAATATGCTGTGAGCATCTAAACACTAGGTATAGTATGATCAATGATAGTCAGGATTATGGGATCACACACACACACACACACACACACACACACACACACACATTCAAAGAAAATGGGATTGTGGTATAAATATACAATAATACCTGTGTACTATACTTAATTTTGTAGTTAAAATATGCTGTGAGCATCTAAACACTAGGTATAGTATGATCAATGATAGTCAGGATTATGGGATCACACACACATACACACACACACACACACACATTCAAAGAAAATGGTATTGTGGTATAAATATACACTAATACCTGTGTACTATACTTAATTTTGTAGTTAAAATATGCTGTGAGCATCTAAACACTAGGTATAGTATGATCAATGATAGTCAGGATTATGGGATCACACACACACACACACACACACACACATTCAAAGAAAATGGGATTGTGGTATAAATATACACTAATACCTGTGTACTATACTTAATTTTATAGTTAAAATATGCTGTGAGCATCTAAACACTAGGTATAGTATGATCAATGATAGTCAGGATTATGGGATCACACACACATACACACACACACACACACATTCAAAGAAAATGGTATTGTGGTATAAATATACACTAATACCTGTGTACTATACTTAATTTTGTAGTTAAAATATGCTGTGAGCATCTAAACACTAGGTATAGTATGATCAATGATAGTCAGGATTATGGGATCACACACACACACACACACACACACACACACACACACACACACACACATATTCAAAGAAAATGGGATTGTGGTATAAATATACAATAATACTTGTTTCAAAAAGATTATACCCATAAGAATACTGTACTGAATTATACATTCTATACATTGTACAAACAGTTAATTCTTACATGTGTTGCTTGTGTGAGACAGTATGGGCCAATCATACTGAAGGACACTTCCTTCAGATCTACTGGTGCAAATGATATATCAGCCGACAGAAGCAATCCCAGAATACCCTTGTCACGTTTCTTCATCTTGAATGTCTCTATATGCTCTGCACGTTTCTGTAACATCAATGATATAAATGAGGAATTACTCTAATGGATAACCTTTAAATACAAAATTCAACATTAATGATATTAATTACCATAGTGCTGAACAAATAAGATGCCAATTAAACTTAGTATTCTTGAGGAAAAAATGTCCAATTTAGATACCATCCAATTATCTAATTTCCTAATTTGCATAGCTCAAATTCAGTTCCAGCTGCATTGATGTCATTTTTAAAACTTAAAAATGGACCAGAAAACAATTTTATGCATCAGTTTGGACAATGCTTTGTATTTAGTTTTAATTTTAGATTTTCTGGAACTATCCAAATATTTGCTTTCACTGAAAATACATAATGTTCTCCATTTGACAAACATTGTAAAAGATATCCCATCTTGATTCAGCTTCATGTCTGAATGTATGTATTTTTTTAAGTCTGTAAAAAGGCTTGAGTTAAAGTAATGTAACTTCTACATCCACCCATGAAAGTGACCAAGTGCACCCTTTTTTAAGCAAAGATTCCAATCTTAGAGTGAACTGAAAATCATATCAAGATACCTTTGTTTGGTGAAATCTATTTTTGGGGGGGGGGTTTGTCATTAAATATAATAAAGTCGTGACTTCTATGTAGAGTCCATACTTTTTATAAGAATCTGTATGTGTCTATACCCTTGCCACCAAGGTCAAATGAGCAAGCTAATATGTCACAGGATAAATTGTCCTTGTTTAAAATTCAAGCATCTACATACTAATTGGATCAATCAGAAGGTTGTAAGTATACGATACACTATAAGCAACCTTAATGTAAATCAATGTCTGTGACCATGACTTTAAAATTTAAGGGATGACAGAGGGTGTCACAGAATTAATACTTAATTTTCTCTCAAATGCAAATTCCATGTATGAAAATAATGTATGAGAGAGTTTAAAAAATATATTAAAGTAAAAAAACTTTGACAAAAGCTTTATTAAACTGTTGACTATGTCCCTGCCACTGCTGTGAGATAAAATATGGTTATATCTTCACTTTTCCAACAGCAAGAGCTCAACAAAAATAATGACCATAATAGAAACACAAATACTTTGTTAAACAGCTTTATCAGACATGATCTAATTCAAAACATCACATAAACATTTGATTTTGTTGTATGTTATGATACAAGTCTTACCATTTCATTTTCAAAGTTTCCACTGATAAACTCTGGCAAGTAGGTGGAATGGTATAGTGGATATACTGTTTCCATGACAACCTTGCAAAACTGATGCTTCATGAATTCATAATCTCTCTAAACAGACAAAAATGAGAATTGACATTTTGTGACATCCCTTGCAATCACTGAACATATTTAGAAACAGGCTTTTTCATTCTTAAAAGTCCAATATAACAAAAGATATTTCTGTGAAGAAAAAAAAAACAACAAGCATTTTAAAACATAACCTAACACTTAAATATTTTCTAAAATTGAACACAAGAATGATTAATAATGATTAAATATATAAAAGTGATGTCTATAAGCAAATGAAAATGATTGCTGTCACATACTGACATGAAAATGATTACTGTCACATACTGACCTGAAAATGATTACTATCACATACTGACATGAAAATGATTGTCACATACTGATATGAAAATGATTACTGTCACATACTGACATGAAAATGATTACTGTCACATACTGACATGAAAATGATTACTATCACATACTGACATGAAAATGATTATTGTCACATACTGACATGAAAATGATTACTGTCACATACTGACATGAAAATGATTATTGTCACATACTGACATGAAAATGATTGTCACATACTAACATGAAAATGATTACTGGCCCATACTGACATGAAAATGATTACTGTCACATACTGACATGAAAATGATTACTATCACATACTGACATGAAAATGATTACTATCACATACTGACATGAAAATGATTATTGTCACATACTGACATGAAAATGATTACTGTCACAAACTGCCATGAAAATGATTATTGTCACATACTGACACGAAAATGATTACTGTCACATACTGACATGAAAATGATTACTGTCACATACTGACATGAAAATGATTACTGTCACATACTGACATGAAAATGATTACTGTCACATACTGACACGAGAATGATTATTGTCACTTACTGACATGAAAATGATTGTCACATACTGACATGAAAATGATTACTGTCCCATACTGACATGAAAATGATTACTGTCACATACTGACATGAAAATGATTACTGTCACGTACTGACATGAAAATGACTGCAATAGCACTACCATTAAGAGCAAAGGTTTATCACATAAGTTAATGTCTGTGCTAGAAACATTCTAAGACCAACAAATTGCAGAAAATGGAAATGTGACTCATTTGTTCTGCCCTTTTCTTTCTATTTATGGGCTGTACACAATGGTTACTTCTATATGTTGGATAAAAAATAAAGTGTTGACTGAAGATATAAAAATATGTAATAATGGTCTGTATATCTGTGCTAGAAATTAGAATGAGCTAGAAATTAGAATGTGCTAAAAATTAGAATGAGCTAGAAATTAGAATGTGCTAGAAATTAGAATGTGCTAGAAATTAGAATATGCTAGAAATTAAAATCTTAAACTTGAAAACAGTTACTCTAAAATCTATATCACATTTTTCAAATGTTAACCCCTTATCCACAACCTTTTTCAAAATGTCATACAAAAAAGGTGAAGCCTTGTCCAGCAATAACCATATATTATATACATTCACAAGTCAAACATCAAAAAATAAAAATCCCAACCTGCCATAGCATAATGCACCTGCAGATCAGGGTCTATAATGTTTGTTCCACTGATTAATCTTAACAAACTGCATAGACCAAGATCTGCTGGCACATTATGTGACGGCAGATCCGTGTCTGAGCAGTCTACAGTTGGACTCAACTTACAAGTGAGTATATATGGTGCTTTTAATCTTATTTTCCTTAATTATTATTCATGGGTACATCTGAAAGAACCTAAAACTGAGCAACATATGTCAGGCAAGCAAAGTTAGAAGACATTGTTGTTTTTGTTGTTGTTGTGGTTTTTTTTGGGGTTTAATGCCATTTTTCAGTGCATGATAAGCTATACATGGCTGGTGGAGGAAGATTTCTGGAAAATCATGGTGAGAACCACTGATCCATGGGAAGCTACTGTCAAGTCTTCTCACATACCCACATTAGCTCAGCATGAGACTTGAACACACAAGGTACTATGATGTTAGGAAAATGAGCAAGTAAGTCTTTAAAATTTTAAAATGGAATGCTTGAAATCTAACATACTAAAGGTGTTATCAAAATAAAGGTGGATGCCAAATTTGGTTGAAATTGAACATTCTTTAGTTTGTGTTATGTTTCAAGAACCAATTAAAGGAGGAGTGCAATGAAGAGTACACACTGTTCTCAATGATAATGTGAAGTGAATTCATTCAAGGTCTTATCAGTGTAAAGCTGCATGCCAATTTGTTTGAAATACAATGTTCCTTGGCAAAAGTAAAGTTGTAAAAAACAATGTAAGGAGTACAGGCAATCAGGGGCCATAATTCTATTACATGAAAATGTAGATTGTTGGAAATGGAATTTGTTTAATGTCTTATCAACACACAACTGCATGTGAAATTTAAATGAAATCCAATGTTCCATGGTAAAGTAATGCTGTAGGAACCAAAGTCAGGCAGAGATAATCTGGGGTTATACTTACTGTCTTTTGAAATGCAAGAAATCAAACTTATTCAAGATCATTTTAAAAGTATATGCCAAATTTGACTGAAATCCAAGAATCACAAGTATGCTGATGAAACCAAGCTAGAATGATCAGAAATCAGGGGAATAACTATGTACTTCTTGCCTCATCTTGACATTTCCCAGCACCAAAGTCTATTTAACTCATTCAAGATTTCATCAATATGAAGCTGACTCTCAACCCACCAAGATTAAGTCAAGCTGCAAGACACCAAATTAAGTCAAGCTGCAATACCACCAGGATTAAGTCAAGCTGCAAGACACCAAGATTAAGTCAAGCTGCAGACACCAAAATTAAGTCAAGCTGCAAGACACCAAGATTAAGTCAAGCTGCAAGACACCAAGATTAGGTCAAGCTGCAAGACACCAAGATTAAGTCAAGCTGCAAGACACCAAGATTAAGTCAAGCTGCAGACACCAAGATTAAGTCAAGCTGCAAGACACCAAGATTAAGTCAAGCTGCAAGACCACCAAGATTAAGTCAAGCTGCAGACACCAAGATTAAGTCAAGCTGCAAGACACCAAGAATAAGTCAAGCTGCAGACACCAAGATTAAGTCAAGCTGCAAGACACCAAGATTAGGTCAAACTGCAAGACACCAAGATTAAGTCAAGCTGCAAGACACCAGGATTAAGTCAAGCTGCAGACATCAAGATTAAGTCAAGCTGCAAGACACCAAGATTAAGTCAAGCTGCAGACACCATGACACACACAAAATCAGCAAGCTTAACTCCTGAAAATGATGTGGAAGTTCATAAACCAGCTCAGATAAGGTCACATCAATACATGCCATGTTTGGTTAAAATCAAACAATCCCTAGCAAATTTAACCTGCAGAAATTACAATACCAAAGGGGGGAGAACTGGCAACCAGTGGCCATAATTCATGCAAATGATGACAAATAAAGCTCTAAATTACATTTATTTAAGCTCTTATAAAATGTAAAGACTGACACCAAATTTGGTTGAAATCCCCCAGTTCCCATTAGACTTATCTTGTAGAAACCAAATTGCTGAAGGATGGAAAGGCAATGTAATTACTAAAGGACTCTGACAACTTTGCTATGTATGGCCCTAATATGATGGTCTCACTGACACTGGGTTTATCATGTTAGAAACAGACTGTACTAAACCCATAATCAATGTTTGGATTCCAATATGGAAAATCCACAAGATTTTCTGTTCAGCGGAATCAGAATTAAGAACTGAATTTCACTTTCAGGGAAAAACAATAATATCTATAGATCACAAAATGTTATTGTCTAAAATCTCTCACTATCATTACCCCTCTTTTTCACTCTTTCTCTCTCTCTCTACACACACACACACACACACACACACACACACACACACACACACACACACACACACACACACACACACACACACACACACACACAAGAGATATAGCTCAACTGAAACTTCACCAAAACCAGCAAAAATGCATATATCTAGATTGGCTGTCATACAATGTGCCTGAGGTTAATGATCTCTGATTGTTCAAAATAAAAAAAAAATGAACAGTGCTGACCATAATTTACTGACATATTATACATCAGCAGGTCTGAGTCAATGTTGTTAGCAATTTAGTTCATGTTATATATTTGTGTAATAGCAATACATTACTTTGTTTACATATGTCAGTGTATTGAAAGTAGGGAATGACTGAGTTAAGTAATGATACAACAATTTATTCACATCTTTTATATATGTACTGAAAGCATGTAATAACTAAAGGGATGATATGCTGCTTCATTTAGATCTTTCATATGGAATACTGAAAGCATGCAATAACTGAATTAATGGATGATACACTGCTTTAATTACATCTTTCATACACTGTACTAAAAGCATGTAATAACTGAAATAAGGGATGATACACTGCTTCATTTACATCTTTCATCAGGGCCAACAAGAGGGGAGGGCAATTGGTGATATATCTCTGGGGTCTGGGATGAACAACACTTTTTAATTTTATAAAATAAATATTTTGTTTGAAGAATCTGTAGGATAAGCCCGGTTACCCCAGGGCCCACAATTGCTCACTACAGCTCTGTATTTCATAGTGTATACTGAAAACATGTAATAACTAAATTAAGGGATGATACACTGGTTTATTTAGATGTTTCATAAAGTATATTGAAAGCATGTAATAAATGAATAAAGGTATGATACTTTGAATCAGTTAAATATTTCATGCTGAAAGCATGCAATAACATAATTAAGTAATGATAAACTGTCAGACTGGAACATACTAAAAATCTGTTAAGGAACATATAAATTGTTAAAAGCCAGGTAAAAATCCAGGATAGATACCAAATAAAGTGGCATGTAAAATATACATTTAGTATGACATTTGTATGCTAATGTATTAAAACGTGTAATAATAGTGCTGTATATGTTAGTGCTAATACCTAATACCGTCAACTGTCAACATGAAAGTTCTGTAAAGAAAATTAACATTGGAACACACAAATTATCAAAACAAATTGATATCAAAACAGGCAAGTTGTGAAAATAAATTAACATCTGGCATAAATATATCAATTACAAATAAACAGAAAATTAAAGTATGCTTCTAAACATAATTTTCTGCACTTACATGCCATAATTAGGCCTTTAGCATATCTTGTATCAACTGTTAAAGCTCATATACATATTGTGGAATATTCATATAGGAATGTCTTAATGAGCATTTGCTTGTATGTGTAGTGTAGTGTGTAATATCCATATGAGGGATGTGTCATGCACCATTAGCTTGTGTGATGTGTAGTGATCATGTAACAGATGTGTCACTGACCAATTGTTTATGTGATGTGTAGTGTCCATGTAACAGATGTGTCACTGACCATTTACTTTTATATGTAATGCACAGTGTCCATATAAAGAATGTGTCACTGACCATTTACTTGTATATGCAATGCATAGTGTCCATATAAAGAATGTGTCACTGACCATTTACTTGTATATGTAATGCATAATGTCCATATAAAGAAGGTGTCACTGACCATTTACTTTTATATGTAATGCATAGTGTCCATATAAATAATGTGTCACTGACCATTTACTTTTATATGTAATGCATAGTGTCCATATAAAGAATGTGTCACTGACCATTTACTTTTATATGTAATGCATAGTGTCCATATAAAGAATGTGTCACTGACCATTTACTTTTATATGTAATGCAAAGTGTCCATATAAAGAATGTGTCACTGACCATTTACTTTTATATGTAATGTCCATATAAAGAATGTGTCACAGACCATTTGCTTTTATATGTAATGTTCATATAAAGAATGTGTCACAGACCATTTGCTCATCATTATTTATTAAAGCTATGCTTTGAGATAGTTAACTCAAATGTTAAAGTCATACATGTTTAAGGGCAGTCATTTATGTTGAAAACAAGACAAGATATATTGATTTCATTATGTAAAAATAGTAAGAGTTAATGCTTAAAATGAATTTAAAATCCACATGCCATACGAATTGCTTTGAATTACAAATATGGGTCACTTACTCATGAGGGAAACACCGGTAGCAAATTTTTAACATTGTTAGAACTCAGATTTGAACATATCCAATAATGTTTAAAGAGATTCACTTAACTTCCATCCAATCAGCCTCTAGTAGGTGATGGGGGGAGGGTGCATCTCAAAGCCAGTGTATTACAACTTTTATCACGAGTCCAAAAGTATATAGTTTTCTGAATAAATTCAAGTAGTGTACAAAAGATCATTTCTAGAACACTCTAAATTATAAAAAAGATCATCTCTGTTGCTAAAACTTATGCAAAGAACATGGCAAACATCAGGTAGACCAGGAATTTGTGAGGGGAAAACCACTATTCTGAACTCAAATCCAAATAAACAAGTTTACCTACAAGTAATAATTATCTTCAAATATAATCTATAATCATAGACAAGAATTAGCTATGTAATATATAACTCCTACTATCAATTATGGATAAAAGGTCAATGACACAATACAAATCAAATCTACAACACAGTATTTGTATATAAACACACTTCTCCCTCATTTTAGCACAACATGCAAACCCACATGAAATGTGGAGGTAGGTGTGAATTCCATTCTTTCTTGTAGAAAATAACCCCATAAAAAGCCCCCACTTTCTGAATATGAACAAAGCTGTGATCAAAACTGGTAAAAGAAACCTTGATACATTGTTGTATTATTGAGAATGACAGTTTGTGCCCAGAAAACTGGAAACAATATAAAACAATTTGCAACTTTTAATAAGAAGCCACATATTTTGTTAAATGGACTTTTTAAAAAATCTCAGTTAACTGTAAATAACAATACATATACATGATGGAATATTTATATATACAAATCTTGGTAATGCCTACAAGGGGCAACATGTTAAGAAAAAAATACTAGTTGAAAAAGTATTGTCAAGTAAAATTTGTTTTTCAATTTTATTGTTTAATTTGGTTTCAGTGTACTTAACATAAATGTGATTATGTCATCTAGTATTTAAACATCAGAAGTTTCAACTGACTATCTGAGTGAGGCTTGTGAGTGTTTCCATAACCCAACTATGTACCACCTGTGTTTTGATTTGCAACTTTCAGAAGTTACAGCCATTGTAAAGTAGACCTGCTTTGTATTATCATGTTAATTAAGTCTTTTTAACAAATTAATTAAAGGGGAGGAATCAATGGCACGCAAATTTTTGTACCCACAAAAGATCTTGTGATCATGATAATGTGTCAAGTCAACTGGTTTAAATTGACCAATCCATAAATGGTTTAAGTATTGTAAAATAAGTAATATCATTAAAGTATTTGACATTAATCAGTGGTTTATCTTAAGCATCAGGAAATAGCATCAAGTATAGCAAAACTAAATGAATGGCATACTCAGTACATAGAAAGCATAGTTTCATTGGAAGGGTTTATTATGGACAAGCTATAGAAGCTATAGATTGACAATTATTTCCAACATGATTATGAGTATTCAACTATTTAACACCCCCACCCCCACTCTCATTTCACTGTCCATGTAATTGATTTCTTAATTTTTCAGAGGTACCTGGTAATTTGTGCCCTCAATTGATGGAATCTCTTTATTATAACACATTTAATGTTGTAAGGTTGGTATGATCATGAATACCACCTTATGATACAATAGTAAAATTATATATTTCATTGACAGAATTATCATGAGGTAGTATTACATGTGTGTGTGTCTATATGTGTGTACATTACTTCTTGAAAAATACCAGTGGTTATATATTTCGTAAAATTTAATACATGAACTCTCAATAGAGATAAATCAATTTGTGACAAAAATGAACATGACACATCAAATTATTTATTATAATGGAAAATATCTAAATTTTGGTTCTTGATTTTCTCCTGCTTTAGTTTTAATATTATTCTTCCATATTAACTGGTTTCCTCTCAAAGTAATTTATAAAAATCATTTTTATTTTCAGAAACGTGTATTTTACAATTTATCAAACAACAGTATTTTATTCCACTCTACTGTTTCAAAATATGAATTATTAACCATTGCAAGAACAATCTGACTTACTATGTTAAAAAAATGCAGCATCACACTTAAGGGCATCTGTGGTAAAAATCAGAGAAATTTTATTTGATCAGGTCCCATGTAAGTCTTTTGTAGGATGATAATAAAATTAGTTGTCATTGCTAATATCTTTTACTTTCTTCAATTCGGCCTAGACTTCACATATTTTGTTTTAAAGGCATCATGTACTGACACACTGACAAAATGTACTTAAAAACCATGTGTTTGGGACTGATGTAACAAAATGTACTTAAAAACCATGTGTTTGGGACTGATGTAACAAAATGTACTTAAAAACCATGTGTTTGGAACTGATGTAACAAAATGTACTTAAAAACCATGTGTTTGGGACTGATGTAACAAAATGTACTTAAAAACCACGTGTTTGGGACTGATGTAACAAAATGTACTTAAAAACCACGTGTTTGGGACTGATGTAACAAAATGTACTTAAAAACCATGGTTTTGGGACTGATGTAACAAAATGTACTTAAAAACCATGTGTTTGGGACTGATGTAACAAAATGTACTTAAAAACCAGGTATTTGGGTCTGATGTAACAAAATGAATTTTAAAACCATGTGTTTGGGACTGATGTAACAAAATGTACTTAAAAACCACATGTTTGGGACTGATGTAACAAAATGTACTTAAAAACCATGGTTTTGGGACTGATGTAACAAAATGTACTTAAAAACCATGTGTTTGGGACTGATGTAACAAAATGTACTTAAAAACCATGTGTTTGAGACTAATGTAACAAAATGTACTTAAAAACCATGTGTTTGGGACTGATGTAACAAAATGTACTTAAAAACCATGTGTTTGGGACTGATGTAACAAAATGTACTTAAAAACCATGTGTTTGGGACTGATGTAACATTTATAGGGGTAACCACTATATTCAATGGTTAATATTATGTCAAGGAGATAAGCCTTCATATCTATTTTGTCTTGTGCTTTGTGGATACAGACTGTTTAAACAATTAGGGGAAAACATAATAACCCAAAATGGTTAGTAACACATCTATTATTTGTCCAACAGAAAAACAATGTGTAAACTACACCAAGTCACCTCTGAATTAGGCTTACTCAACAATACTTCCACTGAGTGTTTCACAGTCAAACAGGTTATTAACAAGACCAAGTTCCATGAGAAATTTACTTCATTAAGGTATTTATTTAAAAATGAATGAATAAACAAATCAAAGAAAATTTGAATAGTGATATTTGAGATATCCTTTGACCAATATCCATATACTCAAAGCAAGTGCCAGTCAAAATCTTTGATCTGCTAGACATGCACAATAGAAACAATGATTGAAGGATTTAGGATAACATGGTAGTACTATGTTCAAAATAATACCAACATGGACTGCATGAAAATTTTGAAGCTTTGTGTTTATTTTTAACATTCCTACTTTACTGCACTTTGGTATGTAACACTTTATTTGAGATGTCATGGTTTAGTACATGTTTCTCACTGCAATATTGTTCAGAATAAAACAAATTTTGAGAAAAAGGGCAAAGAAAATATTTTCATATTTTCAGATATGACAATATGAATAAGTTATTGTTTTAGTTACCTAGCAGACAATTTTGCTGATGTCACTATTGAAGACATTCTTAATACAACTGGAAGTTTCTAGGTAAATGATGAAAATGCATATATAATGTTTGGGGAAAAAAACAAAAATATATATGCAGAATCTGCAAAAATATTGTCAGAAAACATGGAAAAAAGAATGTATCAGCACAGTCTTCAGCTTGGAGCTGCTTTTTAAAATTTGTTTTTTTTAGGAAATTTTATTTTTTTTTTAAAAATAATCATTCAATAGTGTGTTAGAGTAATTTTTAAAAATTTAATTAATGATCCAGAATCTATTTTTGCAGTTATATTTAATGGAAGAAAAATTCCAGAAATTCTTTACTAAATATCTATTTTTCATCTCTTCTTTTAAACTTAACTGGATAACTAAGTGGACTGAGCATAAAAAATAAACATATCTTTCATCAGTGAAGAGCATTAGATATGAGTCAGTGATAACTGTAATTACAGATATGCAATATAATTGATAAGCATCTAGTTTTCATTAATTTATCCAAGAGAGCAAGCCTGCTCAAAAGCAGTGATTCTTAACCCATGGGTCAAGACCCCAAACTGGGTTGCCATGCTGTCCTGAATGGATCACCAAGATCAATCTTAATAATTTGATATTTCCTACCCAACTGTTTTTTTTAAAGCATTTGATGTGTGGTGAGGTTATTATCACAAACTTAATCTGGGTCAAAACCCTAAAAGGTTAAGAACCACTGCTCTAAAGTTTCCCATGTTTAATATCGATTTCAAAATCTTTTCAACAAAATATGAGAAGGGCAATGTTACAAAAGAACCTTTTTTATCCAAGCCATGTTCATCTGTATTACCAATTTATCACAGACACATGTAGGTTTCCCACCTACATCCCTGGTTTGCTATAGTTATAAACCAAACTCATACTTCATTTAATGAGTACATTTTGATGACATCACCAAATTTGAATATTCCATGTGTATTTAATCACTTGTGCATTGACACTACAAATATATTAAAAATTTAGCCCTTTTTGACAATTTGCAAAAGATTTCCAAAATCCTTATTAATGGGTGCATTTTGATGACATCACCAAATTTGTGTATTTAATCACTTCTGCATTGACATTGCACATAAATTATAAATTTAGCCCTTTCTTAACAACTTGTACAAAATTTCCAAAGTCCTTGTTAACACATTAACCCCTGGTGCCACATTTACGCGACAGGAGGTAGTAGCCTACTTCCAAGCTATGTAGCATCAAGGTCATGTATGACTCAATAAAGTGGGGGGCATTATAGAAAGGTAGACTGATGTAGCTTTACAATGATAACAAATAATCTGGATGTTCAAGTTGCACTACAAAATACTGAGGAAAAAAACGTAATTTTTTTAAAACAAGTTGTTTTAGCCTCAGATCTAAGACAGACCGGTCTGAATTACACAAGGTGAACCTTTGCAAAAAGTAGGAAAAGATGGGCATTTGGAATAAAGAGTCATCTTGATATGAAAATGATTGGTCTGTTAAGCAAAACAAAAACAAAAAAAAGAAGAAAGAACTCTATTAATGGGAATCAATTACTTGCCAGATGTATGTATTGGTCCTCAGACAATTTAATTGGCAATGTAGGCATTTAAAATGTATTAACATGCAACAGGTATCTAAAGTTGAACCAGTATTAATTTTTACCCTTCTGCATATGTGCGGGCGAAATAGGCAATGATAAATAATATTTCTAGCACAAATAGGCACAAATAGCACAACCAAAAATCTCTTAGAGGTTGATGTATCAGGATGTATTCAGAAATAGCCCCCAAAATGTGTTTTCTACTCACATTGCAGGCAAAAATGACTAAAACTTCCAGGGGTTAATGTGTTAATTTGAATACTTTTCAGGTTCCCTGGAGAGATTGGATAAACAAGACTAATGTATCTTAAATAAAAACACAAATACAAATTTTTAAAAAATACAAACAAAACATGCTCTTGTAACATAAAGTAACAGCTTACTTTTGATGACAAGCTTGTAAATGGTTCAGAATAAGTTTTAGACTACAAGGAAGAAAGGCATAAAAAAATCTATTATGCATGATGCTTTTATTAAATCACCTGTACATGCATCAACCTAGTGTTGCAAAAATGTAATTTTATTGGGAAGGTTATTGTGTTCTTAAACTGCATTTACTTCTATTGTAAGAAATGCTTAAGAACATTAAGACATATCTTAAAAAAATATCTTGTCTGATATCATGCATCGATAGCATGAACAAAATAAATATTGTCTTTCCAAAATCAAACACGCAAATGCATCAAAAATTGCCATTAAATAAGTCTTTGAAAAAAAGATTGAAAACTGAAGAAAGTATAAAATTAAAAATGATCTGCAAGCAAATAAATATTTCTGATATAATTGGCATCACAGAACATAATGATGAGGAAAAGTGGGGTAGATACAGGGAACAGAAGAGTAGAGAGATAAGGGGAAAGAAGGGTAGATAAGGGAAAAAGAGGGGTAGATACCGGGTAAAGAGGAGTAAATAAGGGGAAAAAAAAGGTTTGACACAACATACAAGAAGCCTGTTTATGTAAAATACACTTCTTGCATGGCTTTTTAAATTATTTTAGCAGCCCTTCCAAGCAGTTCCAAAAACTCAACACAATGAAGAGCTGTAAACCATTAACTTCTTGCTAAAGCAACACAAATATGATCTAAAGTTTGATTCACCTGAAAAGTAAATTCCAGTAACTGATTTTGCCATTTTTATTTTGTTGAAAACAGACAAATTTTGTTTTGTTGAGGTAGGTGCTAAGTGATGATGCTGACACAGTACAGGAACTAAATAAGGTACACTGGCAAAGGAAGACATTAACTAATGATGTAGAACACATACAACTGAACCCAGGTGATGTGCAATCAATTAAAAGTTGCACATAAAATTTGCTTAAGATACTAATCACTCTTCCCCCATATTATTAATTGAGTCATTGTGCTGAGAAAAAATATTGTTCCAACATTCAGCTGTCATAAATTTCTAAAATGATGACATAGAAAGCTAGCAACCTCTGAAAGCTGTCAATCTAAAGCTGCATATAAAAATATCCTTTCATAAGTATGGAAGTTATTGTGGGGAAATAAAAATGGGTGCATCCAACAATAAGTGACCACAACTCCAATATATACTGATTAAAAATGCTGGAAATATAAGTCAGCCAAGGTGTTATCAATGTAATAAAAGTCCTTGGAAAGAACTTCACTCTCCAAAATGAATTTCCAGGAATTCAAGAAATGCAGAAATAAAATTTGATGGATTTGATGATCAAAGGCCATAACTCTGCTAAATGATAACAAAGAATGCTGAAAATCAAACCAACATGAAGTCCTATCAAAATCAAACTGCACAATAAATTAGGTTGCAATCTAACAGGAATGGAAAAATTTGATGTGCAGAAAAGAAAGTGAATGGTCCAACAACTAAGGGCTATATCTCTCTTAAATAATGATATAAACTGATAGTAACTGAGTCAAGGTTTTATTATCATGTTGGCTACTACATTTTGTTGAAATCTAATAAAATAAAAGAGAGCCATTATGCAGAGATGAAAGTGGGTGGGGCCATGAATCTGGGACTTGAATTCTGTAAAACAATAATGTAGAAAAATGATGACTGAACTCAGCAAAGGTTTTATTTATATCTAACTGCACCCTAAACTTGGCAAAATTCCATGACAGTTGAGGGAGTTACTGGCCCCCAAAACTGGGTAAGGCTGAAAATAAGGGCCATAGCTAAACTAATGAATGACTACATGGGAGGCCGAAAATAAAACTAAACCAATATCTTGTCAGCATTAATCAGCATACCAAACAAATAACAATTATTATTGCATGGAAATAATAGTTTGAACCTGACAATCTGGGGCTATAACTCCATTACACAATGATGCAGAATGATAAAAATCGAAGTCACCAAGTGTCTCATCACTTTTGGGGTGGATACCAAACTTGATTTGAAATTCATTAATAATTAAGGGAGTTATGTGGAAATGTGGGTGATTCTAACAATTAGAAACTACAACTGTTAAATAATGACATAGAAATCTGACAAAAGAACTCATCCAAAGTTCTCATCAATTTATAATAATGCATACAAAATTTGTTAAAAATCTAATAATTATTAAGAAAATCTCTTTGCAGAAAGGGGGCCCCGAGTGGCCGAGTGGTCTAAAGCGCTTTCCGTTACGGATCACTGCCATCTCACCTCTGTCTGCGTGGGTTCGAGTCTAGGATTCGGCGAATGTGGATATGTGAGAAAGCTTGCCAGTAGCTTCTCGTGGGTCGGTGGTTCTTTCCGGTGATTTCCCGGTTTCTTCCTCCACCATTAATACTGGCCGCCATGAATAGCCTATCGTGTGCTGAAAAATGGCGTTAAGCCCAACAACAACAACAACAATCTTTGCAGAAAAAATAAATGAGTAGATCTGAAAATAAATAAGAGTCCATAACTTTGCAAAATGAGATAGAACACAATCAAATCTGCAAAGGTCTCATCAGTGACACTGCATATAAAGCATAGTTGAAATCCACTAACAATTGAGTGAGTTATTGTGTAGATATACAGTGGATGGCTCTGATAATCATGGGCTGTAGGTCTATTGACAACTCAGCCAATATTACACTGCACCAAAAAATTTGATCAAAAGCAAATATTAAACAGAGCTGGTAGTGATGGCTGCATTGCAAAAGGCATCTTTCTGTCTGTATCTCTGTCTGGATTTTATATTCAAGATGGCCTGAACTCTTTTAAAAGATGCATAATGCTTATTTAAGGTTTCATTGCTATCATAGTACATTATGACATTAGCTGAATTGCAATATATTCCTTACTAAAATTATTCTGTTTGAAACCACATGCCAAATTTGGTTGAAATTCAACACAGTTTGATAAAATATCTCAAGCAAACCAAAGTCATGACAAAAAATCAGGGGCCATAACTCTTGAAAACAAGACTAAATCAAAGGCATATACTAGTTTATGAAATGATGCTAACCCCAAAACTGCATTAGAATAAGGTTAATTGCTCTTGATCTATGCCAATTATAATCAAAATTCAATGAGAAGATGTGGTACTGTATAGTTTCATATTTTGCAAAGGTTAAGTTTGAAAAGAAACAAAATTTCCCAATTTTCCTCGATGGTAATTTGGCTATTGAAAAATTACCTTAAATATCTTAGGTATCATTAAAAAGAACTTTTAATTCCATTTGATTTGTTTTACAATTGATTAGTGTTAATTTGGGCTATATAGTATACAGCCTGGGCTTAGTTTACACATGCAACTATAAAAACACTGCTAGCTCACTTTGTCAGTTTCATTTTTTACAAATCTTGGCATGTTCAAAGTAACAAAGAAAAGAGTGAAGCCATTAAGTTTTGTAAATTTTCACAAAAATAATTTATTTCCCAAGAAAAAAAAACAATAAAATGTGAAAAAGGACTTATAATCTGTGAATATAATCCAAAAATTAATCCTGGGATCTAAAAATATAAGTCCTATCACTAAAATGTCCTAAATGAATCCAAGTTTGAATCCCGGTAAAGTTCAAAGATGGCAGACATTGACGTCAGATGAATGCAGTATTGATGTGTCAAAAGTTCCATGCTGAATTTGTGAATCAGGAATAATATTTCATCTTTAGAATTCCAAATAATTTCAACTGACTGTCTTTGTCCATAACTTTGATGAAGTACTTAATTTCCAGAGAATATAAATTAGTCTTAAATAACAAATAACTCAAAACATAGCAACAAAAAAAACTACCTCTGAGCTTCTGAAGGTATATTTTACAACTAAATAAATTTAATAAATTTAATACCAAATGGCTGTTTTAAGCCTGAATTTAGATCACATGGTCTTTCAAGTGACAAACTACATGACTTCCAACTTAAACATCGCAATAAAAAAAGTCATTTTTCATGTAACTTAGAATAGACATATTTAAAATATTAGACTTTCATGCTTGAAATGAAAAATAAAAAAAAATGTTCACACATGGGTAACATATAGGCCAAAAAATGACCTTGGAAATAGCCAATCATTGTTACTCAATGTTTACAAACTTCATGAACCTGAGTGAGCTAAAAATAATGCTAATGAAACACATTTTGTGTTCTATACAGAATTTACTGGAAAAAATATTGAATCCTGTAAAAATAATCATTACAATAATATGTAATGAAACAAAAATATAAAAAAAGAAATTAAAACTAACACAAGCAATTTAATTATGTATGCACAACATATTTCTTGGACTGCACTTGTAAAGTGAAAAAAAAGAACTGACAACTTTCTTATTTAATACTGTGTAACTCATTAATTGCACTTTCAGAAGATGGCATTGTTTAGTCTGGCAAATTAATTTTCCATATTTTAATAACTGCTAAAGATGGTGTAATTTAAACTAATTCAGTACATGGGAGCAGGCATTTTGGTTAGATGTGTGCTTAGATCATGTACAAAATACAAATTTGATGCAAAATATAGTCTCTAGCCAGTATCTAACTGGTTAAGCTTGTATGACACAACAAAGAAGTGGAATAGTTATAGAAAACTCATTGAAACACAGTGACTAATGAATTTAGGTATCACTCTGCATGATGGACATAGTATCTGCCAGGCTGCAGAACAAGCTATCTGAATTTGTAAGAAGCACCAAAGCATCAATGACCAAAGTGCATAGAGATTTTAGGTTTAAATGAAGCAGGTTTGTAGAGAATATGGTAATGCTTGGGAAAATTACTGACTTATAAGCAAGTATAGATGGTAACATAACTGATTTTTTTGTATTATACTCACATTCTATGGCAAGAAAAAGAACACAATTTTGGTAAAATAAAAAAGCATGCTATTAAATGCAAAGTAAGCAAATTCTAAAAAAACATTTTGAAATCTTTCTATCACACTAAATCAGTGCTGAAAACACAAGACACTGCTGATAAGTGGGTAGAAGATCTATGTTGTGTAACACCTTGCATGATTTTAAACTACCATACTTACTCGTTAATATGTTGCACCAAACTGCAAAGATCTGATCTGCCATAGCATAATGTGCATGCAGATTAGGGTTTGTGTTGTTTGTACTATTGATTATATCTAACAAACTGCACAGATCCAGATTATGTGCTGGTAGATCTGGGTATGTGTAGTTTGCACTTGGACTTGTCTTATAAGCGAGTAAATATGGTAGGCAACATTAGTTGTATAGACATTCAAAAATACAAATTAAGGACAAATTGTGCATGAATGCAACTGCTGGAAACAACATAAAAGAAATGAATAAATAATGCCTGGTAAAAAAAAAATGGATGCATATTTGTTATCTACTCAGAACTCTCTGAAGGTATTTGACACTGGGAATCTAGATGCTCAGTTTTCAAAAACTGAGAGTTTTGACAAGGACACTGGTCATCCATTAGCAGGTATTCAATCCATAATTACATCCATGCATATCAACACAATTTATGTCTATAAATCCCTCTTTTCATTTTTCATTATGAAGATTCTTTAATTTTGTCAACATAATTACTTTTCTTGCCAACTTAGGCTTTTTTTTAAAAGTCTAATGAAACAAATTTGCACCAAGGTCCAGGATGTGCAGAGGTGCTTATAAAAAAGATTTTCATGAAATTGACCATCTGACTGAAAGAAAATAGATTCAATATCTCCCTCTTCTAAAGTATAAACCATGACAACTGTTTAGCCAATTCATGAAGTAGTAATTTGTCAGAAAAAGACCTATTTTAATGAAATGGAGCAAAATATTTGAGAACAAAATGACATAACATTGATAAGATTTTAATTTTTTATTATATGAAATAGCAAGATCTCTGTTAAAAAACCTCAGACCTTTGGCTGAACTTCTTTCTCAATATCATACATAAATAAGGTAATAAATTTTATAAACTCCTGCTAAGAATATTAACTTTTATATTTGGCAATGCTGCCTATATCTCAGAATGCAATGTTCTTAAAATCATGCAAAGGATCTTTTTGATTATGCACATAAAACACCCATAAATGCAGATGACACAGAGAGTTTCAAATTAAAATGGACATTTCTATTTGTTTATGCATGTTAGATCTAAAGAAATGGTGTGCAGTTTGCTCATCTAAATATACTTTATTCTCTTCCACATTCAAATCTACCCAGTCCAGTCCCTATTGAAAAGATTTTTCAGACTAGCTGTCTCCAGCTGCAAACTGGAAAATAACTCTAATAAATAAATAAACACAGTCACTTGTTGCGAATACTGAAAAATGGTTATAATTCCCAAAAGGTCTATGAGCCAAAGCGACATCTATTACTTTGTGTACATTTATGTACCGCAAATTATATTCCAGATATTTGATTCTATACCAGATATTTTATTCTTATATTAGTAATTAATGGATACTAAGAAGATGTAGAAAAGTTTGACAGGAAACTGTGTCGGCTACAAAGACTATTTCTACTAGTGCATAGTTTTCTTTTTCTAGTTTTCTTGGTTTAGACCACTTGGTTTCAATGTTCTAAGGTGGCATATCCAGTAAGATTCCTTTTCCTTCCTGGTTTCCTAACTCCAGCTGTGGTTGTTAGCAATTTCGATAAGTGTTATATCACTGAAAGTGTGGCCAGGGGAGGAGAAGTGTTTTGCTACCAAGCTTCTGTACAGCTATCTATACAGCCTGTTTGAGACAATGTATCTATAGGTATAACTCATGTAGAGACAGGCATGTAGAGTTTTACAAACATAACGTTTTTGTGTTTATTTGTTTGTTTTCTATATGTTTTGTATTTGCCTTTGAAAAAGACTCAAACAGAGTCAAAAAAAGCACTCAGGTTAGTTAGTTACTAGTTTCGCACTGTTGGTCATATATATATATATATATATATATATATATATATATATATATATATATATATATATATATACATATATATAAATTGTCTTTAACAGCTGGGATGCTTTTCTTAGATCTTTTCAAGTTTGAAATGAAAAATTGAAAAATGACAAATGTCCATTTAAATATGACAACCCATATTTGTGTCAACATTTTCTATCACTTTCATGCATAACTAATAGGTCCCATTAACTGTTTTGTCTATGTAATACGATCTTTTGCTTAAGTTGGATTGTTTGGCACAGAGATTCTGCCAGGATTGTATCAAAGAAGAGGGGGACGGCCATCCTTAACACTCAAATAACCAACTTTATTTCGGCATGCTCCATTCTGTTAAAGCTGTATAGAAATCAAAAGCAATAAAAGATGTTTCTTTTAGTTGTATGAGCAATAATCTGCAGCCTATCTTTGTGGATACCATAATATATTCTACATCTGTTTATGAATTTTATTTAGTGCTGAGAACCTCTCCCTCATCACAGTCTGCTGTTTGATGGGATATATGCATAACTAGCTTAGCATGTTTGAACAAGTTGATAAACTGTTCATTATGAACAGTTTTCTACAGCTCAAAGGTATTTTCATTTGGATATCTTTTACCCCAAACTGATACATTTTACCAACATGAGCTCTGCCAAAGTTTCAATCATTACATTGCTAACAAAGATGTCTTAACTGTTCCATAATGCTGTATTAAGGTTTCAAGCCCAACACTGCCCTGTCCACTTGTTCATACTGAGATATTTTAATCAAATCAATATTTACTTTTTAATTTCAATTTAAATTTTGATTTATTCACCATAACTCTCTGAGTGTTATATAGTTTTGTAGCACAAGATCCCCCTGGGCTGAATTATTTGAGAAAAGAAAACTGCACTTGTAAATTAGTTGTATTTTAATTAGGGTTGGTATTCTGCTCTACATTTCAAAATACCACTCAAAATGGGGTTGACTGGCATGTTATATGATATATCCATCCTGAATGTACACTAGACCCATATTCAACATCAATTTTGGATTCAAAACCTATTACTGGTATTTATAATAAACCTTTTCCAGTACTCTGATACACTTGAAGTCTATCTTAAAAAAGTCATTGTAATTATCGCTATCATCTGCCAGTATTTCCCAAATGAAATCATCATCTGAAGATAAACCATGTCGGGAGTTATCCATTTGGGGTTTTCTAGGTAGCCCATATTTTAAATATGCATTTGTAAAACTTTCCTAATGAACACAAGGTTAAATTTATGACATAATGCTTGTTCCAGGGCCCACTGTGCCAAATGTGTAAATAGTTGCCTACCTGAAAAAAAGCTGTATGAAACCTCTACTGGTAGCATAACTTATGTCGATGCAAGCTCTTTATGAATTCAATAAAAATTGTATAATACTATCCAAAGTATATTTTGTATGCATGACTTTAAACTAATTTCTGTTCACTGTATGTGAATTCCTATACATTATGTACCTTGCATGCCCTGGCAGCATCTCTTTGGCCATATATTTTCGAGAAATTCAAACTTACTCCCACAAGGATATTTGCTACTAAATGTTTTTTGCACAAAATGCACAGCCACTATATTTATAAATCTTTATATATAAATAAATATAAAGAATAAAAATCATTTGGCAAATTTCAAGGGCACTGGATCCAGCAAAGGATCACATGTGTCAGGGATTTATTGAGATAGATGCAATAAACTGACGACAAACAGTGCAAAACTAGTTTCTAACTAGCTTGAGTGCCTTTGACTCTTAATGAGTCTTTCTCACATGCATATATAAAACTGACGAAACAAAATTAATAAAACAGAAAACGTTGTGTTTATAAAACACTACATGGCTGTTTCTGCATGAAATAAACCTATAGATGTATTAGTCTCAACAAGCATATATAGACTTGTTGTGGATACTGCAACTGAGTTACAGAGTATCTGCAACAAGTCTATATAGACTAATTGAGACATAATCCATCAATAGGTTTAATTCTTGTAGAAAAAGCCATGTAGAGTTTTACAAACACAACATTTTCTATTTTATTTGTTTGTTTTGTCTATGTTTTGTATGTCTTTGAAAAAACTCATTAAGAGCTGAAAGTGCTCAGGTTAGTTAGAAACTAGTTTTGCACTGTTTGTCATCAGTTTATTGCATCTCTCTCTCTCTACTCTCTCTCACTATATATATATATATATATATATATATATATATATATATATATATATATATATATATATATATATATATATATATATATATATATATATATTTTTTTTTTTATTTTTCTTGTTGTGGTGGTTAAGAAAATGTTTCTATTTAATAAAATATAAAATATTGCACAATATAGTCTAAGTTGTTACGAGATATATTGAAAAGATATACACAAGAAAGAAGACTGACAAATGATATTATCTAAGAATTTTTACAGACAAATACGTGACTTTGTAAGATAGGCATGCATTCTAGCCCCAAGATCCTAAATGTTACAAGAACACAACATTTATTAACTGATGTATTATTTATGAATATATGGACAATCACATCCTACAAAGCATGTAGATATGGAATGTATGTAACAACAGTAATATTGGGGTGCATATAATTTACCATTTGTGAGTAAGTAGATAAGAAACTCCGCTGTAAAATAAATTAGGCTTGTTAGATATCATCTCTCTAATATCAGAAAGCATCTCATTCAGGAGTTTTAAAACGCTTTCTCATGCTAATTTGAACATGCACTGATAATGTTTTCATTATTCACACCATTCATGCCAATTCACATAAAGTCAACAATATAGGGTGAAGAAATGACAGGATAAACCTACTGCATTATGCTGCATAGAAATTAAAATGGATATGGATTATTTAGACCACCATATGCATATCATGCCCTGGTCACTTGCAAGCCTGCTTATAATGCATATAATGTGGATCCTAATTTTTTCACTAGAAAAGTACCAAAATTTGACCCCTATTTGTTGAACATGAAGAAAATCACAATCAAAATTGGTAACTGAAACCTTGATATATCGCTTGTTTTATCATCTAAACTGGTTGATATGACTTGGAAAAATGAATTAATTATCAACTTTTAATAAGAAATAGTGTCTTTTATTAATACTTCTTTCACATCAACATTCCTGGTACACTGTAAATAACAGTATGCAACAAAATTTTGATCAATTAACACCTATTTGAGACAGCACTTGAATAAATAAATACTGTTTAAACACTTTTAATCAAGTGAAATGCTTGTTTTAGTTATCTATTAGTTCGGTTTACGTGAAATGATCATAAATACAATGTGCCTTGGAAAATTCAAATATGAAATATGTCGATCTACCATAACCGCTATGTCCACGGGCATTTCTGTGAGAACTTAATTAGGTGCTGCCACTGTTTTGGCACCTAATTTGTGTAAGTATTTGTTGTATTGTTGCACTGAATTTAAAGCTGACCTCCTAGCATTGCCATGTTAATTATATCTTTTGTATCAAATAAAGGGGGTGGACTAAATGAAAAGTTAAAAGGCATGCAAATCCAACCTGCATAAGAGACAGCGGCCCATGTCTAGTATCAAGTCAACTCCTTTTAAGCGATCAATAGAAGCACTGTAACATATTTTGGGACAAAGTAATATATTTAAACTACCTTAAATTAGCTTATTCATTCACAAATGTGATCAATAATAAGACAACCAAGCAATTTGAATACTTAATGACATAAAATTCTTTTTCTCTATGTTTTATTAATGAAAAGCTAGTTTCAGTGTTTGTAGTCCATTTGTAATTCCATAATTGGCAGTCAGAAATTTCCTCATGGATGAGATTAAGTTTCACTATTACTTTCAGTGAAATCATGGCATCAATATTTTATTAAAGAACAAAACAAAACATTGACATTCAACAATGATGGCTGTTCCAATTTTTGCTATTTTTAAATAAAATAAATCTAGTTTCTTTGTGTATTTGAATTAATTACAAGTCTTCAATTACTAGTCTTGTTCCCTATTTAGCATGCTCCTTGAGTTGCATTCCATAAGAGTAGAGAGCAAAGCAGACAGCATATGCATCATGGAACCAGACTACTTTTTTGTGTACATGTGATGGTTGTTGAAACCAGTTGGAGTAATGTTAACGATCTCTCAGCCATTGGACATCTTGAAAATAAAGGTCATTTTTACATAACAATGAATTACTTTGTTAGAAAAAGCACTTTATTAACAATTATTTCCAACATGACTTTAAAATGAGTATTCATTCATTAAACAGACCAGTTTGCCCTCAATTTTCCCATGGTTTTCTCAATGTCCAGTGAGGAGAGTATCATTATTATATTGTTATGGAGGTCACATGACAACTCGTGTCCTCACTCATAGTGTTTTTGGACCCAGCTGTGTGAGTTATGTGTATTGGGAAATTTCATATTTTATTTGTGCTATCCATTTGAAAAGAGCACAAAAGAGCACAAATGTAAACTCACTGTAATTTAGGAACTTGTACAGTATCAGCACAAACATTGCAAATTTCTCCATATACAGACTCTTGTGTACAAATTAACTTGTTTTTAAACTCATATGTGGCATGACATGCTTTCTGATTTAGATATCAAAATTTGCAGTAGTAACATCAACTCAGAAATTGTTATGTTATTTTTGTACGAGCATTAAGTGTAGTCACATAAATATGTAATAATTTCCTGAGAGATTTTTTGTAAGAAAGAAAACACAAATCTATAATTTGATGATGTGAGGACAATAATGATGGTTTCAGTGTCAGTTTTGTTTAATTTCTTTGAGACACAAACTGATGTGTCTTAATAACATCATATGTAACTCTTTAAGCAAATGTGTCTAAGAAAATGACTTAAAACACACACTCTAACCAAGTGAACATTAAGCTCAATCCAAAAGTAAGCAAAAATCACTGAACCATACAATACAGGTCATTGTGACTTAGTTTTCAAAGATGGCTACAGTGCTCATCATGATGCAATGACATTATATCAAGTTATGCGAGTCCATAGTCAACAGTTTCTGACAACAGGAACTAAAAGCATTAGTTGACCAAAACATTAGATAACATTGACCTAATTATTACTGAAAGGTATAGTAGTCCAAAGACACAAAGTATCAATTACATGTCTTTATGAACAAAAGAAGAATGATATAAATGTAAACCCTAACAGAGAAAATATGAGCTGTACCAAAATGTAAACATAAATCACTAAACCATGAAATATATGTCACAGATACAGAGTTTTAACATAATGTTGTTTTTCTCATGATGTAATTACATACCAATTTATGTAACTTCACAAGAAATAGTCAGTAATGCCTGAAAACCAGATAATGAAAATAACATAATTTCTTCCTTTTAACTGCTGATTGTTGAAACCATCTCTGACAGTGAGCTTCTTCAGCAATAACTAGATTTTCAAATTAGCTACTGTGGTGAACATACAGGATGTCAGATTGGAGCCATTTTCATTTAGGACCAATAATATTACCACAAGATGTCATTAGCACAATCCACATGTTGATATGACAATCCATTCAGGAGCTATAGACATACACTTTTCAAGATGACTGCTGTTGCATCCATAATGGATGTCTGAATGGCACCATTTTTATTTAGGACTACGTACAACACGAGATGAACATTCGTGTAAAGTTTCCAGGCCAAGTATTTTATGAGGAGTAACTTTAAAGGATAAAAAGATCAACCAAGATGGTTGAACTATGTACCACAGACAATAACCTCATTTTCTTGCATGCTCAATGACCTATGTACCACTGACATGATCTCATTTTAATGGAAAGGTAGAGTACTCCACATGACACTTTTAAATACCAAAATATGTGACTCTACAAGCAATAGAGAAAGATGGCCTGAACACCCACTCTGAGTGTTCATTCTAGAAAGATGGTTTGAAAGACAGGTATAAATACATCATTATTTTGTAAGCCAGAACTGCTTTGCAATCCAGCAAAAAGGACTTAATGATACAAGACTAAAAAGTTAAAAATATTTTGTTTATTTATTTCTTTTAAATATTTCATTTAGTGAAAACTGTTTTGCCAATATTATCAAAAGTATACATGCTGGATGTTGTGGGATCTCAATTGCTAGCTCAACAGTCAGCTGTTAGAATTATGACAGTCAAATTTTAGTATAAAATTCTATAATTATCAAAATTCTACTGTAGACATTATCTGTGCTAACAAAGCATACAGTTATAGCAGATCTACCAGTACATACTTTTAACAAAGTAAAAAGCATGTCAGTTAGTAATCATATCATCATTGAACTAAATAGCACAACACTTGCTTAAGTAAAGATATACATACCGTATCAACTTTCCGCATTTTCTTTACATTCTCAATCCATGCTTCCTGTGAAAAGTAGGAAAGCTTAGTCTTAGATTAATTTGCATTTGTTAGCGATGACAATGCTTTGAGAATCTTGCTTTTATTACCGAAAATAAATGAATTAGTCTGACAAAACTAAATGATACAAGTTTTTTTTAAAAAAAAAATTCTTCATTATTTAAAGTATACTTTTGTGCATATTAAACAACAAACACTGCATAGATTGAGATCCTTGCTGTTTGTATCACCTTATATTAGTCATTAACCAAAGTCTACAGACACCCTATGTATTTTATCTGATCAACTTTTGTTTTAACAGTAGTGGTTCCTAAATTTGTTTTGGATTTTAATTTTGCAATAATACCTTTTACATTCTACACAAGGAAAGAAAAAGATTAATTTGATTTAACTGAGCACCTGGTATTTAAAATATGAAAACTATATGACTGTCAAGAATTATTGTTTTATGTTTTTGCTCTTGTTTCAGGGTTTAACACCATTTCTCAGCACAAGACAGACTATATATAGTGGCAGGTATAATTCATGAAGGAAGAACATGGGAAGACCTCATTAGGAACAATTGCTCCATGGAAAGCTATTGGCAAGATTTTCACCACAGACTCAAGCCTACATGGACAGAGGTGGGGTTGCAGTGATTAATAAAGGTCAGCACTCAGACCACATGACCACCCAGGGCTCCTCCATTTTATGACTATTATCCTTAGTTTTACATGTATCTCATATGGAAAAATGTCTGCTGATTACAATTTCCTGAATTAGGACCAATATAATGGTTTTCAAAAGTTTTGAATTTTTAGCTTATACATGAGAAACAAATCACTCAAGTCAATAATAACAATGAGTGGAAGATATTGATAGAACACTACAACCTACCAACTATCTCCTGATTTATTTATCTATATTTACTTTTCTATCTATTCATCAATACCAACTGCTAAACATTGTAATAAAGTCATTTTATATTGGTTACTCTTAGCAACACTGACAATATATATATATATATATATATATATATATATATATATATATATATATATATATATATATATATATATATATATATACATACATATATACATACATATATACAGACAAGTAAACATGAAACAAGCAAATTCAGCGAATGTGTGTTCCCTGCTTATTATTGTGTGGTCATCAAAAATAACCACTGATGAAATCTGGTTGTGATCATTGTGACAGAGCTGTTGAATTATTAGTTAAGGATGGAAAGTAAAAAAATAATTCAGTTATATACCTCAAAAGGAATTAAAGTGCAGCAAATGGGAATAAATTAATCAATTACCATGCCCTGGAAGATAACATCTTGATTGCTTTTGAAAAAAGAAGCTTTATTGCCCAAGGAAATAAAAATATTGATTTCCTTGAAGATAAAATTTTGATTTTAATACATCCATTGCCATCAAATAGAGAAATATGTATACTATGGATCATGCCTCAACCTCAACAGGTTTTTAAGACATAAAGCATAAATAAAAGCATCCATGAACTATATGACTGTAACCATGACAATAAAGATATGACCTCACATGTGGAATGCAGCACATCTTTAACTGACAATATACCAATATAGTGGAAGAGAAAATGCTGTTGAAAACCAAAAATACTGACCTGCAATCTTGACAAAGGAATCCCTAATTTGGAACATGACAAATATAGTTTCATTCCTTTATTCTCAAATGGCACCAAATGGAAAAGAAAGCATAAACAAAAACTGAAAATACTGACAAATGACATTGACCTTCTAGAACACTCAATGAAGCATGTGAGATGCCTTGCAATAATGATGATGAAAGCAATCCATGTTGCACCTTTCATCTCAAACAGCTCTAGAATGATAAAATGTTGACCTATGATGAAGACCTTGAAGATACACCCCACCCCCAATATAGTAAATGAGACACTTTGGAATAAGTTACTATGGAATAAGTTACTAGTATAGCAAGTTTTATCCCTAAAGTTCTTTGAGCTCTACAGTTATAGAGCAGAAAGTAAAACTCAAAATACTGACATGTCCTTAACCTTGAAGATATGACCACCAATGTAGTACACACCATAATTTCTAATAATAATATTATAGTGTAGCAAGTTTCATCCCTTTGGGATATTTGATAAGATTATTAAAAGCATATGACAAATGGTGGGAGGATGGATATTGTTCTCAATGGATTTATCGACCTTACCCTGAGAAGATTCATCATATCTGGACGGTCAGCCACTTTTGGGAAGGTGGTCAATGTAGGCTGATGTATCAAGTCTAGAAATATAAAATGATGACATGTCAAGATTATTTCTTTATTAAACTTCACAGGCACTATAATATTTGTACAGATTTAATTTATCAAATTGCTTTTTTTATTGTGTTTTTAAACCAAGAACTGTATTTTTTCACATTATAAGTATCTTGAACTCTAAATTGTAGGTGTACACAACCTTTTTTTGAGCAAAATTGAACTCTAAATATTAGGTGTAGACCTCTTTTTTTATTTACCATTAACACTAAACTGTAGGTATAGACCTCTTTTTTGATTTGCATTGAACTCTAAATTAAAGTTATAGACCCATTATTTTCTGATCTAAACATTAGGTGTAAACCCCTTTTTTTTACCTTTAACATTAACATGTTGGTGTTGACCACTTTATTGATTTACCTTGAAGTTATAGACCCATTATTTTCTGATTTACCTTGAACCCTAAACATTAGGTGTAAACCCCTTTTTCTGATCTACCATGAATTCTATACTGAAGGTATAGACCCCCTTTATCTGATTTACAATCAATTCTAAACTGTAGGTCTAGACCCCTTTCTCTGACTTATATTGAACTCTAAAGCATAGGTAGATGCTCTTTTTTTTGACTTAACTTGAACTCTAAACTGTAAGTATAGATGCTTTTTAAAATTTTTCCCTGAACTCAAAACTGCAGGTATAGACCCCTTTTTCTGACTTACTTTTCATAACTGAGAACAAAGTAATTAAGTCATATTTTTTCTTAGGTGCCAGGGGCCTTGCTGTATAATTTGTTTGAAAAGTTGTGATGGACTTATTAAGAGAAAAACCTTTCAGAAAAAATTATATCAGTGTTTTGTTAAAGAAGAGAAAAGGCTTATAATTGCCAATTATAAGGTTTGCATGGGAGATTTTGGGTACATATGCATACAATTATTATTCAATACAGGCTTTGCATGGGAGATTTAAGGTTCATGTGTTTATAATTATTCCAGTTAAATTCAAGCTTTGCATGGGAGATTTAAGATACATGTATATATAATTACTGTTCAATAAAGACTTTGCATGGGAGATTTAGGATATATGTGTTTACAATTACTGTTCAATAAAGACTTTGCATGGGATATTTAGGGTATATGTGCATACAATTTCTATTCAATAGTCTCTGCATTGGAGATTTATGGTATATGTGTAAAGTGATTGAATTTGGCCAGCAGAATAGCTGCTGTTGTGAATGTAAAAATCAAACTCACAAAAAGTGACCTATAATTTTAATAGTCACTTTTGAGTAATCATATTTCAAACAGAGTAGTGACAACTGATTTACAGTGATGTCTAAAGGTGAGAGCAAAAACCCCATTTCTGCCTCTGCATTTGGATTTATCTGTACAAAGGCAATGAGGAAATACATCCTAGATTGAAGAAAGGTATTTTTGACATTCTGAGAAACAGATTCTAGAACAAATTCTATATCAGATGCAGAATTAGGTGTGTTGGTGGGAATAGATAAGGGCTGACTAATTTTTTAATTGGATACAATTCTCTTGTGAAGTTTGTTTGTTTTTAAGATTTTTGTTAAGAAAATTTTTTTTTTTTTATCCTGTCCCAAGATATAGAGTAACCTAGGTATTTACTGCAGATATTTGCTTCTCTGCTTCTTTTCTTTCCATTCTAAATATGCACAATACAAAAATCTGTTGTCTAGACATTGACAAATCTTGTAGTC
Source organism: Potamilus streckersoni (assembly GCA_016746295.1). Taxonomy (NCBI): domain Eukaryota; kingdom Metazoa; phylum Mollusca; class Bivalvia; order Unionida; family Unionidae; genus Potamilus; species Potamilus streckersoni. The sequence continues at coordinate 211,474 of JAEAOA010000513.1, forward strand.
AAGACTGTAACCTTTGTTGATCATCATTCTTTTTGTCCATTTGAAGTAAAATAAATTAATGATTTGGTAGATAACAAATGATGAATGATAGCTAAGTATGTCATAAAGCAATGTGACCACCAGAATTCAAAGAATTTTTCTAATCCCATACAAAAATAGATAATACACAGATGTAGATTAATGACTGGAGTATGAACTCTAACCTGTGGATTCTAGATCCAGCCTGTCTCGCAGTAAATTGTCTCCCAGAAGTTGTCTGTAGTAAGCATAGAATGGAAGCAGAACTGTACTACCAACCAGGGTATCTGGTAGTTGACTGTAAAAGACATTTTTTTTAATTGAATTAACACAAAGGTTTTTCGAAACACTAATGTTAAATGTAAATGTCAATGTAATTTATTACATGACTTTTAATAATTTACATAGAGAGCTTTAACACATGATACAGTCGATGTATCACCTAGTGCACATAAGAATAGTTTGTTACCTCCTGGAACTATATATATATATATATATATATATATATATATATATATATATATATATATATATATATATATATATATATATATATATATTACAAAAATATATGTCTGGTTGCTTGATCATTCAACACATCTAACGGAATTATTAATATGTAGGAAGGATAAGCATCCATAAAAGCCAACTTTTTCAACTGTATCAATTTAAGTCAAACACACACCACAAAATGACTGGGATTGAAGAGAACTTTAAATGGCCCATTATATGTCTGCAAAATGTATAAGTCTTCTATGTATGAATAACTCTAGAGACTAATGACCAATGTGTCTTAATGACCTTAACCTTAAGACAAGTTTTCCAGCCTAATTAGGCTTTCCATTATCTCTGATCTTTCAAACTCAGAATATCAATTTTATTACAAAACATAAAAACCAACCAAAAGTTTAATCAAGGAACTTACTCTAGAATAAAAGTTACTCTTCAAGACAATTCTCTTTGTGCAATAATGACTGTGATATTTAATCCTCAAAATAATAGGCCTCTTCCATACAGATAAACCCTTCAAAAATTTTGGCTAAGGTACACAGTCTGGAACTAAAGTTTTTATGCAAACAAAAATAGTTTTCTTCTTTCAGTCACAGAGTCCTTGATCTTTGACAGTTTGTCCCCGAAATCAATAAGTATCTATCTTACCCAACATGTAAGTCATCCACCAACTTTGGTAAAGGTACATAATCCATAATTGATCCAAAATCAATAAATTTCTTTCTTATACCAGCTGCAAGCTGCCCATGAAGTTTGGTCCAGATCTGTGATGTAGAACTAATATTATAATGTAAAGTAACATTTTCCCTCCAATTACAGTGACCTTAACCTTCGACCTTTCAATCTTGAAATAAGTAGGTTTCTTCCAGACCCCAAATACAAGTCATCCACAAAATTTGGTACAGGTATGCAATATAGAACTAATGGCATATGACCTTTTGATATAAAAAATTGAAAGCTTCTGTAAGCCATCATCAAAGATTTGTAACTCTTGAAGGTGGAGAACTCAAGTAATTGCACCAAAATAATTCTTCTTTCAGTTACAGTAACATTCCTCTGACCTTTGACCTTTTGTCTCTCAAATTGATTGGATTCTTCCCTACCATAAATGTAAGCCATTGATAAAGTTTGGTAACTGTAGAAGTGTAGAAGGTATTCAACTTGGAATACGGTATATGATGTGGACAAGAAAGTGGTTACAGAGGGACTTAAACATCATAGCCCTGGTGTTTGGCTCACACACACACGCACACACACTCACACACACACGAAAGGAAATTGCAGTTTTCCTATTCTTGTTCCTGCAATTAAATAGTGATATAAGAGAAGGGATGGTTTCTTCTGCTGAGAAAACATTGCAGAGAGGCAATACTTTGGTACAAGATTACCAGAAGCTTTTATATACATTTCAGACTACAAAATACCATATATACTTGCTAATAGGTTGAGTCCAACTGCACACTGCACAGACCGACATTTGCCATCACACAATATGCCTGCAGATCTGTGTCAGTACAGTTTTTTTTAGGAGTAATCAGTAGAACCAACAGCATATTCTCTGGTCTGCAGGCACATAAGGCTATGACAGATGAGGTACTTTGTTGTTTGTAGTTTGAATAAAGTTATAGGCAAATACAAATGGCAAGTTTTGAACCTTGACTGTGCTCTTATGGGACACATTTTATGTTGTGCTTTCACCCTATAATTATCATGGTATGGAGATTTAATCATTTTTGGGGACAACGGCAGTTTGCATTGAAAATAGTTAAAATGTGCAGCATTTTACATAGTATCCAGTGAAATAGGGACAATGTATGTCCCCCTAACATACAACATTTAGAATGGAGAAATAATTTTTTGCATTAGAATTAATAGCCAAACAACACAGAATACATGATTTGGGGAACATGGTTCTAAAACAGAAAGTTTATGCAAGTTTCTGAGAGATAATGGTCACAGCTGACAGTCATGTGATGAAAAATAATAGTTAGGTGATGAAAATGTTATCCTCCATCACTGTTCTGCACTGGAAAACATGATCATACACATAAGAATGAAAAATTAAAAAATGAAGAGTTTCTTCTCTTGAATAAAGTTACATAAGATGGGGGCACTACTGGTACTATATCAATGTTATCAGTAAAGACTGGTATACTGTATATGCTCAAATCTACTATGCACTTAACAACAAAAACTTCACAGACTATGACCTATGATGACCATGCCATTAGATTTGGGTCTAGGATGTTGCCAGGTGAGAGATCTACTACAGGAGTACTGGAATTGAAGAGTCAAGTCATACAATATATTAATCCAAACTGTAGGCCAATATTTTGATAATTAATCTACACTTCCTTCCTGAGCTTACACTAGTTAATGACATCACTTGATATCGTTTATTAAGTGTGGTAGGTCTTCTTTCACTAAAGCCCACCTCAATAAAGTTCTCTGTATCAAGCACATAGATTGTGCATTACCTTCAGGGTGTGTCCTCACTCAAGACCACTCTACTTCTAAAGCCACTTTTTCAAAAAAGGGTGGTCTCATATGAGGGGGAGGGTAGGGTCATTGTATTCATTATATTTGTAATAACTGAGATAGCTCAACATACTCTAAAAGTTCCTTCTGATCTTTCTTTGGTGTATTAATCCTGACTGCTAATCTTGGCTGCTTGTTCCTGGACAGTAAAGCCAGAAAACCAGATGAGGAAGCTGAGAAAGATAGATACATAAACTAATCAATGAATTTATTAATTAAATAATAACAGATGAGTCATTATAGGATTGCCCCGAAAACATGTGGGCACCTGTAATGTCATAATATGGGTCAAAGTAAAGGTGAAGACAAAATGGACCACATATAGAAAAAAGGAAAATTAAATTTACAATCAATTTTACATACAGAAAATATGTTTAAAATAAAAGGAAAGTTAAATTTGCAATCAATAATGTTACATACAGAAAGTATATCTAAAATAAAAAGAAAATTAAATTTACAATCAATACAACATCAAAGATATATATTATCTCAGATCAGCTTAATATTACAGATGTCAAGTATGTGCTTTTTCAACTAGGCATAAAATCATTTTTCAATGTACTATAAATCTCATGTATGATGTATCACTGTTGCTGAAAAGCAAAGGTATAACTTAAACTGGGAAAAGGAATTTTTTGTAAATGGTTTTTGCAGGAAACCATTATTAAACATTTCTAAAATTTCTTCTGAAATGGAAAACTCACTGACATGTTTATGTGAGTGGCTTCACAATATGTCTTATAATCATATTAAACAAAATGATGAAGAGATTGAAAATAAATGTTTCCTTCTGCTGTTGTTGTTGTTGTTGTTGTTGTTGTGCTTAACGCCATTTTTCAGCACATGATAGGCTATTCATGGCGGCCAGTATTAATGGTGGAGGAAGAAACCGGGAAATCACCGGAGAGAACCACCGACGTTTCCTTCTGCAAGATGTTTTAAGTGCATAAGGCCCTCTATTTGTTCAGATAGCTTTTACCTAAAATATATTAAAATATATTGCATAAGACCAAAATAAAAATCTGTAATACATTAATGAAGTTAAGGCATACTGTATTGCTAGTTTACAAGTCAGGTCCAATTAAGTCCTGATCTGTCATCACATAATGTGCTGATAGATCAAGGTCTATTTTTTTGGCTTTATTTATTCCTCTTAACAAACTGCACAGACCCAGACACATCATGCATGTATGTAGAGTAAATATGGACTGATGAATGGACACATACATGGTTGAAATGGTGGGTTCTGTGCTGATCTTCCAATACAGTAGATTTAGCAATAAAAATAACAGAAATAGACATCTGTACTTTTGGCTCATCTGGAAACAAGCATTTCATCTAAAATTATGGGTCTACAATGTAGATCATCTGTTGACTGATCATCAATTATTCCATCTAATATTTAGGGACATAGGATCTAACTCATTTGGAAACTGATAAACAATTACTGCATCTAAAATTAGAATCTAAGATATAGATTTAATAATGTTTCAACAATTTCTTTTAGGAAAGATTTGTTTCTGAAATTAAAGTTTCTGACATTACTGTGCTGGTAAAGTAACTTTCAATGATTCTGACTTTTAGTTTGTTAATTTCAAGTAACAAATCTCCATCATCCAGTTAAAATAAACCTAAATGAGTTTTAATAGCACCGTCTACTTATATGAGGCTCTTTTTAAAAAATATATGGGTTTTTTTTGCTTCTCATCAAAGGAAATTTGGAATGTTTTGGTTACAAAATGAATGAGCAATCAATTGTGATTGATTTTTCATAATACTTTGATTAAAAAAAGTATTTAGGAAAAGAAGAACAAGGATTTTAAATCCGACTTTATAGTTCCTGGTCAATTTCTGGTTATTGTACTTACTCGCTTATATGTCAGACACAACTACAAACTGCGCAGATCCAGATTCCCATTGCATAATGTGCCAGCAGATCTGGGTATAGCCAGTTTGCTAGGAAAAATTAGTTGAACAAACTATATAGACCATGATTTGTTAGCACATTTTGCAGCAGCATATCTGAGACTATATTTTTGCAGTTGAATCAGTCTTTTGAGTACATATTCTCTTGCCTTGCTTCCAAAGCATTTGGAGTATTACCTGTCAATTAAAAAGTCTGTCCAGCTGTGCCACTAACAACAAAGATCCTAATATGCCATAGCATAATAGGCCTGTAGACATGCATGCATGTTGTTTGTTCTACTAATTACTCCAAACAAACTGCACATACCCACACCTGCCAGCACTTAATGTTATGGCAGATATTGGTTTGTGCTGCTTGCAGTTGGACTCAACTTATAAGCAAGTACAAAAGGTACACAAAATTTGAATGTCTGTGTAGGTTTTGCTTTAAAATCTAATATAGTGAAGGTACACAAAATTTGAATGTCTGTGTAGGTTTTGCTTTAAAATCTAATATAGTGAAAGGTGTGAGAATTGATAATAAGTGACATCAAAAATGTTTTTGGAATATTTTGTCTCTGCCCACTACCACTTACCCAATTCCCACTATAACTCCCAAAATAATAAGTCAAATGTCAAAGTAAGAATCACGAATATCACATTGATTACAGGTACAAATCCTAATAGAAACTTTAATTTATGCTTTTACCTGAAGCTGATCTGCACAACCTTTATTTGTAAGTATTAAAAATGAAAATCATACTTAAATTTGTTTAGATTTATATGGTAATAGAATTCTATTTCAATTTATTTCAGTTTTATATAGTAATAAAACAGTACTTCATTTTATTTAAATTTTATATGGTAATAAAATGGTAGTTCAGTTTATTTCAATTTTATATTGTAAAACAAACAGAAAACATTATAATGATACATAACAGATGGATATCCATGAATTCTATCTGTGGATAAATGTGGATAAAATTTAAAAAGAAACAATGAAAGGAAATTGAATTTGCAATTTGTAAAGAAAGATTAACTGGGAATTGCAATTTGTGTGGTAGATTTATTGAAAAATAGGAATTTGCAGGGATAAGTTGTAAATGTGCTTATAATTTTTGAAAAAAAAATGGCTTTTTACAAGATAGTGATTCATATAGCAGGTATTTTTATGTAATCTAATGGAATTTAAAAAAAAACACAGTGCTTTGGAAAGAAAGTTGTAAAGATGAATAAAAACTAGAAATTGGGGTCTACAAAGAGATGAAATAGGATGTATATATATATACTGACACTGTAACAGAAATAGGATGTAATATACTGACACTGCAATGAATAGCTAAAATGTCTCTCAAGCAGGTAAATAGTCCAATGGAATCCACACATCTATTTTTATCAATATGATGAAACAGGTTCCAAGATACTGAGGGTGTACCAAAGGAATTAAAGAAAATTCAAAAGTCATTCAATGGTTAATACTGGGGCACAGTGACCTATGTTTGGTATGGTAAACTGCAGTTTTCTGCTTTCAAAAGGAACACACTGAATAAATAACATGGACTGGCAGCTGATGATCAGAAAATGGAATAGAAAAGACAAACTAATTCTGTGGTTTTAGAGAAACAGGTTGATAATTCTTGAGTTAATAACATGTATAACATGGCATAAATGTCCACAATGCACTACACCAGAACACAGGGTCCAATACTTATCATATTTATTTGTTATAAGTCCAATATAACTGCAAACAATACAGATACTGATCTTCCACTACATAATGTACCTGCTAATCAGGGTCTATGTTGTCTGTTCTGATTACTCCTAACAAACTGCACAGTGCCACATCTGCTGACACATTATGCAATGGCAGATCTGGGACTGTGCAGTTTGCATTTTGATAAATAAAGTCTCCAGTATGATAGCCTAGTAAAATTATAGGTAAGCACTTTCTTTTGTAGTCAGAAATATTTCTCATTTGTTGCTTATTGTGCATTAAAACCATGACAAAACATTTATTTCATTGGCTGCATCCATAAAGTCTCTACATAATTAAATTGTGTAAGTCTCATAATAATGGTGGGATAATTATCCTCCCCCAACCCAAGTGTTAATTACACTCTGGACAACAAGACCCCTAACATGGTTATTCCTCTTTATAGATGAAGCAAATATACTGAATATAACCAGAAGTAACAATGGTACTTGGGGCAACCATACAATATTAATAACTTGAAGCTGCCTAGTACTTGGTTACTTTTTGACCATTTTTGTCATTAGCAGCTGTCAGAATATTTTAAGTTACATCTGAAATTGAATTTGGTGCAAATGTGTACCAGATATGACCAGTTTTAAGCTGATTAAGTATAATTTTGAAGTTAGAACCAAACACATGATAATGACCAAATGCTATTACTGCGACAGAATAAATAATTGCTGTGACTGATATTCCATTTATCCCCAGTATATACTCCTAAGTGTCACTATTCAAATTTCAAATTCCTTAACAAAAATATAATTGTTCTCCTTGTGATTCAAAATTCTTCAGTTCCAGGAATTACTAAAACATTTGATATTCTATAATGTGGTATAAACTACTTTAGAAAAATGTTACAAGTGCAACTTAATTCTAATATTAAAAATGACTAATTGGTAGGGGTAGTAAAACTGTAGATAATCAATATGAACCTGAATCCAAGGACATTCTTGACAAAGTTTCAATGGTTTTCATATCTAAGTCTGCTATCAATGAGACAGCTGCTGTCAGTATCTCAATATTATAGTGATGCTACTGTTCAAGCAAAAAACCCATAGTACTATTATGAGATACACAGTTTCTGCTGTATTAAAAGATTTACCAGGGAAACGTCTAGTGATACAATATGCCACCATGGAAGACTTGATATGGACAACTTAATACATCATGGTGTGTTTAGTATCAATATAAACTGAAATTATAATGGCTGACAATCGGCGAAATTGGATAATTCACTTCACGGAAATATTTTTAACTTTTGCCTTATGTATATAAAGTTATTATGAAATGTAGGACATATGTTGCAGGTTTTATTTACAAGTGTTTAATTTTGCATTCATGATAGAATCTGAAGAAATACGTATTACAATATCTGTGTCAGAATTGATAAATTTGTTATAGAAATGAATCACAGTATAAATCAATTCTGTAATGCAAGTATCCATGTTTTAAAGTTGGCATGAACATATCTCACACTGGATATTTGTGGCTACATGAATTCACTAAAAGTGCTTTCATGATGGATTTAATTTAATAATTAATTCATTCAATATTTCTTTATTTTTCTTTTTTAATTGTTTGACCAAAAGTATACATGTACATATTTCTCCTGAACTCTTAATTATTTTTTCTCCTGGACTCATATTCCTACAAAAGTCCTGATATTTCTGTTCAACCAAATCCATAAATGATTTATGGCAATCCATATATATATATATATATATATATATATATATATATATATATATATATATATATATATATATATATATATATATATATATATATATATATATATATATATATGAGAATACACATCACTTGTTTAGTTTCATTAATTGATTTTAGTCCACAAGAAAATGCAAGCATAAGGGAACTTCAAATATGAAGCAAAAAACCACCATGTTTATTCTAGCATCAACCATCCATGAAAATCGGCATAGGATTATAACCCAGACTGATCTCATAGTTTATAATTGAATACATGACAATGAAAACTGATATGCTAGGACAAAGTTTTATTGTAATTTACATGACAATTAAGATGCAGTAGTTTATTTCAGTAGTGTGATAAAACTTTTAAAGAAGTAAGTTTTGACTTTTAACAGTTTTCTATTTACTAAAAGACAGTATATCTTTGTCATATATTTAGATTTAATATTCACAGGTAATTTAATACAGTTAAAGTATGAAACTGATTAACCATCATCAGCAACATGATGTGTGTTTTTCCCAAGCTGGCCAAGGTTATTTCTGATAATAAGGTTTCTGAAAAATGTATTTTCATGTGTTATCACTGGACAACTACAAATCTGTCTCCATCCAGACAAATGCATATATAAACAATTTTAAAATGATATTAAAAAAAACAGGACATGAAAAATTATTTTAGCCAATGAATTTTGTATAAAAAAACAAACAAAAAATATGGTAGCTACACAGTATAGTGATTGATCACTGTAAGGTGAGAGAGCTATAGGTGCTTAATGGGATGGAAACTAAGGTATATACTTGCCTACAGGTCATATCAAACTGCCAATGACAAAGATCTGATTGGTTATAGCATAATGTGCCTGCAGATCAAGGTCTGTGTTGTTTGCTCTACTGATTACTCATAACAAATTGCACAGACCCAGATCTATTGGTGCATTATGCAGTATATCTGTTAAAGGAAGAATATGGGAAAGTCCCTGTAAGAACCACCAGCCTATGGGAAGCTACTAGCAAGCCTTTTCACACAGGCCAATCCTGAGACTCAAACCAATGCAGACAGAGGTGTGATGACAATGATCAGTAAAGTCGAGTACTTTAGACCACTCAGCCAACTAGGACCACACTTATTTGGCATGGCAAAGTAACTTGTTTCCATAAATCTGGTCAAATTCAGTTGACAGATTTTTAAGAAGTCATTTAAAAGATTTCCTCTATTCAGCAATGACAGCCATATCTGACAGTATATTGGCATCATTTAAAAATTGTTTAAAGACCTTCAGGCAAGGACACTTTCTGTCTAATTTGGACAAAATCAAATGAGAGGTACCTTTTCTATTGTAGTGATCATGGTTATAATAAATGGTGGATTTGCATCATGAACAAATTTTAAAGACCTTCAGGCCAAATGCTGACCATTAATATTGGTCAAAATCTGGTAAGTAGTTTTGGAGAAGTCATATTTATTATTCTTTATTTAGAAATAGTGCCCAGATTTGATAATAGTTGATCAAGATTTACATAAATATAAAAGACCTTCATTCTGGATTTTTTATTTCAAATTTGGTTAAGTTCTGTTAAGAAATGTTTGATTAATTAATTTTTAAATTTTATATTTAGTAATGGTTCTGTGTGACAACTAGTGCAAATCCTCTAAACAACTGCAAAGAAATACCTAAGGGAATTTTATGGAAGCTAAGTTTATATCAATGACTGTTAAAAGTATCAGAAATATACATGATTCAAATAGAAATATAGGAATGTTTGGTGGGATGATGCTGGCAAAGGCTGTGTGAGCTTAAAAGAGAACAAAAAATTAATATATGTGTGAACAATCATGGCTAAAAGAATAAAGAAAGATATAAAACATTATGTGTGATAAAATAATAAACATGATGAAATATGAAAATAATGAAAAGGAGTGAAGAAATATATAATATGATTTCATGAATTGTAGAAAGAAAGCATTGAGGAAACATTCATGAATTGACCTTCTTCCTCTAAGTCTGATATAGATAGGTCTGAAACATAATATGATAGGTCATGTCATATCAAGCAAAATCAAGTATTAGAATCACAAAAATCATTATAAATTTATAACAGCCACCATTTTGGTGTCTGGTGCATTTCTCGTCAATGACAGCACTGACTGTCACTATAACTACAAAATTATTATGTCATTTTGGTGAGACACCATTTTAATCAACAAAGCAATGGATGTGGTCTTTACAAATGACCCCCAAAACTGAAAATGAAGATCTAAACTTATACAAACTTATAAGATGAATCCATTGGCAAACTGCAAAGCCCCAAATCTAATGTAACATAATGTGCTGACAGATCTGGGTCTGTGCAATTTGTTAGGAGTAATCAGCAGAACAAACAACACAGACCCCTGGTGCACTATGCTATGGCTGATCTGGATCATTGTTGTTTGCAGTCTGACTCAACTTATAAGTTACTAGTAACTGGATGCACAAGTTTAAAAATTGTGGCTTGTATTAACCAAAATTGGAACCTTTTAAGAGGGAAAATTACTCTTTCTTCCACATTGTTTTCAGCAAATTTAGTGTTTATCTACAAAAACTCATCAAGTAGTGATCTTATTTTTCAAGTTTTCATAACAATGCTTTCCTGTTTGTTTACTTTTTTTCTAATTGTTGTTCTCCACCTGTCACTTTAAATGCCAATATTCAAATAAAAAAGATAAATCTTTTAATTACAGTATACAAGACTAATATTGCTCCTTATTAGAAGACAGGTTGATAGGTATAGCTTAACACCTGTTCAGTGGTGCCAATTTACCTACTTATTAATCCACCATGGCATCAACAAATCTGTAGTAGGTTTTTCATACCTTGTCTGATACAGATAGATAAGACCTATTTGATGAAACAAAATTGTGTAAAACACTAACCAAAGCCATCCATCACTAAAAATTTGACAGAACTGCAATAAAGCACATCAACAGGTGCAGATCTGACTAAAGATTATCTACAGCTGTGTACCATTTCCAATGGATGTGATTGGAACAAATAAATTATCACAAAAAGTGTTGACACACTGTGACCAACAAACAATTCACTGCATGATACCCCACTCCTAATGCAAAATATGCTTGTCTGTACTTACTATCATCTGTTACAGGAAACAAAATATAAAGGTTAAATATTTGATTGTTTGCATGCAAAAAGAAAATAATTGTTAACATACAAATACATTGCAAATAACAATACCTAAATAACTCTTTTGACAATAGCATGAGTTTAATGATTGTTCAGCATGCATATCTTCTGCTGGTGGACACAATATTGCTGAGTTTCACAGTTAACCACCTAGAACTGAAATATAGTTGCTTCAAACAAAATACTGTCATGTACAGCATTTAGTTGCAAGTCAAAAAGGCAATAAATCTTACAAAAATTCTAGACCACAAAGACTTGTCAATATAATAATGATCTTAATATCCACCAAGTGTTACAATTCTCAGTAAAAAATAACTGCATGATATGTGGCTTTCAGAAGACTTCATCTTGCAATGCATTCTGATAAAGGACAAAAAGGGCAGTAATTCCAACAAAAATCACTGGAGCAGATTGATTTGCAGATGAGTACATCTTCAGATGATGATCATAATATTTCCCAACTTTTCCTGCAATACACTGAAATTTTTTAGACTAGCTGCAATCACAACAATGTCATATGATGGATTCAGCTGCAATCACAACAATGTCATATGATGGATTCAGCTGCAATCACAACAATGTCATATGATGGATTCAGCTGCAATCACAACAATGTCATATGATGGATTCAGCTGCAATCACAACAATGTCATACGATGGATTCAGCTGCAATCACAACAATGTCATATGATGGATTCAGCTGCAATCACAACAATGTCATACGATGGATTCAGCTGCAATCACAACAATGTCATACGATGGATTCAGCTGCAATCACAACAATGTCATACGATGGATTCAGCTGCAATCACAACAATGTCATACGATGGATTCAGCTGCAATCACAACAATGTCATATGATGGATTCAGCTGCAATCACAACAATGTCATACGATGGATTCAGCTGCAATCACAACAATGTCATACGATGGATTCAGCAAGAAAAAAGGGCTGGAAATCATAAAAAGAGTCATTTAGAAGGACTGGAGCTATTAGGGTTGAAAAGAATTTCTAGGAATCTAAGACAAAACCATTTCTTTTCAAACAGTGAATACTGAAACCCTCAAATATTCCTGAAGAACTGTAGGATTCAAACACACAAATTGCTAGTCAAGAGTCCAGGTTGCTACCCTAAGCCATCCACCTCTGCTGTTTAGTTTTTGAAAACCAATTAGACATAAGAAATAGTCTTTAATTGAAAACTTCATGGTGGTATGATCATCCATTCAAGAGGAGTAGTAAGTAGTGATAACAAGACTTCCAAGATGTCTAATGTGTACAATTTTCATGCAGGACCAACTGGATCTTGTGATGAATGTGTGTTGTAAGTTTCATGACAATCTTTCAATTAGTTTAGATCTTGGGATGAATGTGTGTTGTAAGTTTCATGGCAATCTTTCAATTAGTTTAGATTTTGGGATGAATGTGTGGTGTAAGTTTCATGACAATCTTTCAATTAGTTTAGATCTTGGGATGAATGTGTGTTGTAAGTTTCATGGCAATCTTTCAATTAGTTTAGATCTTGGGATGAATGTGTGTTGTAAGTTTCATGGCAATCTTTCAATTAGTTTAGATCTTGGGATGAATGTGTGTTGTACGTTTCATGGCAATCTTTCAATTAGTTTCAGAAAAGTAGTGATAACTATATGGCTGACATGTTTACAAACAAGAGTCCATTGAATGGACTTGCACTCAACTGAAAAGAATTTACAGGAATTCAAGATACGACCATTTCTTCTTTTTAGCTGCCTAGCGTTGCAACAATCTCTGATTTTCTTTATTAATAATAGCATTTTCAAATCAGATGTTGGGACTGACATGCTAGATGTCAGATTGACACCATTTTAAAATAAGTGCAAGTAGACATCATCAGTAGTCCTTTGGTGAAAACCCTATGTTGATAAGACAATCAATCCAGGGGAAATAGTGATTTTCATGACAGCTATCTCTAGGTATCATATTAAATAGCCTATTTGTAAAACCCATGTTGATAACAGCCATTCATCTAGTATGAGTAGAGATAATATTTTCAAGCAGGCAACCATATTTTGAGGATCAGTTTGAATAATTATCATTAAGGACCTACTCTAAACCATAAGAACTCTTCTGATGAAAAACCATGTCTAAATTACTTTGATTTAAGAGGATTATCAACAAGATTTTCAAACAGGATGTCAAATCAGCACTATTTTAATTTAGGACTCACAAGACATTATAAGACCTTTGGTAAAAACCCAAGCTGACATGATTTCCTAATTTAGAGGACTAACAAATATGCACCAATTTTATCTACAACCAACAAATCATCATAAGAAGCCTTTGAGTGAAATCCCCATTCTAATATGACCATTTGCTCAGGAGAAGTAAGATTTTCATGTGGCTATATCAAACATCAGATCATTCCCATGCTCATTTCAGAAAACCTAGACCCTAGGTTGATTCTTTAAGTAAAGTTTGATGGCAGTCCTACAAGCAATTTAGGAAGAGAACTGTTAAGAAACTTGTGCTAATGGATGGCTTACTGGTTTTTCCAGGGCATGCATCTCTGCACAGATCATTTCAGTGACTGAATTTCCATGAATGAAATTTCTGTGTTGATGTTTGTCAACAACCACCACATCAGTGATTAATTGTGTGAAAATGTTGGTATGGATAGGAGAGTGCTACACGCAAGTGGAAAATGAAAATATTGCTAATTAATGAGTCCAGTCAACATAAAATAAAAATGAGATTTTGGCAACTGAGCAAAGTAACAAATCCCTGTTCATGTGCAATCTCCCAGCTTTGTTGAGAAGCTAGAGTTCAGATAACAAGCAATTAAAGTGCTACAGCAGTGATATCATCTTTACAATCTGTTGAGTCTTCATCACACAGAAAGCACCAATGTCTGCTACCTCCACTGCTGGTTACATCTGCTGAATTGGAAATATCTGAACACTTCAGAAAAATGGAGGGAGATAAAGACTTCTTGATGCATAACTCAAATGACATTAGCATCCTTATTTTTTGCATTCCATCAAGTCTATGAAAATCTGAAAGAAGCTAATACAATAACAATGAATGGACTTTTGATTGTGATTTAGCTACAAATGCTCAGCTTTTAACTATTTATGGATTCTTTCATGACATGCCATTGCTTCTGGTATATTGCTTGATGTTATCAAAAAACAGAACAGACAAGGACGTTTTTCAGGTGATAAAAAGCAATTGCTGTGTGAAGGACTGGTATTTGATCCATCAATTGTTATTTGTGACTTTCAAAGAAGTTATATATCTGCCATAAGGGATGAATTCCCAAATGTGTGTCATCAAGGATGCTACTTCCATTACATGCAGGCAGTTTGGAGAAAGGTCCAACACTTAGCCTTGACATCATCAAACACTTTTTATGAAGAAATCAAAAAGAAAATATGCATGTCTATAGCACTTTGTTTTGCACCAATGCTGTTGATTCAAATCATTTTTCAGCAACTCAAAAACTCCTCATCTCATGTTTTTCAACCTTTATTCCAGCACTATGAACAACAATGGATTGGGAATACTTCAATTAAAATGTATAATGCCTACAATATTTTTATTTTTGCGAATGATGGCAAAAGTTTGCACAATCATTTCAAAAGAAGTATCAACAAACACCATCAAAAAATTTGGAACCTTCTTCAGTGCAAGAAAGACATGGAATCATCCATGGGAGTAACTGGTCAGCAAGGAAGATCTGTTAAGAAGTACAAGAGGCAAAACTCAAGTGGCCACTCTTTGCTAACCATATCAGAGCAGAGTCATTGATTTTATAGCCTTAATATGGACATTTCACATACTATCTGCATTTAATACATAATGATATAGAATTACTAATTTGATTATGTCATGTGATTATTTTCCTTCTTGTATTATTTGTAATTGCTTTTGAAATCTCATTTTTGATTGACATCGCAAGCCCATTCTGTATCTATCCTAGTAACTGTAACTAATTCTGATTTTGTAAATAGGTGCTTGAATTTTTGAAATCTAAGTAGTAATATAAAATATTAATTTACTTATAACACTAACAAATTATATGTTCTAAATTTTATTTACTGCCCTTCTTACTGCCTTCTTAAAATTTAATTTCACTTTTTGATTTTCAATAGATTTTTATTTACTGCCCATCTGCCTGTCATGGAAATGACAATTTTAAGAAATGCTGCACATGGAAATGCATATCATGGAAATGCCTATTGTGGAAATGCCAGTAAAAAAAAACAAACATGCATACTGAAGCGTTCAAGGTGGACAACAGATCATCCATGTTTTCTGGTCTATGATGAGCTATAAATTGCAAATATTTACATGACCACTGGGAAAAAAAGATGATTCTATTTAAATGTGTTTAATCCACTTGCATACCAGAGTTGGCACTTTTACACACATTAAATATCAGTTGTACATCTAGATACAAAGACACAAAATGAGCATTTGATGATTTCACTGTTACAAAGAGTTAAGCCACCATAATATTATTTCATTGGCAGAATGAAGATACATGCAATTCAGTCACTCGCAATTTATACATATTTCTTAATTTTCTATTTCAATATTCATGAACCATTTGGATATATGGAAATCAACTAGCATCAATGTCTATGCAAAAATAATATGACTTTTTTCTCCAGTAGAGTCAGCTACTTTGCTCTTGGGCCAAACAGCTGAAGTCATCTATAAATGTACCTCATGGTATAATTGCAAATCAGACAGGAACATATTTGGAAATTCTTGTTTTTTTTTCTGGCAATTTTTTACATTGGGGTTAATTTGGCAGAAAATCTTTTGAATCCCTCTCCCTTGACTTTACTGAGTGTTCACAGATCACATGCAAGTATGATGGCAAGTTTTTCAATGCAGCACTGCCACAGTGACTTCACTTCTGACACTGCAGATACCTCTGTCGACTTACATGTAGTAAATGGCTTTTGGATAAATACTTTGTTGTCAGTGACCATGTGCTTAATTTTAAGCCACTTGTGTATGCATTTTAAGTGGTTTGTCATAAAATAAGTGTTCTCTCTGGTGTACACAGTCTATGTCACCATTATTTTAAATGAACAAAGGTGTACACAGTCTATGTCACCATTACTTTAAATCAACAAAGGTGTACACAGTCTATGTCACCATTACTTTAAATCAACAAAGGTGTACACAGTCTATGTCACCATTACTTTAAATCAACAAAGGTGTACACAGTCTATGTCACCATTACTTTAAATCAACAAAGGTGTACACAGTCTATGTCACCATTACTTTAAATCAACAAAGGTGTACACAGTCTATGTCACCATTACTTTAACTCAACAAAGGTGTATACAGTCTATGTCACCATTACTTTAAATCAACAAAGGCAAATGGTTTCAAAAGTGGAGATCATTTGCCATGTTTCCTTGGCAGCCATTTTTAATAAAACTGGTAGACTAATTTACATAATTTTGTTATGCACTTCATTTATTATTTAACATGAAATCAGGTTTTGTAAACAATTACATGGCTAACACAAGATTATATCATTTACATCATGTAACAAACTTGAGATAAAGGATGAATAGATGATGGACAGAAGACCATCCTATCAGCTGTTCTTATCAATGACCTGTAGATTTCTAGTCAATGAACTTTTGGGGCATGACTAGAGTTGAGCTAGAGAGATTGTGCATATAATTTTACTTTTACCTAATAAATGGGATCCATTGACCATGCCTGTATTATAATGAAAAGTTGTCTACAAGGTTCCCACAGCTTTTCAAAAAATTTACTTTAAGTCTTTTGATGATTTTATCTGGAGAAACTTATATTTTTATGTTTATGTATGACCCATGACTGAATATATTCAAGAGCAAATTAGTTTTAACACTTTCCCACAACATCAGTTGGTAATAAGAAATTTTCTTTTAAAATGGGTTGTTAACAATGTGAGAACTTTTTTAATAATTACATGTTTCTTTAGAAAAGAAGCACTTAAAGAAGCACATTTTTGTTAACTTTCCATATCATAAGAGGATCTGGGCAAAAATTGGTTTATAATTGTCCTCCCGAACTTATTGTTGTTGCAGGCAGCTTTTTCACATGTTGGCAGAATGTCATACCTGAATAGTCTTCATACCTTCCACACAAATAAAGATAACTATATATGGAGCTGACTATAGGGAAAACCAGCTTACTAGACCAGTCTCATACCTTGGACAGACTATGTTTAAAGACAGCACCAAAATGATCCATACAGCAACTGTACCTCAAAAATGACTGAAGAATTCACCAATTTTCAAAAATCTGTAAAATTACATGTTCATTATATCTTTAAAAAAGAAGTGTCCTTAAAAGACAGTTAAAAAGGGGTATATTGATTCCTTTGGTTTCAAAGTTGATGTACCAAGATTTAAAGGATGACACAAATTTCAATATGTAAATATCTTGAATTTTAAAGGAAAAATAATAATGAGGAACTTCTGGAAATTGTATTATATCCCAAACTGTCAACACTGCAATAATAAAGATTGGAGTGCAATAAGTACATTAAATCACCAAATTAGCAATGTCACTGTAAGCATCTTTTTTATGATTTAAATATAAAGACTAATTATATGTGAATGACTTGAACACATTTTCCACAGGATCGAATGGAAATCTGAACTGGATGCAATAAAACAATAACTGCTCTCACATCAAGAGCTTTCAACAGTTTTATAAGGATGTTCTGAATGATAAAAACTTTTGAAACATAATATAAAATTTATGTATCATTATGCTGGAAATAAACATCCAACAACTTACTTTTGCAGAGCTGTAAATGAATAGAACTTAACTAAGTTACCATGAAGGAGATGGGGATATTTTTGTTGACTGCTGAGTACATGAAATGATGTTTTTTCTTCAAAATGGATCAGTTTAGTTAACAAATGTACAAACTGCCTCAATCTAATTGTTTACCAACAGATTTCTGTTTCAAAATGCCATTTTAATTTTAAGTTACGGTCACTCTAAGACCACTGTACATTACATCGTAAGACACTTGCGAGACTTAAAATTGTAGGGGGAAATATTTCATGGATATATTTGTTTGTCTACTTATTTCTGTCACCTAGTTAAGGGCTGAAAAGTATTTTTGTTTCTTTTACTGACATCATAAAGGTGACATGAACTGAAGTTTCTACACAAGTATTTTTCTATCTAAGTAAAGGATATAAAGTTTATTGTCTTTTTTTATAAAATGTTTAATGAGCACTGAATTTTCAATAAAATAGTGCATATGACAGATCTGCAAAAATTATTTACTGTAACCACTATACTGCATGGTAGACTATAACATCGTTTTTTGGTGAAAATATATGCACATTAAATTTTAATATTTCTAAAATATTATATTGATAGTGTCTTGCTTCTTTCATTTCCTTCTTTGAATAGAAATGACTAATTGTATTTGACTCACAATTAATCCTTTTTAATGGTGTACAAATAGGTCACACCTACCAATTTTTCAAGTTACTTTTGTTAATTTTACTAAAGCAACTGTGTGCCCATCTTTAATAGATGTATTGACTTACAATATTCTTTAAGTCTGCTAGTGTTTGACTATCAAATCATTATAAAGTAATCATGCACCTGTGGATTTATAAATATGTTTGTGCAAGCAATTACAACCTACTGAATTAACACAGAACAATGTGAATTATCAACTCTGCAAGATTCAATTTCTAATTCAAGTTTTTTTTAAAATTAAAAAATGAAAGCAGTCTTCTAGTTTCAATATATTGATAAAAGAAACAACTCACACAGATCTACAAATAACAATCCTACTGAGGTACATTCTACAAGTCATTTTTAGTCACCATCTTTTTCCAAGCATAATATACAACCAAACTATGAAGAAACAGACCCAAATCTGCCATATAATCATATGTTGACAGCTCATAATCTTCTGTATAGTGACCCATACAAAAGCAGCACTAACTGTATAGTGACCATACAAAAGTAGATCTAAGTCAATGCTGTTAACTGATGAGTACCTATGCTATATTAAACACAATGACTCAAATTCACACTGAGCATTGAAATGTAGTCACTATAAATCAGCTCAGTATAACATGGTCCCTGATATAACAAAGTCAATGTCATACTGTTCTCTATAATGTACTTATATATAACATGGTCCCTGATGTAATGTGGTTGTCATATTGCTATATATAATGTATTTAAATATAATACAACATGGTACCTGATATAACATAGTTATTGTCATATTGTTCTATATAATGTATCTCAACATATGGAAATCTTACCTATATTATGTTACATTTTCATGACTAGCCTGTAAAGCATTGTAGTGCATCACTAATGTACTTTATGAGTTCCATACAACTTACTTTTTCTGCTGATACTTGGATCCACTTCCACGCCTTTCTCATATGGTGTACCACCATTCATCAATAGTTCAAAAGACCTGATAGTGTTTAGAAAGGAAACTGAGGTTAACAGAATATGATATGGCAATATTTTCTACAGGAGCAGAAGGGGGCACTCACCAGTTATTATATACTTTTTAGAGAGTGATGTATGTAAGGTGAAGTTGTTTGCATTTAAAACATGTACAGTGGAGAGAATGTGTGCATACCTATATGCTACTTTCATGTAATGTGGCTGAAATTTCTTTGGATATTGTACTTTTTGAAATTGTAAGTGATCTTAGCACACTGCTAACTAAAAGGATGGCTCCCTTGTGCTCCAAAAATCAGCCTGAATTTGTCTAAAGTACACTACCCTTATCCTTAGCAGCTAATAAAACAGGGAAAATGAATTTTGCCAGACTAGACAATACCAGCCTCTGAAAGTGCAATGAATGAATTTACCAAATATATAAAATGGAAAAAAAGTTACTAGCTCTCTTTTTTACAATTTACCTCTGAAGTTCAGGAAGTGAATATGACCAAGTGGAGTTAGTACTATTTTGAAAAGTGCACATCTGGAGTAAGGCAAAGATGTATAATCTTCAATCCATATTACACCCATCAATCACACACCAAAGTAAAGGGAATTAAAGGTTCATTGAACAATACCTAAGACATACAAGGTCTTTTTTAAATAGCCTGTATAACCAGTGAGGAAACCAGGGGAAATTCTTTTCTTCAAAATTCTAACCCTATTCAAAATTTTGAAAGTATAGAGTGCCACCTAAAAGACTGATTAATACAGATAGACTGTACTTCCAAAATATTACTGTAGACATTTCAGGCATGGTCTCTAATCTGCAAATATTTCTCATTTAAATTTTTTTTTCTCGGCAAGAGGTGACTGCTATTTTTTTAGGAACCTATTTTATTTTGACCACAAAATGCAAGAAGGAAAAATGCAATGCATCTATCTCTCTTCCCCAAGAAACTGGAAAAAGCATTTTAGCATTAATGAAGCAATTTCCTTATTGCTGGTAATCGAAAATAGCATAGTGATTCTTTTGATATTTATGAAAAAGGAAATTATTATAGTTTAAAATTCCACACAGCATCTTGAATTTTATCCTATCAGTTTTTCAGCAAATTTTCAGGTCAGCGTCACATGTAGCTAAAGATACATAATAAAATTAACTTCGTCATGTAAAACAGATACTTTTTAGTTGCATTTAATGATCCTGACCAGAAGGTTACTG
This sequence comes from Potamilus streckersoni, assembly GCA_016746295.1. Lineage (NCBI taxonomy): Eukaryota > Metazoa > Mollusca > Bivalvia > Unionida > Unionidae > Potamilus > Potamilus streckersoni. The sequence continues at coordinate 232,757 of JAEAOA010000513.1, forward strand.
AGGTACATGTAGGATAAAATTCATGATGCTGTGTGGAACGAAGTTAAAAAGACAACCTGAGGTATTGAACTGGCTTCATCTTATACTCAGCATTGACTTATATATGGGGGCCCTGAGTGGCCGAGTGGTCTAAAGCCCTGTCCATTATGGATCACTGCCATCTCACCTCTGTCTGTGTGGGTTCAAGTTTAGAATTCAGTGAATGTGGATATGTGAGAAAGCTTGCCAAAAGCTTTTTGTAGATCAGTGGTTCTTTCCGGTGATTTCCTGGTTTCTTCCTCCACCATTAATACTGGCTGCCATGAATAGTTTATCATGTGCTGAAAAATGGCATTAAGCCCAACAACAACAACAATGACTTATATATGGATGAAGAATGTAAAATTTGCTAAATCTGCTGATTCAACTTACACTCCACATTGCTTTTAAGCCAGTAAATATGCTATTGGCATCATGTTTGCAATGTTGAAAGGTTTTCATGCCAAAGGCCTTCTGTCAAGTTTGATTAAAATGTTATTTAGCTATTTTGGAGAAGAAATTGCATTACAAAGTTTTAAATTTTAGTAATGGTGTCCATATTTGATGTCTCTGCATTTCGTCCAATCAATTTTTTTTAAAGTTACTTAATACCAAGTTGTTTTCTGTTTCATCTGATCAAATTCTGGTCATATAAAGGTTTTTCTATTTTTAGTAACAGTGGCCATATCTGATATTAAATTAGCATTATTTGTTCAAAACTGAATGGGTTATATATTCATATGCTCTGTGCCAAGTTTGGTTTAAACTGTTTGAAAGCAGAAACTTTTAACTGGGTTTTCTTTGAAAGGTCTTTCAAGTCAAGATGTGATGTAAAATTTTAGTCTGTTTAGTGATTTTAGATTAGCCATTTTAAGGTTCATCTATTTTAGTAATGGTGGCCATATCTGCTCATGGATCATCATAACTTGTGTGAACTTGAAAGACCTTTCATTATAGGATGATCTGTACCAAGGTGAAACTGGTTGGGTGGTTTTTGAGGAGTTGGAAACAGCAATTGATGTTTCAAAATGAATAATTTAAAGCTTTTCTGCTTGTAGCAATGTCAGCTATATTATAGAGCTGATGAGAATCATTTGTAACAATTTAAAAGCTTGGTAAAATTCTGTTCAACAAAAATTTAATAACAGTGGCTACATATGACTGATTATCAGCATTAACTGTATAAAATACAAATGTTTTGTGCCAGAATTCTTTCTTTCTTTTTTTTAGATCAGATCAACTTCTATTCAGAGGTTTTTGAAAACTGGTTATGAAGTTGATTACATTATTGTTTCTATTTTTAGAAAAAGTGGCAAAATTTGTATTCAAGCCAGAACGCTCTCTGCCAAATTTAGATGAAATTTGGTTTTGTGTTTTTTTTTCTGAAGAAGCTGAAAATAGAAATTACTGATGGATGATGGACAATGAATGACACAAACTGGACACAGGCTCATATCATGGCATATCATGGCATTATGGGCAGGTGAACTAAACATCTAATTTGTGTTCTCTTTCATTACAATGACAAAATGACATTTATTTTAGATATAATCTTTCATACTCTGAATTTAATTATCATTTTTCGGTGTAAGAAAAATTACATGAAATATGGTAATAACTTTAAGGAATTAACAAGTTCCATAAGAAAATTTAAATTACTATTCAAGTTTTATAAATTGTGACATGCAATCATCATAAAAAATCTTCAAATAATCTAAAGCTTTACCACATACTTGTTTTGAATAAAAGCTCCATTTTCATCAACAAAAGGAATATGGGTCCAACCACAACTAAATTCTCCTGTCTGATCTACGCTCTGAAAGAGATGGACTTGCACATAATTGTGCATATCTGATTTTTTTTATGCAAAGAAATTTTACGTAAAATGTGGCATTTCCAGAAGGAGGACCAAATTTTTTGTGAGAAGTATATGTAATGTACATAGTAAGAAAGCTAGATACTTCAAAGCATTTCATTTTCATTTAAAAGTAACATTGATTAGTAAAAGGTTCTTCTTGTCTTATGAATAGACTGATTTCAACTGAATATACATCAATAGTTCTTATTCTTTACATAAGCGTAATATGCGAAAGGGTATTGTTGTCATGCACATTGCAAAATCATTCAAAAACATCATTTAAATCTTGGTACAGTCTAACCCTCTTATGACAAAATCACTTATTAATTTTAAGATTTTAAAACTGAAATTTCCAACGGTTTGACATAAATATAACATAAACAAAGACTGTGGTTTGTACAGTAGATCATTAAAGTAACTTTAATAATTGACTTTAAAATGTACAAAAAATGTGAAGCTGTATTTCCAAATTGAAAAATTTCACAAAAATATTTAAAAAGTATTTCCTCAAACTTACTATTCTCTTGTATGTCATGCACAGCTCAAACAAAATACCTGAAAAAAATAACAAAAATGAGTAAGTTTTAAGTGAGGAATGGAAAAATGATACAATTGACAATGCATGCAATTCAATTTAGAAGCTTTAACTGTACCAAAACACCTAAAGCTATTTGTTGTTTATTCTAAACTGACAAGTCTAAGATTTATGGTTTTTCAAATTTTTATCTTGAAGCACTGAACTCTATTGTTTATCCATAAAAAATGCAATGTTTATTTGCATCACATCCTGATTTAAGGGTATATCATCATTTACATCTATTACTGCCTTTTCTGAGTTTTAAAATTTATTTCAAATATCATCACAAGGGGTGCATATGTAAAGTATACTACAAAATCACGTAATTTCATGCAGATGAATTATTGTCTTTGTACACAAAATGTCATTTTTGTTGGCACTTCATTTTATGACTATTCCTTTCTTGGAATAGGTGATATTCTGTCTTTGCAGATGGATCATTGTTTATTTTGGTTTATACATATATTAATGTAAAACATTTAACACTGATATTAACACATATATTAATAAAAAAAGTTTAACAGTTATTTTAACACATATTAATGTAAAATGTTTAACAGTGATTTTAACACACATATTAATGAAAAACGTTTAACACTAATTTAACACACATATTAATGTAAAACATTTAACATACTGATATTAACACACAATAATGTTAAATGTTTAATACTGATTTTAACATACATATTTATGTAAAAAGTATAACACTGATTTTAACATCAATATTATTGTAAAACATTTAACACTGATTTTAATTTTAAAAATTTAACAGTGTGAACAATCTAAGGACTTTAACATTGAGATTATTATAAAAACTTTAGTGTCTTAATGTTTTTAGAATAATCTCAGTGCCAAAGGTTTTGGTATAATCTCAGTGCCAAAGTGTTTAGAATAATCTCAGTGCCAAAGTTTTTAGAATAATCTCAGTGTCAAAGTATTTAGATTAATCTGAGTGTTATAGTGTTGACATAACTTCAGTTTGTAAGAAATAATCAGTAGAACAAATAACAAAGACCTTCATCTGCAGGTGCATTATGCTATGACAAATCAGGATCTTTGTTGTTTGTAGTTTGCCTTAACCAAAAAATAGGTATAGATGGTAACCTACAAAACAGCAATGAAATTTGTCTACGGGTTTCTGAGCTATGCTGGTTATAAAACAAGTGTGAATTAATGGAAAAGTAAATCACTGGACAGCTGGAATGGAGACAGATAGATGGACAGAAGTGGTGATTACTTGAGAACTTCCAAATCTCAATGTTGGGTCCCACAAAAGGATAATATAAATTTTTTCAAAAGAAAACAAATCAACAAATTAGCAACTGATGTCCAAAAAACATTGTGTCAAATACACACGTAAAGTGGACATTTTCAGTGTCATCGGTGTCAAGACATCAGTTCTCTCACACAAAGTAAAGAATTGAATTCTTACCCAGATTCTTGGCAGGATTTTCACTCCTCACAAATATTTCTGCATGTGAATATACATCCATCTGATCACTAACCTGTAACAAAAACTTGACTTTACAAGATCTAGAATTCCCTCCCAAACAACTTTTGAACAATAGCTGATTTTAACAGTTCCCTCCCAAACAACTTTTGAACAATAACTGATTTTAACAGTTTCCTCCCAAACAACTTCTGAACAATAACTAATTTTAACAGTTTCCTCCCAAACAACTTTTGAACAATAGCTGATTTTAACAGTTTTTAATTTCTCAAAGTCTGGGACTGGGGACCATTTATGTAAATGCTCCATACATAAGTAAAGAAGTCGTTACTGCAACCATAATCATTTGCATGTATATTGTTTAGGTTTTAGTTTGGTTGATTTGCTTTGTTGCTTTCAGTATGGCGCTTATATTGCTTACATTTAATTTTAACCCGATTTTCCTCCGCTATTAAAGATTAATATCAGTAGCACATACTGTGTTTTTATTTTTTATACAGTAGTTTTAACCTGATTTCAATTCCTGAATCTTGTTCTTATATGTTTTTCTCTATTCAGTCATATGCAATAGAATAATGTTTTGTGACATGTATAAACTTCCATAAATATGATTGACGATATTGACTAGTAATAACAAGCTTTCAATTTATGCACGCACACACTAAGACAACTTGAAACATTAAAACAAGCAATAAAATGAACTAGTAAAAGCTTCATATTGCAGCAACATTGACAAAATGCTCAACACAATTTTCTCTCTCTCTCTTGTGTAACTGAGTGTGTATCATATGGTGCAGTGATACAACGTGAAGCCTACAATTAAATATATTTATTTTAATGTACACTAGCCTTAGAAAAATGTATACATATTCTGTACAATATTATCTATTAAGTTTTATTGTTTAATAAATGAATATTGATAATTTGACTGGAAGACTTAAATTGAGAATGTCATTGTGCAGATGTATATATTTTTAGCATAAAAATGTATAGAAATATTTTAATTAGAATAAGCAAGATATGTCTACTTGTGTTTTCTCTCATATATATGTACACTGTAAAGTATGATCATTTTCCTTGAAAAAAATATCAGTTTCATTTAAATTTAGAGTTTTTCCTAAAACCTATTCCTAAAACATATCTTACATAGTATCTATTTGTTGATTTAAGAAACAGAAATTGTTCAACCTAGTGTTATGTTGAGCCGAATTGTCTTTCGAGTTGGACCAAATTGTCTTGGGCCAAATTGACAATAATCCGGCATTAATGATACAACTTTCCTATCACCTCACCCTATTCTATCTCACAGCTTGAATTCACTTTTTTTCTGGTAAACAGGGTCTTTTGGGAAAAGAATCCTTTTTTCCATCATCACTCTTTTGGTTACATCCATATACAACAAAGTGCATCTTATTTGCTATACATAAGCACGATCGTAAGATATATCAGAAAGACATTTACATCAGGAAATTTACATCACAGAAACTACCAATTGTTTATGGAGATTACCGAATAATTTTTTCATCTACAAAAGTGGATTTTTAAGCCTAAATAAGCAATTTTATGGTAGGCAAATATAACAAATGCATTCTATTTATAACTATAATAATATCACTAATTTGTACAATATAGGTGGCTGGTGACCTTTAAGTTTGGTGCTGACTTCCTTTAATGAAAGTTTTTTGTTTTTATTAAAGACTAGTCAGCTCTCTTTGATGAAATGTGCATATGTTACTGAAGTTACCGCTAAAGAACAACTTTGGAGGACCAAACAGGTGTCTGTTTGTTATTGCGGCAGAAGCATCAAATAACCATAGAACATGGAGACTTTTTTCTTCATTTGCACAGTATTTATACAGCATCATCGGTGCTTTAAAGGTGATCAGTTTTCTAAGATTGCCATCATTTAGTACATTACAGCAGTTATTTCAAAAGTTCATAGATTGCAGCTAATCTCTCAGAAGCATAAGAGATTAACAAGTAGATTTCCCTTTTGTTTTGGTTTTTCAAGGGGCTTTGAAGGGTAGTGGTGGTGACATTTCTGGTGGCCAAGTGATGCTGCCTTCCATGCACGAGTCAGAAAGTTTTTTTTAAAAAAAAGTCAACAATGAATACACAGGTGTTCTGTTCTGTTCTGACAGGGATTACAACAGAAAATATGAGTGTTTTGAAAGAATTAATTGTATGAGTGAAAAGAAGAGGAATTCTACTTATCATCCACATACAGAGGTCAGTCAAAATAAATATATTAATTACTAGTGATTGGCTAATAATCTGCTACTAATTTGTCTGAAAGATCCATTATGACTTGTTGATCTATATTACTGAAATTTAACAAAGAAAAATGCATACAGCACTCATGCCAGTTGTCGGGATGAGCAGATTGTGATAGAACAATGCACTATTAAGATGGTTTGTCAATATGAACAAAGAAATTTGTTTATCTAACAAGAGATAAATTCCGGTGCATTTTATATCAAGTTTGGAGCGTCCTTTCATGATGCCACCTCTGAATTTCTTCACTCCAAACCCAAGGTTGTATATACAAGTTTAAACAGTCAATAATGTTGGGGGGGAATCACCAGATGGTACATTTTGTTGCCAGTAAGAAATATAAATCATAATTTGCAAAGTTGGTGAAGCCCAGCATGATCCATGGACAAAATTTCTACACATTATTTTTCCTATTTTTATGAAGAAAAACTGTTTTTATTTTAGTCCAAGAAATTTACATGTATATGAAATTGCAGGAAAAATGCCACAATCATCTCATTTTAGAATTTATACACAATCTTTTCCCCCAAAAACTGATAATAAACTTTTACTCATTACTTTTTGTACCTTTAAAAAGAAAACAATTTTTTCATGTATGAGAAAAGTAAATGCATATGAAATTTTGGGAGCCATACCACAACTGTATTATATGCAAATTTCTGTTATAATGGAACAAGTTATAGTAGGGTCATACTGTGCTTGGCCTTACAGTGATATGAGCTAACAAACAATGTATGTATTACCTTGTTAGAGAAGATCCAAGATTTCTGCTCTTTATCAACACTAGCTGCTCTCACAGTGTGGATATTACTGAGAATCTGATATAAAAGAAAAATGTTACTGATGTCAATCAAATTAGTTTTTATTTTCTTGAAAATAAATACTTTGTACCAGAAAAGAATGTTTGGATATGTGATACAAAGTTTTGGAAAATTAGATGCAAAATGTGATAGTTATGAAGACCTTAGTTGAAAATGTTTAGGTGATAGACAAAGTCTAGATTTTATAAATTTCCTTTCACAAACATAAGGGTTCTAGAACCAATAAAATTTCAAAGCCACAATAGCTGGGTGATTAGATTGGTCAGTGGACCACTGGAGTGTTACACACACACACACACACACACACACACACACACACACACACACACACACACACACACAGAGTACTTATGCTGTATCATTGATATGTCATGAAATGTATGAATTTTATTATTCAAAGAAAATGCAGCTGGCCAAATTTCCTTTTAAAGAAATATGACTACCATTGGCATATCAAGTTACAGTATGCATAATATTCATACAGTGAAATTTGTTTATAACATTTCATAGAAGATTGACAAGTTATAAATGAGAAAAAAGATATCCAAATTCATCAGTTTTTAAAACATTTATGTGGCTGTTGATGTTGATGACTTTAGACATGATGAAATCGATAATGTATATCAGTCTGATTAATGTCAAACCTCATATGAAATGGTGATACAATTTCACAAAAAGATATAATAGTTTGAATACATGTTGTCACAAAAAAACAGATAAATTAGTGTGTGTGTTTTTGTGTGTCATCAGGATTTTTTATGTAGCTTTAACAAATATTTCAGTCATGTTGCTATGATGTCTGCAGTGGGACAGTTTATAGAGATGCCTAGCACTGGGGCATCATGCTGCAGACTTCTAGCATCATGTCCCACCAATTAGGCTACCAGAGTGGTCAATAAATTAGTAAATTGTACTATCTGATAAAAATCTCTAAATAAGTATATATGCACCAGCCAGTGAATTGTAAAAATCAATGTTATAGTTATATTTAATGATGGGACCATAATTTGAGCTGTTAAGTATAATGTCTTAAGTCAGATGGTTTTGTGTTAGGAACACAACTTTACCAAGCTGAACTGACAATTGTCACTGCGTTGATTTCTGCTAAACAATTGCTGAAGATAAGTCTTTGTTAGGGAGAGACCATTTAAGTTTGGGGATGAATGCTTGAAAAATATTGTCTTGTTCTGATTTGTAGCATGAAAAAGAATGCTATTCCATTCCATGAAACAAAATTATTTTGTGAATGAAACAATAAATAAATACCCTAATTGGAAAGTACAATCTAGCCCCTTAAATTAAATATCCCTTCCCTTACAGTACATATGCAGCAATAACTGAACTAGTTCACATTTGTGAACATGTATATTCAGCCTTGTAACTGTGCCATTACTGTTTATTGACTAAACATGTGGTTTGACTTTAAGTGTAAATTCAATGTTTCCTGTTTAGTTGTTTGTGTTTAAACAGAAGCAGCTGTTATCTGAAATGTAATACTCCATACCTCAGAGGATTACTTTTCATGTTTAAACAGCAGGACAAATTTACACTGATCATGAGAACCTCAACAAGGTGTGCCTCTCACCAAGTCAGTGCATACACTTTTTCAGGCAGATTTCTTTGAATAAAGTGTTAACTTATTGCAAAAGCTTTCTCTCTCTCTCTCTCTCTCTCTCTCTCTCTCACTCTATATATATATATATATATATATATATATATATATATATATATATATAATCAAAATTAAGAACAGATTCTTAAAATTGTATCTAACTGCAAATCACTCATGATGAAAGTAAACCAGCCTCTGCATGGTGGAGATGAGGCACAGTGGTTATTTGTAGCTGTTTATTACTCCATTGTGGAGCAAAAGTGGAGAGGATTAAGTCACCCACTGTGACATGTGGGTTCCAAAACTCTGTGTGTGTGTGTGTGTGTATGCATGTGTGTGCATGCATGTGTGTGCATGCATGTGTGCACATATGTGTGTGATCTTGATATGTGTTGGTGTAATTATTAATCATTAATCATGAAAGAAACTCATGTTTGACATTTTCAAAATATCATCAGGTGCATACACTTCAAATAGCCAAGTTTTGGATGAAATCTTGTTAGAAAAATATAAACAGTTCATATTTTACTTACATTTTGGCCATCAAATAAACAAATTCTAATGTGTCTGCTCAACACCTCTAAACCTGAAAAGAAAGGTTTCTAAATAAAACACACTGAGAGCATTTGATACACAACATACATAAGAACAAGGATTAATTCCTTGGAGTGATATATCTCATTTTTTTTTGCTTCAGTCTACCACATTTATGGTGTCTACATGTAGCTGGGATCCAGGTGTTAAGTACATATCAAAAAACTGATGCTGATTTCAAAAATGAATTATCCATTCCATGCATTCAGTAGTATGGTGCAGTTCTCAGCAGTTTCCAAGTTATGACCAAGAAGCCAGTCTCTATGAGGTAGGGAGAGACCCTGGGTCCAATCTTGGTTACATAAATACTAAGAATGGAGAGTTATGGTCAAAAGTTGGGTAACTGAAAAGTTTCCAAGTTATAATTCACTGGTCCACAGGAGAGACAAAGGATCCACCAGTGACTGCACTGAATTTACTTTCCATGTCATGCCACAGACATTATACATATATATATATATATATATATATATATATATATATATATATATATATATATATATAATTTTCAATAAAATATAAAGTCAATAAAGTCAATATATATATTTTCCATACGAATATTTCAATTGTAATCTTTTATAATTTCTAAAAATAAGTTCCTTGATGGTAGGTGAGATCCTGTAGCCAATGCTGATTGCCTTCTCCAGCTATGAATGTGTTTTAGGGTTACATGGCATCTCAAAGTTTGCCAGCCCCATTGGTAGGGACAGACACTGGTGAATCACTCAACTACATTTTTTGTATGACACATTTACTAAAACTGCATATGTTTTCCACAACAAAAAACCTGCTCAGCTCTATTTTCGGAAGACTTAATTGACTTTGTTATTTTCTTTCACTAACTTTATTATTTTCTTTCATTAACTTTATCATTTTCTTTCACTGACTTTTGTTTTCATTGACTTTGTTATTTTCACATGACTGTTTCTATGATTATACAAATTGTACAAGAATGTTTCTTTTTCTCAAAAATACTGAATAAATGATGGAATTTGCAACCATATCAGTTTATGCTGAATATCAAACAGGAAGATCATCCACTGCAAATGTTGAAAAGGAAAGTCAACTACTACCAATGTCAAACAGTAATGTCATCGGCTATCAATATGAAACAGGAATGTCATTCACTGCAAATGTCAAATAGGAATGTCAGCTACTACCAATGTCAAATAGGAATGTCAACTACAACCAAAGTCAAATAGGAATGTCAACTACTACCAATGTCAACTAGGAATGTCATTCACTGCAAATGTCAAATAGGAATGTCAGCTACTACCAATGTCAAATAGGAATGTCAACTACAACTAAAGTCAAATAGGAATGTCATCTACTACCAATGTCAACTAGGAATGTCATCCACTGCAGATGCCAAATAGGAAACAGGAATGTGAATCACTACCAGTATCATAGGAATGTCACTCAATACCAATGTCTAATTAGAATGTCATCCACTATCAATGTCAAATAGGAATGTTAACCATGCCCAATATGAAACAGGAATATCATTCATTACCAATGTCAAAAAGGGATAATCACTGATGAATCAAAATATATATAACAGAATTTAAACCTTCTGAACCAAAGAAATTTAAATCTTAAATATTAAACTATATAGTGAAACTTGTCCATAAAGAACATTCATCAGACCACTGATACCTTTTACGGACAAATGTCCTTTATACAGAGATAAATAGGATTAGAAATGCAAGGAAAGGGCATCCCTCAAAATGTCTCCTTTAGGTGGTTCACTTAATTCTGAAGCATCTATGTGACAGGTTTCTTTGTACCTTTTTCAACAAAAATGAGAATTTTAAAGATAACAGTCACATGGTATAATCATGTACCTTTGTACAAAGCATAAAATTCTTTACAACCACTAATTTGAAATTTTTTCTAAAGGATTACCTATTCCTGGTACTGGAATCTGGTGACAGTTTACAATGGTAACAATTCTTTGTGTTCTAACATTCCTGGGACGAATCTGGAAATAAATTTTTTTTAATAAAAACAGACTTTGGGACTAAAGAATTTTATAAAGTTTTCTTCATCTATTTTTCTATCCATTCATCCACTGACAATAAATTCAGAACATTCAGGCTCCAAGTCAACTTTTATTATTATCTTTTGAAACTGACAATCCTAAAGTTTAGAGCAGATTAAATTTTGTCCTGATAAAATTAACACAAAGAAAAGTGTAAATTCATAACCTACCAACCCTTGTCCCTCCAGTTTATACATAAGACAGCAAAACTTTAACCTCACTTAACTTTTGATTTCATAGGCTTTTTCTCTCTCAGTATCTACCTATCACATGCTGCTGTTACCAGGATTAAATCCATTTTGTACTTTAAGATACATGTGGTTTGTGAGTTTAATGCCATTTTTCAAGACATCATAGACTAAGATACGTTTGCTAGGCTGGTTAATTTTACATGATGTTTCAGCAATATAATATCATCAGGATGGATAAAAGCAAAACCTTAAAGGCAGCCAAATCTACTTGAAAGTCCTGATATTGAATGATGATTCTATTTTAAGATTAAAATCTAGAATTTCCAAGGATTTTCATCACGTAATAAAAGTAATCATATAACTGTGCTCATTTCTAGCAAAATATTTTATTAAGCTTCTTAAACAAATTCAATGTTTTCCCCCCAAAGACTCGCAATACATTACTCTCTCTTTCTCTTAAAAAATGTGAGGATTTCCACATGTATGTATGTATGTATGTATGTATGTATGTATGTATGTATGTATGTATGTATGTATGTATGTATGTATGTATGCATGCATGCATGCATGCACGCACGCACGCACGCACGTACGTACGTACGTATGTATGTATGTATGTATGTATGTATGTATGTACATTCATATTCACAATAGCACCATATATAATTTAATCTTTTCCATAAATATTGCCTTTTTTCTTCTTGCTATCCAATCTTTTTCTTCTTGTAATATAATCCCCAACCCCCTAACATTTTGTACTCCTTATTTTATATTTTAGCTGCTTTATACAGACAATAAAACATATGTGGAATACAGAAATTGTAAGGCAGGCACTTCCTGACCTATGGCTACCTACATAGGGTAATAAAATCACAAAACAGAAAACAACAAACAACAAGAATAATAAACAAATATATTTTAGCTTAAAACTAAACTCCAAGAATGCATTTCATACACAAAGAAATGCATCTGAAGTGCAGTTGAATGGTATATAAATGTTTCAAGATATGATATGTAAAATACCCAGCCAATCAAATTACTCACTGAAATGGCTTCTTCATATATATATCCAAGATTATTGTTAAACTGGAGCTTATAAACATGGCTGGCAGTCTGGGTAAAGATAGCATATGATTTTAACAAAGTTCTTATATGTACAAAAGTAATTCAGATTAAAACAGGTTATATTAAGTATATATACTATACTGTTTAGATCAATCTAGTAACTTCCATATATATATATATATATATATATATATATATATATATATATATATATATATATATATATATATATATATATATGCCCATCTATATGGAAAGAAAGACAACATTAGACAGTTTTTTGTCATCAAATGTATTTAATCAGTACACATGAGACAAGCATATAGACAAACAAGATTTAACTCTCTCTACATTCATAAACTGGATCAAGGTATGAATTCATCATGTGCTATTGATGTAAGTTACATATCAGGTACTCTTCCCCAACAAGGTAGATATCCATATTAGGTACCCTTCTCCTATAAGCTAGATATTCTTAATAGGTACCCTTCTTGAAACTATATTAGGTATCTTTCCCTTACAAGGTAAATATTAATATTAAGTATTCTACTCCATCAACGTAGATATCTGTAATAGGTTTCCTTGCCCTGCAAGTTAGATGTCCATAATAGGTTTCCTTCCCTTGCAAGATAGATATCAATATTAGATACCGTTTCTCTTCAACTTGAATGTAGATATCCATAACATGACATCTTGGAATTATTTGATGCACCAACTCACCTTACTTGTACTTGGATCAAAGAATAAGTCTCTGTAGGAAATGTTGGAATTACTCAGCTTGGGTATCAGATAGTTAGACATACTATATATAGGTTCTGAAATGAATAAATAGGTCCTTATTAGTCTTTGAACTCAAAAACTACAAAATTTATTCAACTCTTTAAGTTCTGAAAAATGTATTTATCCCATCTAAAAAAAAATACTTCAAACATTTAGTCAGTTAAAAAAGATATCTTCATACCACATTTGTACATGATTCCATCTTGACAATTTCATGAAAAAAATATAAAAGAAAACTGAAGATCATTTGTTAGCAAAAGTTAAACATGATTTTACATCTTATTATACATTTTCTATCAACATTACTTAAAACCACACATACACACACACATACACACACACACATCTACTGCTGAGAAAACTTAATTGAAGTTCTTTATCCAAGGATATGGGCATATCTGATGGTAAGATCTGAACCTGCAACCTTTATGTCACAAGTCCAGCATGCTGTTTACAGACCCACCACAGCCCTTGCCTCCATTAGTTGCATTGTACAACATGTACATGAGAGCACTGGGTTTATTCCATCAGCCAGCATGGTCGGCCACTGTGTTTAAATAAATATCTTTTTATGTGGATTGAAACATTAGCTAAAACAGTTTATACAATCTATTTAAGTCATATATTTCTCTGTATTGATGCTGGAATGAGATCATCACTGAAATGGTGGAAACAAAATCACATAAAAAATTATCAATTTCAGACTGACAACTATTTATCTATACAAGTGCCAAAATCAAAGATTAAACATGAGACTGTGAAGCTGCAAAGATAATATATTGCTATTCAGACCCCAACTAGACTGCATTCACTCTAGCACTTTTGAAGCATCATTATTTCCTCCTCACTGCTGTTTCAAACTGGTGAGAAAACATACTCAGAATTCTTTGGTAAAATAATGTGTAAATCTGCATACTTATTAGAAACTTATACAGAAAAGTCAATCTTTATTAAGGTGTAAAAATACTGTGCAATAAGTGTTTCCTGCAATGTTTTATCCGGTGTCCCCCAAATCATGATCCTGTGCACCCACTCAGTTGCACTTATTCATCAAAAAACAATTTAAAAAAAAACATGTCCATCAATGATGATAGCAATGACCGAAGTCACTAAAAATGATAAAAACTGTAATATGGTAATAAATATCCATTTTAAATTAAAGTATCAGGCAACAAAAACATTCAAAATTTGTGGTAATAAAACTTAAAAATGCTACCTTTTCCAAATGTTTTTTGAATAATTTTAAATCCTGAACAAGCAAATATTTGCCTGCCACTTACCATATGAAGGTCATTTCTGTCTGCCACTTACCATAAAGTCACTAAATGATCTGATTGTGACTCTTCAGACAACACAGTAAAGTCACTAGCATGAAAAGAAAAGTTTCATATTTTTATCTCAAAAAGCATTAGAGTAAAAGTGCCAAAAATGAGAAGAAATCCATGAATGACCTTGACCTTAAAGATAAAATCTTTGACACTGATACAAGAGATGATTTGAGAGAGAGATTTAACAGATTTAGAATACATCATATCTTCAAGTAACAATATGCATGTATATCATATTTACTTAATTTTTTTCTTAAACAGTAAGTTATATTTTCATTAACTTTACCATAAACAGTTTATATGTTATAGAGCAGAAGGGAAAAATGTACTAAATCTAAAATATTGACCTGTGACCTTGAAGATGGGACCCACAATATGATACATGATACCAAGTCTCATCCCTTAATCTCAAATGGCTCTAAAGTTACAGAATGGAAATATGAAGGAAATTACTGACCCATTAACCCATGACCTTGACCTTCAAGATAGAATTCCAAATGTGGTATACATCATATCTTCTACTGATAATGTGTAAGTTTCATCTTTTAATCTCAAATGACCCTTAAGTTACAGAAAGGAAAAAAAAACGTGAAATACCTAAACTACTGGCCCATGACTTTGACCTTAAAGATAGGATATCAAATGTAGCATATGAAACACTTTATAATGACACATAATACCATTCAGCAAGTCAAAGAAAACACGTGGCTGCAAATATATGAGATTTTTCAACTTCACAAAAGTGAGGCAAGGTTAACAAAACCCCAAACAGATTCACTTGATGTAGAGATTACTGCCTATTCTTCTTACCTTTAATATATTTTTGAGCCAGGGTAGAATCTCTGAACCCTGATGGAACAGCCCCCATTGCATGCAGGACATCTGTGGCACTTGTCTGCAACAAAGGGAGATAATAATAATTTTGGTAGAATTTATATTTATCTTCCATAGATAAAGCCAACATTGAAATGTAGTATTCTTAGGACTATTCACTCTTGCTAAACAAATTAAAATTCACTGTCTCTTAACAGATACTACTTAACAAAATGTTACCTACTTCAGAACAATTAAAAACAAAATAGTCAATATTCCACATAAGTCAATTTGAATAAAAATCTTCCTAATGAGACACAAGTTACTGCTATAATTATTTCCAAAATGTATTGACAATGAATTATCATGAAAAGAGTCATTGATTATATACAATAATAAGCTTTATATATATACTGGATCAAATGAAAGATCAGAACATCTTTTTAAAGGTTTAGTGCAACAGCTTAAAATACATATGTGTTACATGTTTCTGTAGTCATTTAACATTGTATTCAACTGTGAAGCAACATGTTTTGTTCTTGTCACAGAGACACTCTCCACCATTTCCATAAGTAAATACTCAGATCTGATATCCTATAATACAGTCATCGGGTCTCTGCTGTTTATGCTACTTATGATTTTAAGCCAATAATAGGAAGTCAACTGTAAACAGGATCTATGGTATTTGTTAGGATTAATTAAAACAACACTGACTCTAATCTACACATTATTTGCTGTCAAATCATGGTCTCTGATATTTAAAGTTGAATAAAACTAAAAGATGAATATATACAGTATACCTTGATCTGTTGGAACATTATGTGGCTGCAGACCTTAGTCTAAGATGTTCATTGTTGGGTTCACAGATTATACTAGCATGTACAGTGGTGACTTATTGTGCTACTGACACTTAGGCTCATACAAGAAAATGTATTAACAAGTTAATAAATTATATCCAAATAATGACTGTTTGAAATTAAAATTGTCAAGTTAAATACCTGTAAGAAAATGCAAGCTTTGACATTTATAGTGCGCTAAAACAGTCCTGGAGAAGATCTCAAGCATGCAACATTATTTTTAAAATTATCTGTAATTTTATTTTGAAGCCTAGAAACTGTTCTCCATAAAATCTAGATATGACTGATAACTTATAATAATGTTTTCTTACATTTCATCATAAAATGAATACCTGCAATGTGTGCTTAAGAAATAATAAAATTCCCAAAACCACAATCCTCGAATCAGCTTTAAAGACCCTCCCCACAAACTATCAAATCAGCTTATCAAATATCTTACCCACCCCAAAACCATCATCTTAAAATCAACTTAAAATATGCCATCAGACAAAAACACTGATCTTTAATCAACTTATGAATTTAAACCTGCATCCTTGAATCAGTCATACATACTCTCCATCACAAACCACTAGCATTGAATCAGCTCATATGTTAACCCAGACTACCATATTTTCAAATTGATCAGCAAAATACCCTACTTCCCTCCCCACCCCCAATCCAGAGCTACCAAATGGCGAAATCTGTTTTTCCTGTCTATATTATATAGGCAAAAGGCAATAACTCTTGCTCATTACCTCTTCTGCTGCCATCTGGTGGCACTAGTCTTAAGCTATCAGAAATATCATATATAGAATGCTCACATTGCGTGGGGAGGGGGTGATGAGAGGGTACAGAAGTAATGGGATCAGGTAATTAAGGTAAAGATAATTTACTGAAAAATTTGCTTTCCTCTTCAAATACATACCCTGATCCTATTAAGAGAATACAAGGTGAGAATGTTGAGCATTCCACCTATTCCCTTGGTAACCTCTGAGAGAAGAATAGAGTCCACAAAAGAAGGATGACCTACTCTCCTAAATTGTGAATGGAGGTGATGTGGTTTATGTCTGGAGAGTGACTGTCTGAAGGTTGTGCTGGTGTCATTTGGGTCCAATAGCAGCATTTGTGGCTGAGACTGGGCTTAATAGGTCCATACTATGTCACTGTGGAGCTAAATCTCATACGTAAAAGCTTAAGATGGTTGTCTGCATTCCAGCCTAATCTCTTGATGATGTCCCTAATAGAAATAATGTGATTAAAAGCAAAGCTTGCAGACATTGCTCTTATCTCAAGAGCAGAGATTTTTAAGAGGTAACTATGTTCTGGTGAGATGTCAATGCCATTCATATTATCAACTTAAGCCATGATGAGAGGGCTTGAAGGTTATATCCTCTTTCCCAGGCGAAACTGGAAGAAAGATACATTTTTGAGCTCCAAGAATGTACTCAGTTCACTTTAAAACTTGACAACACATAACAGATCTCATTTCTTTGCCTCTCAGGATGTGTCAATACAGAAGAGAGGTTGTACAATGACTTTCTGATTGCCTCTTGACAGCAAACAATTTTTAGCAATGAAACTGGACAAGGATTGGGTCCAAGGCTGTTTGAGAGGATTCAGCCTGGCTTGGATCTTCCTGGGCAGATGTATATTTTGATCAAGTAGATCATTTCTTCAGGACTTTTATCAGTGGAGGGGCAATCCAATACATTTTGCACTTCTGGACCCTCAATATCTGTACAACTTTTGGTACCAAGACTGCTAGGAGTAGGCAAATACCCACAAACACTCCCAACTGAGAGAAAGAATGTCAATCGCCCAAGCCTCATGATATAGTAATGGGAACATGAAGGTGGGCAATTTGTGATGCTACCTGGTCATAGAAAGATCGGTTATCAGATGTCACCATTGTAGGCCAATCTAATGAAAGACCGATGGATAGATACAACTCCATATGGAAAATCCAGTCCTTCCTGGACAGCGAATCAGCAAGGATGCTGAGTCAGTTGGGAATATGTCTGATCTGGATGGTGACATTGCAAGATGTGCACCAGCAATGGAAATTCCTGACTAGAAAGCAGAGTTTGGGTTAATTTGGTACTGCCCTATTTGAGGAAGTAATCAATACAACCAAGTTGCTTGTAAGTATGACCATGACCTGAAGATGGTATAACAAGTAATGAAAGACTTTGATGATAGTTTTCATCCCAAAGAGTGACCTGCATTCTCTAGATCCCATTGGCCGCTGACAGCATCAAAGTCTGGCAACTGCTGGGCTTCCCAACCTTGGGTACTTGCATCTGTACATATGATCATGTCTTATTGGGTTGTTCCAGAAGTAATATGGTTGTATGGCAATTTTGGTTGTGCCATTGATCCAGGAATGATACAATAAAGCTCATTATGCTGATCCCATAATTCAGCAAAGGGGACATGCAGAGGTGACCCCGTGTAATTAGGTCAATTGTTGTAATGAACAATTGGAGGAGTTACAGAAACTGTCCCTGGAAATTGATTCTATGAGCTCAATGACTGGGACAAACCAAAGGAGGGGAAGACTTACAAGGTTGTATTGGGTGAGACATTCCATACCCTGATGTATGAACTGGTGGAATGGACAAAGACTGGACTTATCCCAATTGACCAGAAATCCAAGATCATTATTTACATTGATCAGAATCAAGAAGTCATATAAAACAGGGAGATGACATAGTTGGTTAGTTTCATGAAGATCCAAGGACTTCTGTTCAAGCAAAAAGGGAAAGCATGAAACTGAAAAAGACTGAATGAATCTCCATTAAGACAGATGGCTGGAAATATGAAAATATGCATCTGTCAGGTTGGGACTGAAGGCAAATTCATTCAGACAGATGGTGACATGGAAAGATCTTGCTGTCTCCACTTTGAATTTGGTGGGAGTAAAAATTGATTTAGTTGATTCAGGTAAATTATAGGCCTAAGTTTGCCAATGACTTTCCTCACCAGGCTGTGGATTCCAAACAATCTCCACCACCTGCTTTTGATGAGCATCCCAATCTCTTGCAGTTAAAGAGTATCCATTATAGAGTTCAACAATACTTCTGCCAGGAATAGGGAGGATGAAAGCAGTTTGAAAAAACAAGACCTGAAGCCTCTCCAAAACAATTTGGATTGCCCACTTGATTTACAATGCTGGGACTACCATTTACAAAAAATGTTGATCCTCACCAACTGTTGAATATGTAATTGGTAAATCCGATTAAAATCTCAGTCTTTCTGATTAATATTGCTACTAGACAGATGAGTATCAAATTAGAAGGTTTATTTTATCTGATAAAGAATACAGTCTTTATTATGATCTGATATGTAAAAGTGTATAAACACTTATATTGTAGCAAATGCTTGGCTTGCCAGCATTTATAAACAACAATTTCCAGTCTTCTCTTTCTGTCAGTGTCCACATCTCTTCTAATAATTTAGTTCTAGAGAAGCTGGATAGAAGTGCTGATGCAATTCATGGGTTCTCAGTGGTTTGGGGACCTGTCAGATTGGTATCCTGCAAGTGATGTGATGTGATGTAATGTGATTTTTAACATAGCTTTAAAAAAATTTCAGTCCTATCACTACAATGTCTTCAGTGTGGAGGTTTATAGTGATGTCTAGCACTAGGGCATCATGCCGCAGACATGTAGCATGATGTCTCACCCAGTCACATTATCCTGACACCAGGCCGACAAGTCCTAACACTAACCTCTTAATGCTGAGCGACAAGCGAGGAAGCTGTTAGTACCATTTTTGTATGTCTTTGGTATCACTCAACCCGGGATCGAACCCACGACCTACCGCATTCAAGGCAACACACTTAACAACTTGGTCATCAAAACGGTTTGTATCCTGAAAAAAGGGTCACCTTCATTTCCAATAAGATGTCAAATGTTAGAAAAAGATGACTGAAAGGCTACCCTCCCATTAGCTGGAGTAATTTAGTCAACCCATGTCAATTAACTGAACAAATGTATCAATCACATTAATTGCCTCTGATGAGTTACAAAGTAACGAAACCAGTCAGGGACAAAGGATGACTAGATCTACCCAGCCTCCACATCCTTGCAGTCATTACTTTCTAGACTGAGCATTCACTTTGTGGAAGAAGATTGATGCACTGCTCTTTGAAGTGCAAGAATGGTGCCCACTAGGGCATAACTAAATGATTAGCATTTTTCTACCGATTTCTGATTCCAGATTTTGGGCATGAAATTTTTCCGATTCTAGATATGATTCAATTAACTGGAAATGCCTACTACCATTAATTATTTGCCTCTAGCACATCCGACCAAAATCTCGCCTCTGCATTTTTGTCATCTGAATTCATGTGCCAGCGTGAATTGGATTCATATCTAGCTGAGACAAATCATATATATATATATATATTGGAAATCCCAAGAAAAAAACGTTCCAGCTTCTGGCAGCTGTCGCTAAACGTTTTTGTTTAATACGGCCCTCTAACGTTGATAGTGAAAGAAGTTTTAGCACCACAGGTGCTATAAGCAGCGACAAATGATCAACATGTCCACTGAAAAAACAAAGATGCTACTATTTCTTGCAAAGAACTTAGAAGTTATAAATTTTGATTAATAAATTTCTTTATTATCTATTAAACTGCTTGCATCATGCCCATGCACATTAAAATATTTTAATAAATTTAAATCTTTCGGTCTAACTCAAGTATTGTTTCACCCCATTGTGTTGACCATACTGGACTTTTCTGACTTATTTAACTTTATTATTGCACAATCGAATGACACGCAGTGTCAAGATGCTATAGAAGGTGCTATAGAAATTCAACTTTATTATTTTTATTATCCAAATTGGTCGTTCCTTCCTTGTCTGACTCAGATTAATCGGAAGTTCATACTATCCGGTGGAATCCAATTTCCAGATCAAAAGTAGGTTATGCCCTAGTGCCCACTGAAAAGGTGTCTATGCAAAGTGGGTGCAGCCATGGGGTTAGAGAAACTTTGTCTCTTACCCTTTCCATAAGACTGCCTCCAAGACTGTTTAGCATATTGTCTCAGTATGTAGGGTTGCAATTCAGGTTGGTTTTGGAAATATAGTGAAAAATCCCATATCTTCTTGTCACCACTCAATATATCTATAGGATAGGTCAGAAAGTGTTTAGAAAACAATGGAGGCTGTGCAGCAGGGTGAAGGGGCAACTCCTGAGCTGCTTAGTACTGCACATCCTGTCTTGCAACCAAACAACAAAGGTGAACCAGAGGAAGTGGCTGCCAAGTCAGAGCATGGTTTGGCTGAAGTGAAGTAGATCATAAGCATGAGTCCCATCATACATAGTTAAGATTGGTGGACGGTGGGCTGCCCTATTAATCAATTTAGCTGTCCTTGCTGTTAACTACCACACATGCTCATTGCCAGACTTCCCAGCAAGCCTGAAGATCTCTAGAGCCACCATATCCAACATGGCTACTATACTACAAATAATGTGGCATGTAAAACATCTTAATTTAACTTATTTAAAAAAAACAGGGACAGCCACATTTACCTCAGCATAGCTTTTGTATAGCATATGGATATCAGTTGAAAAAGCAATGTAATGATTCTATTATCAGCAACATGCCAAGGAGGCTGGTAACTGGCTCTCAGAAAAAAAGGCTTTAAAACTGTTTGGGTCACTGATTTTCACAAATAACTGCTCATCAATTTTCGTGATTTTACTCAGAATAAGGGGAAAGACAAAATAAGGCTGACCTGTATCAATGACCCTGTAGACCAGCATAGAAGAGAGGTGGCAAACATTCTGAGTTCTATAGCACCCAATATATTTTCTCTATTGCAGCCTTAAAGATGTACTCAGTCTTATAGATACCGGAATCTGACTATGAAATATCATCAACCTTCCATCCATACTCAATAAGCAGAATGTCCTCATCCCAATCAAAATCTATGTTTGGATAATACATGCCAGGAGGCATTGATAAAGTATGGCTGTTATCTTTAAAACTGTCCTAGCACCATCAAAGAGGGTAAGTTATGAGCAACTAGCTAGCCTTGTCCATAGACTGTAGTCGCTGAATCAGTAAAAATGGTGGTTTAAATCAAAATCAGTACAGGTGTCATGAGTACAGATGGGTATATGGACAACTGTACTAATGTGAGGCAGAAGGATGGATCTTTCACTTACATCCCTAACAATGTTAACATTCCATGGCTCAACTGGCTAAGACATACAGTAATGTGTGACGGTAGCCACACAGTCATTATAATATGGATCTAGAACTGAATGGCTGGTTGGTAAAGTTGGCAGCCAATACAGGATCATACTGAGATGTGGCAAGATGCCACAGCTCATGGAAGTCACATCTAAACCCCATGCACCTGGACTTAAAGACCTACAGACATGCTCAGACATGGAGCAGAACTTTGACACACTGGGTTGCTTAGAATTGGAACGATACTCCCTCAAGGTGCCTAAATTATTGGCTAAAATAGAAGAAGGAAGAACTCGGAAAAACATGACCTGAAATAATCATCATGTGATGCACTGTGACTTCTCCTCAGTGATAATGCTCTGCCGTGCTGCTGACATATATCATCTTGAAATGCATATTCATACACTGGATGTTTGTGTGATTTATGTTCTTTAATAGACCACAAATATAAGAACACTTTCCTACATAAAAAAGACAAGTCATTTGTACAACCAGCATTGATTCATAAATCCTCCTTGATCCAGTGGACTTTGGCATAATTGATAGCTTGCAAATGGTCCATACATGGTATGGCAATGTTTCTTGCAAATTTGTCCAAAATATGTAAAGTGGTATCTGAGAAGAAGCAGTTTAAAAGATTTTAAATGTTAAATACTGTTCATGGTGGCCATATCTGATGGAAGACTGGCATCAGTTGAACGAATTTAGAAGACCTTCATCCCAAGATGTCAAATTTGGTCAAGTTCAGATGAGAAGTTATTGAGAAATCATCATTTAAAATGGTTTTATATTTTTAATATCTTTGGCCAAATTTAATTGCATAATTAGTATAATTTGAACCAAACTGAAAGACCTTCATGCCAGGAATTTTGCTTTCTAGATCTTATAAAATCTGTTGAATGGTTTTTCAGAATTAGCTGTGAGGCACTGTATTTTTTCTAATGGCACCCATAATTGATGGCAGATTGGCATCATCTGAACAAATTTGTAAAAGTTTATGCCATGATGATTTCTTTTAAGTTGTTTAAAATCTGTTAATTGCCTTCTGAAAAGAAGTTGTAATCTGCAATTGTGAATAGACATTGCTCTAGGTTTAAAGTACTACCAACAATCAACAACACACAAAGGACCATACCTTATGTTTACATGGTCTTATAGCTATATGAGTTAAAATTCACAACCTACAGAAAACATAATCATTCCTAATTCAAGCAATTACTATAACATTTAAATCAATCAACTGACATGCCAGGAGTACATTATTGACATGCAACAGTAATTCAACTTTCTTTTGTGATCTAACATGGCTTGTACATCTCTAGCAAGTTTTTTGTTCAAGAATTTTTAAATTCATGGAGCTTGTAGCGAAATTCAATGATCTTCTAAATAAATTCAAGGACTTTTCAAGTTCAAGGACTTTTCAAGTTCAAGGACTTTTCAAGAATAACACTTTTTTTATTTCAAGGAAACTCTAAGACTCCAGGAATTTTAAAGGTTGTACAAACCATATATAATCATATGGATAAAAGTTCCTTTCTTATGAACTTGAATGAGAACATGCTTGAACAAATCAGAACCAATTATATTTTAATTTTCAGTACCTATGTTAAAGACTGCTAAACAAAGAAAATGATTGGCAACAAATATGTACATGAATATTTAAACCATTTACATACAAAATGTGCTAAGAGTATATATCTTATAATGTGATACTATAAGTAGTATATAATTCAATAAATGAATTAAAGTAAACAAAATGTTTTAAAAAACTGTCATGAACTTTTCAAAGTACAAAGCTTAGATTTGGATATATCCTTAATAGCAGGTCAAAATGTGCCAAAGTTATAGAAATTAATCTTATTTATTGTTTTTTGGTGTATCATGCAATTTATATCTCAAACCACAAGTCCCAAGATTTAGACAACACTGGTAAAACAAATTTATTTTGCAGATACAGAAATTAATATAAGTACAATAAGACTTCACAACAAATAACATTGCCTGTATCCTCTGGGTATCTAATTATGATCATAAATGCACTGTTATAAGATTTGAGATAATTAATAGAGAATGTTCTTATTTCAGGGAGTGTTAGAAAGTACAATTTTAAAGTACTATACTCTGCAACTTTTGGATCCCATCTACCTTATCACAATACAGTGTATATCTGAAATATAATCAAATTTATTTCAACAATTAATTGAATTGATAAAGACCATTAAATTCAGAGAAGCAATTAAAACTAGGAAATATGATAGGTTGAAGAAACACCTAATTCTATGATTAACTTATTGTAAAACATGATGTGTTACATTAACAAACTATCCTTTGTTTTGTCTCTTTATTAATCAGTAATAAGTAAGAAAGTAACAAGCTTTCAAAATCTACATATACATGAAGCAAAATATCTTACACAAATCAAATCTGAAAGCAATTCTTCATTGTACTGATGGTCAGATATTACAATTTTTAAATACGTTGTGGATGAACCAATATGATGCAATGTATGATATCACAACTGAAAGCTTGTGGATATGTCAGCCAGGGATAGACAAAAATAAATTTCATTAATATCATTCAAACAGACAGGGGGAAGATGGCAAAACAATTACAAATTACTACAACAAGAAAGTGAAATATAACTGACACAACCACACAAAGGACACACAAGAATTAATTACTGAACAAACTCATCAAGTCCTCAAGGTATATGATCATGTCTAACATGCACACACTGCACACATAGTCCAAATTCTGTTGTTGCAAAATGCACCAGCAGATCTGAATCTATGCATAAAATAATTAGTAAAATGTTCTTGAACTAAATCTGCCAGCAAATTATGTAATAGGAGATTTAGATTATGTTATTTACTGTATGTAATTTGATGTATGGGGCATTGTATTGTATGCTTGTTGATGTACAGGGCATTGTATTATATGTTTATTGATGCAGTAGGCAATGTATTTCATGCTATTTGATGTACAAGGCATTCCATTTTATGCAATTTGATGTGTGGGGCACTGTATTTTATTCTAGTTGATGTATGGGGCAATGTATTTTTGTATTATATATATATGGACCGCTCTGGTAGCCTAGTGGTTAGAGCATCTGACTCAGATGTGGGAGGTCATGGGTTCAAACCCCAGCCAAGTCATACCAATGGCTTTTAAAAAAATGGTACTAACAGCTGCCTCGCTTGGCACTCAGCATTAAGAGGTTAGTGTTAGAACTGGTCAGCCTGGTGTCATGATAATGTTACTGGATGGGACATCATGCCACATGTCTGCGACATGATGCACTAGTGCAACACATTACGATAAACTGTCACACTACAGACATCATAGTAATATGACTGAAAATTGTTTAAAACTACGTTAAAAATCTAAATCGCACACACACACACAAAATGTTTTGATGTAAGGGACATTGTCTTTTGTGCTATTTGATTTAAGGTGATGTATTTGATATCTGATGTACTGGGAACTGTATTTGGTGTTATTTGATATATGGGGTACTGTATTTTATGTGACTTAATGTATGAGGCAATATATTTTATGCTATTTGATGTATGGGGCATTGAAGTTATGCTATATAAGGTATTATGCATTGTATATAATATTATTTGATGTACTGGACATTATATTGTATTCTTTTGATGTCTGGGGAATCATATACATGATCAAGTCCAGTAAGAGGTGTGGTGCATATACTCACTTTAAAAGCCACACCCAGCTGCAAACATCATGATCATATTCTCCCACTGCATAATACACCAGCAGATCTGGGTTTTTATTGTCCCACTGCATAATACACCAGCAGATCTGGGTTTTTATTGTCCCACTGCATAATACACCAGCAGATCTGGGTTTTTATTGTCCCACTGCATAATACACCAGCAGATCTGGGTTTTTATTGTCCCACTGCATAATACACCAGCAGATCTGGGTTTTAATTGTCCCACTGCATAATACACCAGCAGATCTGGGTTTTTATTGTCCCACTGCATAATACACCAGCAGATCTGGGTTTTTATTGTCCCACTGCATAATACACCAGCAGATCTGGGTTTTTATTGTCCCACTGCATAATACACCAGCAGATCTGGGTTTTTATTGTCCCACTGCATAATACACCAGCAGATCTGGGTTTTTGTTGTTTGTTCTACTGATTAGATCTAGTAGCAGGCTACACTGACCCAGATCTGCCAGCACATAATACAAAAGTGTTAGTGCTTGTGATTTGGATTTTTAATGTAGCTTTAATAAATTTTCAATCATACGGCAATGATGTCTGCAGTGTGACAGTTTATAGAGATGTCTAGCACTGGGGCATCATGCTGCAGACATGTAGCATCATGCCAAACCCAATTACATCATCCCATACCAGGCTGGCCAGTCTTAACACTAACTTCTTAATGCTGAGTGCCTAGCAAGACAGCTGTTGGTACCAATTTTATAAGTCTTTGGTATGACTCAGCTAGGGTTTGAACCTGTGACTTCCCACATCTGAGGTGAATGCTCTAACCAGTAGGCCACTGGAGTGGTCTAAATGCAAAAGCAGATCTGAGTCAATGCTGTCTGTAGTAGGATGTGACTTTGAACCAAATGTATGTGGCTATCTAATAATAAACTGATCTTTTAGAAAACATATGAATGGTTTAAATGTTATAGGAGTCAAAGCTGCTAAGCAATGATAGCTGTTTTTAAACAACTAAACAAAATTTACAATAAAATTCATGCTTAAATCTACACAGCTTATGTCAGAAATCTGAATACCATCTGCTATCAACTTATTTTGAAGTCAATGATGGAACTAAAACATGGACCATGTTCCATTTTTTCATAAGAATGTCAGACAGAATGTACTGAACTAAACTTTGCCTTTGCAAAACATTACATTATATGAATTAAACCAAATTTACAGGCAATGCCTATGAATTTCAATATAAACATTCCAACCTGTTTGAGATCCTAAGTTTTGCTTGTCTTTTTTAATGTATTGGTCAAGTAATTTATCAGAGCTTTCAAAGGGATCCTCAGGGGCCAAAAACAGACCCCGGTCCCAATGAAAAAGTATTTAGAAATAATGCAAAATTCCCTATTCTACCAATTTATGGTCTCATTCTTCCCCAAACTGATGACCCAAATCCCATCCCAATAAACCCCTTATTAATTTAAATTAAACCTTTTCATTTATTAGTAAATACCCTTTAACACAGTGATGTTAAGCTTATGGGTGAAATGAAGAGTCAATGCAATAATATGTACAAATACAATTTGAAACTAATATTTTTTGTATCATATATTTACTGACACAATTATTTGTACCTCTTTAATGATCTTCTTCCTGACTCCAGCCCACAACTCCTTGCCACTGTTTGGGAATAAACCAAATATAAAAAATATAGGGTTAGATTATTTGGGAAGGAACCCTATCTTTCTTGTTTTAATGTCAACATACATTAACTGATATGTATGTTGGGTCCAACAATGCTGCAAACAATCTGTCTATTGGCCAAGCCTGAAGAAAGACAAAATTAACCTCTTATTGTATGACAAAACAAGAAAGTGTCATTTTTGCAGAGGCAAGATAAAGTATTGCTGTCAGAATGCTACATATTCCATTTTTGAGACCTATTGCTTGGGTGCGTCCATTAATATAAATGTAAAAAATGAAACCTTAACAGTCAATGCACTTGGAGTTAGCCTTTTTCTACATAAATTTATGCAATTCAGTGGCTGGACACTCATGTTTTGGAGAAACATTCATCATTACCAAATGCCAAAAGTAAATCCAAGTGACACTTTTTTCCATACTTGTGTCTGTGTTTGGCTTTAGATCATAAAACTGCACAAAGTTGAGATGCTGCATTCTTTTTTAAGCTTAGGATGCTTGTAGCCCAGCAAAACTTTGAAGCCTATATTGTGTAAATACAATTAAGTATCTTACCCAATGTCGGACCATGAGAGCTGATCCAGGTTGATCCGATGGTGGGAATTTAACCTGAACATTTTGGTCATACTTCCAACACTTCAACCACAAGGACACAAAGTGTCTTATTTTTCAATAATTTTTTTTTATTAATGACAAAGCCAAATGGATTTCAATAACAAGTGAATCACTGTTTGCTTTATCAGAAGGTTTGAAGATGCATGATCATTTGTGGTTTTCTCAAAGTTGGAGCAAGTTTTTGGGCGAATCTATTTGAGGGGCTGCATTGAAAATTTTGTGTAGCTGACACTCAATTATGTGTCAGGTTTTCTTCAAAAGTTTGCCATCAAATATCTAATGCTATTTTTCCACAATGGATGAAGACTGTTTTGAGATTTTAAAATGCATATAGACTGCATAAATGAACTCTATGCAAGATTATTTTTCTGAAACAAGTAACACACAAGCAGACACAACAAGATAGTTTTCAAAAATTTTAAATGTCAAACACCCTAAACCATTTGTTTTAAAAAGTGCATTATTTAAATTTAAAAAAGCTAAAGCACACATTCATTAGAAGGACTGCTCTGACAAAAACATTCAGTTTGAACTTCACAAAGCAAGCAACTATTCAAACTACATTAAAAATCTAATTACCATGCAAACTCACAATGTTTTGCATACCAAATAGACACCAAACTTTGTCCCTATAAGGTGTTAACAACACAAATCTACTTCTGTATGTATATAGTTAAATTTAATAACAATGGAAATGTTAAAACGTAAATGAACAGTAAACTGCAATTCAGAAGATTCCACGTTATACAAAATAACATTATTTAGCAGAATTTGCATCAGAATATATCATATAGGAATGGTAAGGACAAAAATATCAAAACATTTAAATCTGATGTCATGAATGATTGGTAGACAATACATATGTATGGTTAGTAGACAAAACCAATACTTGTTAGCTACTGTCAAACAAAGTTTTTCTTGTATGAAATTTTGATAATCATCATCTATTCAAATCCATAATTTTCAGTTCATCATAATTTATATCATACCTTAATTTCAAAATAAGCTAATAACTTTGTACATGATAATTAAAATGAATAATTAATATACATGTAAAGAAATAAAATTATAACCAGAAACATGAAAACAAAATATGATAATAAATGAGAACATTTGTTTAACTGCAGTAAATACACTTCTTTATCAGAGAGGTAATCTATATTTAAATGAAAAAAAGATATCAATATTTCTTTCATCTGAAAAAATCACTGCAATGCTAATCTGAGTAGAAATAAACCAGTAAAAATGTATTGATTTAGTCAGAACAAAAAGCATTGGCAAAGCAGGTGTGCAGCCAAAAGTCAAACAAAATCTCAGCGATTCTTGAAGGACATCGTGAACAGTTACCTCATATTCCTTTCTATATTGAAAAAATGGGAAACTGAATGCATAAGTCTATACAGAATATAAGTTTAAATTCCATATATATATATATATATATATATATATATATATATATAAAACATTAAATATAGAATGGCAGTGTTAGTATAAAGCAAACTGATATACCAATACATGTACTACTATTTATATATCAAACTGTGATCTACTTATCTACCCATGGTACAATGATATGCATATATAAATATTCTTACATATATGTGTGCAACTGATTCTAGACAAATGATGAATTTCCACATATTAATCATTAGTGATGTATGAAAATAATAATAAAATTGTTAATAGTCCCCATTTTCTAAATGAACTGAATATGGTACACAATTTCATCACAATCATTTCTGGTTTATGTTCCTTCCTCCCCTTCATTCTTAACAGAAAAAAACTAACCACAAATCTGGAGTAAGAGAGAAAAAGTATTTGTAGTGGATGAAATCCTTGAAATTGAACTTACACCAAGTAACCTATTAGAAAGAATATGGTTCTCCATAATGGTATGTTTGCATTTTCTTGGGACTCATCTACAGTGTTTATATAATCAATGATACAAAGTTGCAAACCCTGTTGACATTATACGGTAAATTTCTAGCTACACATACTGTGATGTATTTAATGTTATGTTGTTGTGGTTTCTTAAACCTATTATAATGTTCTAAAAAATTATTAATTATGAAAAGGCCTCTCTCTCTCTCTGAGCGCTTGTGACATCCTAGGATGTTTCTGGACTAATGAATGATGGTAGAAGTTAAATCAAACCAATATATGAGAGAAAAAGAGAGAGAAAGAGTTAGTTTTAAAATTAAACTGACCAGACTGAGAGAGAGAGAGAGATTTTTATGGTTGGAAGTACTGTTATTAAAGCAGAATAATGACTTAGATCGAATGTACAAATATTAAAATATTTACCTCTTGCTGGTTCATTATTTCACTTAGTTTCTATTCCACATTAATTTCCATGAATGGCTGAGTGCTTGTGTGAATGGCGTAGCTAACCATGTGTTTATAGTGCTCTACTTTTCATTAAAACCATCTTTCATGTTTGTATATTATACTTATTTAATCAATGTGAAGAAAAGAAAAAGAGAAGTAAACAATCAACTTATTGATATGCAAAGGTGATAGTGAATAGCCACAAAAGGAACAGAACTACATTTTATAGTGGACACACTTGGCAGTGATGTGGGTTCATTCACTCAGTCAATACACAGCTGCCTTTACAGTAATAATCTGAACTCGGTTCAAAGGGCAAATACATGTATTTGTATGCGATATTAAAAAAGAATATATGTATAGTATGTATGCTGTGTCAATGACATACCACTGTTTCCTTGTAATGAAAACTTTATACATCTTGTGGTATATCATTGATACAGTGTACATTCTATACATATAGTCTATATAACACACACACACACATACACACACACACACACACACACACACACACACACACACACACACACACACACACACACACAGAGAGTCAAACCTGTCCTAAGGGTCACCCTAGGTCAGCAGTCACCTGTTCACAATGCTCAGTCTAATTTCCCCCCTGGCAAATATCTTATATAAATGCCTGTCTGCAATGATCAAGTGCTTTTCTGATCAGCAGTCAGGAGTTTAATAACCAAATAATGATTTCTCCCTGCCTTAAGCAGTCACTGGAGAGAATCTATAGTGATTGCTCAGATTATGCAACTGAACTTTTGTTTTTGTTTTACGAACTGATGTTAAATATTCCTTAAATCACTTGTACTTTTAACTTTAGTCATGCTGACAGTTTAACTAAAAGGTATCAAAGTGACAAATTTGAATATGAGGCAGTTGTTATCAATTAGAAAGAGGGTCAATGCAATTTTGATTGCTGGATTTTTGGAATGGACATAATGATATCACAGCAGAAATGTACCATTGAGACAGGTATAGTTTGATATCTTGATCTATTTTGGCTGTGCTTTAAAGAACAGATGCATCTTTAAGAGATACTATAAGTCAGTAGCAAAATTATTGTTTTATTATCGTGAACAAAACATACTAAAATTTGTGATTATTTTGAGTTAGTCATGATTTTGTCATTTACTCTAAGCCAGCTTAGATACAGTTTAGAGAAAAGTATACAGGCCACAGAAATAAGATGCTTCTGAAAGATCTTCTGCATATCATACAAAGGCCATGTCACTAATGAAGAAATACTGCAAAGGATCAGATAAGAAATTAGACCTCATAAGAACTCCTGACTACAGTGAAAAAATATAAACAATGCAGTGGTATGATGGGCATGTCTCATGTAATTAGGACATGCTAAGACAATTCCATAAGGCACTGTACAAGGAAGAAGAAAGAGAGGCTGGCAGAGAAAGAGGTGGAAGACAACATTCGAGATCAGACAGGCTTGGTATTGAACAACTCAAAGAGAAAGATGGAAAATTGAGAGGAATGGGGGAAGCTGGTTGTTTGGTCTTGTGCAGAACCCCAACAATCTACCAGGCTGTGAGACTGATGATTATGATGATGATGATAATGATTTTATCAAACAGAACACATAAAACAATACTGATATTATAATAATAATAATAATAATAATAATAATAATAATAATAATAATAATAATAATAATAATAATAATAATAATAATAATAACAACAACAACAATAATAATAATAATAATAATAATTATATTAATAATAATAATAATAATAATAATAAATAATGACAATGATTTAGTGCATGTTATTGGTTGAAAAGCAAAAACAGATTTTAAGATGTGAACATGTGTTCAGAGATCCTCTGTGCACAATGGCCAGATTTTCCTTATATAATTTCTCACTATCACACAAGTCATGATAGACAAAGTGTACTACTGCCTCTAGTAGTGTACAGTATTTTTGGCAAAGTACGGATTAGAAACTTTAAAAAGACTTAATTTGCTTCTTTTTTATAATTATCAATTTGTATTTTAAAAGTTAAGATACAATCATTCCTTTTTAATTACAAGTAAACCATTTTCCATTTAAAATAACTATCCTATAAACCAGACTACTGAAAACACTTGGAATGACCTCCAATTTATCATACAAATAATTTGTCTCTAGTTTAATGCACTCAAGCAAAGCAACCAACAACTTTTTGTGGCATGTGGTGCTAGCCTTCTATCAGAGGTTATAATAAAACCAAATTTATCAAAGAGTCAAACACAAGGTCTTGGCAGAAAAGAGTAAAAATAAGCCTTTAAAATGATATCAATACATTCATTATGTATGTTTTAGAAAGCTCCAGCTAAAATAGAAGAAATTTTTTTTCGACCTGAATTTTTGAGCAAATGAAATCATTGGTTCTGTATTTTGATCATGGATTCTGATTTCAGTCTTCCTCTTGCAGCATACATACAAGATTGGTCAAAAGTTAGAATAGAAAGTAGTAACATAATACACAATGTTTTCACTAGATCAAATGTGATGTACATGGAGATCCCTTGTTAAAGCATATTAATGTCATGTACATAGAGATCCTTTGCTAAATCATGTCTTAATGATGTTTCAAGGATTAGTTATTGTCAAATAAAAGATCTTTAAAAAAAATGAACATCTTTGAAC
Source organism: Potamilus streckersoni (assembly GCA_016746295.1). Classification (NCBI taxonomy): domain Eukaryota; kingdom Metazoa; phylum Mollusca; class Bivalvia; order Unionida; family Unionidae; genus Potamilus; species Potamilus streckersoni. Next base: position 266,225 of record JAEAOA010000513.1, read on the forward strand.
TTAAAAAAAATTAATTAAAACACTAGAAAAAAAAATAATAGTTACTCTTAGTGCAATTGTAAACAAGTCAACCCCACTGTCCCCTACCCTTCCACCTGATGAGATACATCTTTATCTTATTTCTTCCAAGATATCTTAGTAATTTGTGCCCTCACCTATGCTGCAGGTAACCTTTTAGTTGTGTGCAAGTTATTGAGGGAGATGAGATTGAGGGAGATAATTATCTTTATTTTTTTCAGTCGTTGAGTTTGCTGACTGGAATATGCAGCAACCTGTATGGACATTATCATTCTTAGTAAAATCGAAAAGATGATTTTGCAAATGAAATAAAATACTATAGAACAGGGTGGTCCAGATTCTTCACATGGGACATGTGAACCAAAAATGTCAAGTCTGTGTGCTATACATGCATATATCATAGTAATTATACTTCAGTTATAGAACCAACTTTTTATATCAGCATAGCCTTGTAGGTGAACCACTCTGCTCTAGAATAATCATTTCTGAATAATGTAACAATAACATCACAAACTAGGTGATGATACCATGTAAAGCAAAGACATAATTCCCAAAGAATTATATTTTTTACATAAGTCATTTCAAACACTGCATAGGCCCCTTTGAGTCTGTACATTGGTGACCTTTAATAACACATATATGCCCAAGGCATGATAATGTCCATCAGTCATTTTATATAGATACCCCTCTATAACACGCCTCAGTACAATGAAGCTTCTTTTTATAACACAACTATGATAATGGATCTCATATAATTACTCATATTTGGTTTTATCATTGCTACTGAATTTATTTTGAACTATCAAAATTTGATTTATTGATTTATTATCGATCTGTACAATTAATGTGTCTTTTACTAGAATATCAGAACACAACTTTTGTTTGAAAATCATAAAGCAGGTCATTTGTTATATTCATCAAGAATAGAATTAAGAGAAATCATTGTACATTGCAGCTATATTCAATAAAAATAATTTCAACATTCAGTAGACACAATGTTATATATGTGCTCATTTCAAATGAATTTATGAAACGTGTTGACTAGTTCAATCTTCTGTTTGTCAAGACGTCTTCTTTTAAAGATATAACTTACTAAAATTCTTTCATAGGTTTCTTTGAAATAAGCACTCATGAGACTAGACTGTATTTATTAGATTTTTGGGTATGTCTGAAACTGACAAGCCTCTAGTCAAGCCCAATTTCTGCAAATCAGTGAGGAAATGTATTAATGATTCATAGGACTCAACAAATCATAACTCAATGAGTGAAAGCTAAGAATCACAAGTTAGTGTCATACATTTTATCTGCAGAATACAATTTTGGATGCTTCTTTAAACAGCCATATTTGTGTAGATTAGTTTGGGTACTACCCTAGTCCAATGTTCAGTTAGCTCTTCGATGTACTAGTTACATGACATTATTAGCATGTTTAACATTTGGTCTGTGTGCATTTTCACACATTTTCAATTAATACAGACAAATCAAATCCCCTAAAAAAAAGAAGCATACACTAATCTCATGACCACAGTGTTATGTCTTTTTTTACAGACAAAATTGCATTAAAACAATTTAGAATATGTCAAATTTGTACTCTTTAAAAGGAACAGTACACACAAAGAACAGGTAAATAAAGATAATAAGAATAATATTCAAAAGAATTTTCATCAAATTTCTTCAGTATATTTGTTAATGATATTTCATTGAAAAGTCTGATCATTATGAACAGGTTTTATCTGCTCCCATTTACATTCACGACCTTGTGAGTGCAGTATATACTTCTGACAAAACGAGTTCATATTTTCCCATACAAATACAGTAACCTTTTTATTATATGCTCATTTCTTATTCTTCCAAAGGCTTAAATATATAAACAAAAATACACTGCAAGAAACAAAGTAACTAAATGAATGCCATATTCCAAACTAAATACATAAGCGATGATAGATCATTACACAACATTATTAATGAGCGCATAACTCCGACCAGATAAATATGAAGTTGGTCGCATGCTAGATGTAAATTTTGAAAGAAAATGGTGTTTGCTCTACTTAAAATTGAAATTTGGAGTAATATTATTAATGAATACGTATTGCAACAACTTTTCCATTTGATCTGGAATGAATACGGTTTGGTATATTTGTCGATTCAATGCAATCTTTTGATTATGGTCTGGATATATCTACATGAAGTGACTTGCATCGGATTTCAGCAGTGTCTACCAATTTAATCAGTTTGAATTGTGTTGACATCAATATACGTGTTTCTTTTCTGTCATTGAATAATTCAGATCATAATGTGGGAAAATTATGAAGCCTTTCCATTGAAATTATTAAAAAGATGCTGTGGAATTTAATGTTTATTTTAGTTTGAATGCAGTAAGGATGATGTAACTGCAATTGGAATATACTCAAAATTACAGTACAATTTCAAAATGTGTAATCAACCTTGAGAACCCATAACATGGCTCATCTAATTCAGATTTAAAGACCTACAAAAGTATATTTTTTGAGGAAATTCAGGATGTAAAATTGTAAGTATATTTTTGGCCATTTTTATTACCAGCTAATGAAGACAGTTTATGTGTATAACTTGCATTTTATTGTGAGGACCCTGTATACCATCTATATCTAGGTAAATCTGAAAGAATGTATCAAAAAAGTAAATGCAGAATGTGCCAAAGCAGTTTGAATGTGTCAGACTATGAAACATTTGCTGGTATGTGGAAGTCCATGAAATATTTGCTTTAGTCCATTCATAAAATATTGTTTACATTAGAAAATAAATCCTTTGTGCGTGAGGTGCAGTATGAAGGTGTTCAATATCGGGGAATATTGAACGATTCTGACAATGTAAAGTTAACAGAAAATAAAGATGAGCATATAATAATAAACAGTACCTTATATCTTAAGTAATATTCAACAGAATAATTGAGAATTTTAACGGTGAATTAAAACATTTTTTTTATAATTGATAAAATCAGTCTATTTTAAAATTCAAACAAAATATTCTGCAATCATCAATTTTCTATCTCTTGTAGCATGTAACCATCATTACTCAATAATCCTTAACTTTTATTATACCTCTTCTGACGCTTATATTTAGGCCTTGTCTTCTTCTCTCCCTCCTCTCCTGCATCTTCCTCTTCCTCCTCCTCTTCCTCTTCCTCTTCTTCCTCCTCCTCTACAAAAGGCAAGTGTATACACATGAATAAATGGTGTTCACACATTAACTGCCAATCAGAATCTATAAAGCACCTGCTGTTTTTCTTTGAATTAAATAATGGCCAGATTGAAAACAGCCTGAAATGAGGTTGTATACAGGAGTTCCCATACTGTGCAGTTTTTCTTTGGAGTAGCCATCATCTAATCAGATGTGACATTACTTGACACTAAAATAGCAAATGTTTACTATTTTTATATAAAAAAAACCCTCCAATGTTCTCAAGGGAGAATAAGTATTCTCATAAAAGAGACAACCTCTATATTATTATATGATATAAAGCTTCTGAAAACATTTTCCCACAGAATCTCATCAATGCATATAACGGATGGCCAGTCAAAGAAACAAGAAATATTTCACTGTTCTATGATTTCTTGCTTGTATAAATGAATGCAAAATGTACCAACAGTTTTTATATGCAAAATTAAATTTCTGGAATGCTGGTTGAAAAATCAGATTCTGACAAAAACAATTTAATGGTTAAAAATTGTGTGTTGAACATGGTCGGTAATTCCCTATAAACAGCCTCATCTCCTGGGTAGCTTTGGCACGATAGCTGTCTCCAGCTAAAAATATCAAGGCCCATGTACATGTCGAATGTAAACAATTACAGCCATGTGCTACTAACAACTAGATTGAACTGAACTGCTTAGTGATATTGGATTACAGAGTACACAAGGACTACCATTTTTTTTATATATGTGTCAGTTGTGTTTTCTAACAGGATGTGACTGATATGTGAATTTTATACCATGTCATCTGTACTAGAATTCATGGATTGCCTATATACATGTACAGTATTTAATGTATTATGGATTGTATGACACAAATTAAGCTGTCAACATAGAAGTACCTTTTTGACTAGTGTTGTCCTCATTTAATTGAAGCACATATTTTTGCACCCATTTTTATTATCACACCCACCCAATGCCATGTTTTTGGGGCACATTAATCATTGTCTTCTGCTAACTGACTAGGCTGGTTATAACATTGTTTCAGCGAGTAACATGGTCTGGTTCTATGGACCCCAACCATCATGTTATTGTGGGGTCAGACTGTATGTTTGTGTCTGTAATCAATTATTTAGCCAAGACTTTCTGATATGTAGATAACCTGAAGGAAACATCTAGTTAATTTCCTTGATAATATATGGATAAATCACCTTTGCACAGAGAAAACCCTTCTCTGACCATTAATTTTATGTAACACCTTTCAAACAAATATATTTTGTACCAAATATCTACAAAAGTACATTAAACACACAAAAAATCTGCAATCAGCACCAAAGACACATTAATGATTTTAAATAGCTGACATTTCAAACTAAAAAGCTAAAAACCAACCTTTTGTATGGCACTAAATAGCCTAATTGTGCTGGTGTGCCACAAAATTCAACCAATCAATCAATCAATCAACCAACCTTATGATTTGATAATGTTATTTAATAGTGTTGGTCATAGTAAAAGTATGTTGACAATTGGCTCACATCACTGGGTCAGCAAAAACTACAAGTTTTATAACATTCCAAATTAGAGAAATTTACACTGATTTTAGATTAACTACTGCATTAAAACCTATGTTATATATTAATACTTTTTGAAAGGTTTGTATCTGTTGAAAAGTTAATTTTTGAAATATGTAAGATTTTATTAAGCAATACAAATTCTGACTCCACAATTATTTCAAAAGGTCAAAAAGATTTCCAAAACATTTCACAATAAAAGCAGCCTCATTTTCATCTGTGCATACTTTACCTTCTTCTTGTTGCACATCTTTACTTTTGCTGAACATCTGAAACAAACAAGTAAATCAATGGAAGTTTTCTGACTAAAAAATTATATTTCTCATGTGAAAATGTATCACATTATATATGTATATAAATCTCAACAAACAAAACATATCATATCACTGTCAGAATCACTAAATGACCATGTTGAACAATTAAGCCTGTAGGTATTTAGGAAGTATAAACTGGACAACATCTAAATGTGAATGTTACATTTTCTTCAGGTTAACAAATTTTTTATGCCGTACTGTAAATGCACATTTTCAAAATTTTTACCAGATTTAGACAGGCTTTTCTCATCAGAATTTATTGAACAATAACAAAATTGCCTGCACAAAAATATCAACACAAGGTAGTGATCTTATCACCACTCATATTGAATGGCTGATTTCTTAACATTTAATGGGAAATCAAGAAAAGAAAATATATATCATGCTGAGGTAAGTGGTGTTTAATGTCTTGCTCAGTGATGTACAATGGAAGCCACCTTAAACTCAGCAGGATTTGAACCCATCCCTTCTGATCATGAGTCATGCATTCTAACTACTCATCCATGGTAACTCTTGAGGATTATTATAAAGGCAACAAATTTTGCTTTGTGAACATTTATTCTTATTTGTTTGATATGACAATGATTAGCATCCAATTTGCAAAGTAAGAGATTTTTTAATTATGCTTTCTAGCATATGTCCAGTAAGCACTACAAAATATCGGGAGAGAAAATAAACCATTCTAATGAGCATGATGCCAAATACCATTGCTTATGAATGAAGTGAATGCAGTCTTGTCAAAACATTAAGAAATACTGAGACTTGTTTGTTGTTTTGTGATTAGAAATGTCTATGGCCAAGGTTTAGAAAATTAGAGGATCTGGTTAATTTGAGTAATGATGCTAATTATGTTTGTAAGTGGTTTAGGAGAAAAAGCATATGGGGTTATTTATCTCTTTTACATATTAAAAGTCACAAATATAAATATGAATTTAATCAGTCATGACTAATGGCATTTAACATATTATTTAACATAAAATGCTATTTGATTTGGTTGGAATAAGGCCTTGGAAAGTAATTGCTTATAAGGCACAACAGAGCAAATGCTTCTTTCAAGCTAAGAGCAAAGTCTTATTTACTGTGTGCATGAGAAACACATAAATAATAACTAGATATCAATTTACTTCATTTACTTAGAGTGTTACTTGTCATATTTTTATTTTCTATATTTTTGGAATCTTAAAATTAAAGATTTTTTAATTTATACCCTAAAGTCTGTTAATTTAATAATTCATATCAGCTTTTTAATTGAAATTTATCAATTATGTTTTCCAAAATTATTTTTCAAACACAGCTTGCTCTACAAAATATCAAACCTGTGTTTTGCAAGTGATCTATTAGTCTCTAAGAAAAAAGTTTAATTAGCAATACTTGCAAATCAAATGTAGTAGTAATCACATGAAGGGTCATTCAATTGGTTTACTTGTCCTTTGGTCTCATGAACAAATAAAGGAAACAAAACTAAAATACTGAATAAAAAATAATAGACAAACAAAATTATGACGTTGTTGTTGTTGTTGTTGGGCTTAACGCCATTTTTCAGCACACGATAGGCTATTCATGGCGGCCAGTATTAATGGTGGAGGAAGAAACCGGGAAATCACCGGAAAGAACCACCGACCCACGAGAAGCTACTGGCAAGCTTTCTCACATATCCACATTCGCCGAATCCTAGACTCGAACCCACGCAGACAGAGGTGAGATGGCAGTGATTCGTAACGGACAGCGCTTTAGACCACTCGGCCACTCGGGGCCCCCAAAATTATGAAAAAGTAGTAACCTAATAAAACCATAATCATGATCCATATCTTAACTAAGGACTAAAAGTAAGTATTTAGTATTGGTATCAATTAATTACCAGGCATGTTATGAATCCTTTCAATGGAAACTTTACTAAATTGCAATGAATGAGTTCCAGTTCTTAACTAAGGACTAAAAGTAAGTATTTAGTATTGGTATCAATTAATTACCAGGCATGTTATGAATCCTTTCAATGGAAACTTTACTAAATTGCAATGAATGAGTTCCAGTTCTTAACTAAGGACTAAAAGTAAGTATTTACTATTGGTATCAATTAATTACCAGGCATGTTATGAATCCTTTCAATGGAAACTTTACTAAATTGCAATGAATGAGTTCCAGTTCTAAAAATTCTTAACTACAGGAATTACACTGGCAGCCCAAGCAAAATCCCCATGCATTTTAATGCATGTACCAACAAACACACACACTCCACCCCTACCTCAATGACCCTGACAGAGATTCAAGGTCATAATGCATAATGTGAATATATGATGTGTCTACCTGTTTATGATTTCTTGTATAAAGCTTTGTTTAGACAATATCTGAAAATGATTTTGCACATACAACTGTTGTACCACAGACCTTTGACCCTATGTTTAGGGATCCCAGGAATGGAATTTAAAGGTGGCATCTTTATTGCATGGGCAACAAAACCTCAAAGTTCATGAAATTCCACAATTTATTTAGAGATGTGGCAATGGACATAAAGACTAATGGAATGATATCAAAACATGTGTCATGTTGTTTACAAAAAGCATGTAAATAAAACTTATACTTTTCTAGTAATCAACCTTTTTAAAGAAGCTGTAACAAATACAAAACTGTTTATAGAGCTGATTTATACACTGGAATATTAAGCATTGGCATTAATATATGTCTGAAAAAGTCTGAATTAAACTGAGATTCCTGACAAACTTTAAAGATTCATAATTATACTTGATTAGATTTGTGGCTCTTCTACCATGCAAATCTTAAAGTTCTTAAGACCTCATTCAAATGAGCTATTAATTAATCAACAAATATTCCAATTACTAATGCACAGTCAATTAATTGTATTCAAAGTAATTATAAATATACTGAAACTTCACATTTTTTTGTCAAAATGATAGGCATTTAGAAAACTGTATATTTTAGAAGATTAAGGGATTTATTAAATTAGTTGCCCATTTATTGTGAGGTACAATAACTACTGTACCACTCATGTGGCTTACATAACTTATCAGCTGACTGTCTATCTATATTAGCCGAATAAAAAACTCTTACAAAATAATGAGTTAAATTAACTTTTAGCCCATAATCAAAGTCATCCAAAATTATTTACAAAGTCATGTTTACTGGCAAAGTTTTAGTTTGTGGTCTGCAGAGCCACATTTTTCACATGAACTGAAATTATGTTTTATATGTTTTTCTTAGGTGATGAGTCTTTTACAAAATAATTCAATTTAGAAATGCTTCAAAGAAAAGCAAATTTGGATATCTTCTTAATTTATACCCAAAAATAAAAAAAAATTAAATTCCAAATAATTTGCCACTAATCAAAGTGCATGTATAAAATGCCATAAAAAAGGCACAATAAATAAAATAACACATCAAAGATAAATATTTCAGACAAAGTTGGCAAAATAGCATATTAACCTTACTTCAAAACATTTAAGAATTTCAAATGTGGCAAAGAAAAAAATTCTCTGCAAATAAAAGTATAAGTTAGGGTTGTTTTTAATATGAAATACGTTCTCACTGGAGCTAAATCAATACTGGAAAAAAACACATTTGCTTGAAAACAAATTTATCTAATAGTGTTTAAAGAAATTCTGACCCTTAATTACAGCACTACACATAATGCACACTAGCCTGCAATTGTGTATTTTGATCTACAAACATTTCTATTTTATACATTTTCTAAAGTTATAAATTATAAAAAAAGTATTCATTCTAATACCAAAGATGTACCTTGGTAATTTGTATAATTGTTTGTATTTAATTTTATACATATTGTGTTTGAAAGTTCATTTCTACTGGGTTTTATAATTTCTGCATAGTGAAATATTCTGTAACACCAAACCTGTGATTTTCAGCAGACAATATCATGGGTTACTTCCCTTGTTTATGTTTTCAAATTTGAGGGAGAAGTATTTTAAAAGTATAGCATATTGTTTAGATTGCACACATGTTGAGAACTGTTTCAAATTGTGTTAGACTTAATTCATATACACTGATCTTGCTCATAATAAAGCATATTGGATATCTTCATGATTTGAGCCTATGTTTCAAGATTAGTCAAAACCGATTCAAAATCCTCTCTAGATTAATAACAAGTTCATCCAATCAGCAAACAGGAGCTCCAATTCATAGGTATGAATCTAACTCATTATTACCCTGAATGGGATCTTGATTATATAAGCCAAAGTTTTAGAAGTTTTCTCAAAATCAAAGCAGAGATATGACCTCCAACATTATCCCCTCATTAATATGCATAGATCTCACTCAATACAAAATTCAACCAAAAGCTTTTGGATATAACCGAATACTCCAAGCATTTTCAAAATCAGACAAGAAATGTGGCTTCCACAATGGTAGCCAATTCAATCAATCAAATACAAGATCATCTCATTGATATGTTTGAATCTGGGTAAAAATAACATTTGTGCAATATCTCTGTCAAGACAAGGAATCCAAAGCCATAAGTAGATTGCTGACCTTAAGATAGGTTGATGGCACAACACCTTTTTTTCCTTCTTCATTTTGTGCTTCCCACCAACCATCTTCCCTGCAAAAAACAATAAACAATCCAACATTATCAGAAGTATATAAAAATCTACACATGAGCATTTTTTTTCAAACTTACAAAAAATAATTTTGTTGAATACACAATTACTACCTTCAAAGAAGTCTATGGCTTTCTTAGTACACAAAATTTGCTAGTGAACAACTCATCTTTTTAAAAATCTTTACCTCCTCTAGCAGTGTTCAAAGCTTTTCAATAAACCAGACTGAAGATTAGATATGGGATAATTCTTTTCTTGGCAAACAATTTTCTCCTGTAAATTAAATCTCACTAACAAAGTACTCAAGTTATTGTCTTATTATATTAGAATATATATATTCAGTGGAACTTACATAATGAAATTAAACTCCAACAGTCCAAATCAATCAGCTCCTGTGTTCAGTAGCTCAAGTGATATGAAATATGAGTGGTATTTACTCAATTTGTTTCACTAAAAGCATGTGCTTTGTTAATATTACTTAATATGAAAGTAATTAATAGGATCACAGAGTGTCCAGTTTTACAGAATTGCATAGTAAGATGAAAAGACATTTCAAGCCAGGAAAGAGCAAACTCTTTTCAAAGCTATCAACAGAAGGCTCAGTTCAAGAGTTTGATTGAGTAATTCATAATCCATCAGTAAAGTCTCCACACTATGGTAAATGATATTGATTTATCATTAAAATAGGGCACAAAGACATTATTTAGATTAAGTTACTTGCAGGCAGACTATCCAGTAATAGTTTTAAGGTAATAGAACAACTATAATCTTGAACAATGGTGAGCAATTTCCTCCCATAAATATACTCCCAATTCTCCCACAATGCACTCATACACCATAATGGAAACAAACATAAAAAAATAAAAAGTGCATCATTTTCCTAAAAACAGTGACAAATATAAGTGGTTGGCAAGGATATTTACTGATAATGACCATAATATAGACTAATGTTTACAGCAATTCATTATAAACTGCAAAAACAGTTACAATATCATGTCATACATTGACTGTAGGGGGTGACCTGATGTGTATTTTGCCACCAGATATAGAATGTCACTGCTTACACGAAACCATCACTGCTTGCAAGCCTCTGTTATATCTACAAAAGTATTCTAAGTAATCAGATGGCATTTCAACTATTTCCTAGAATCCAACAGACTGGCGACTGTATAAAACGTTGCAAGACATCGCTCAATTGCTATCTGTCGATAACAAAAATTTGCACAATGCCGCCGCCGATCGATTAAAAAAAATGCGTTGATTTGTTGGATAAATTTTAAATTAGTTACATTTTACATTCCTAAGTGCTGGACTGCTGGTAAGTTTCAAATTTGTGTTATCAGTTTGTATTGTTCACAAATTATGAGTCAGGCCCCAGATTCACTAAGCAGATTTTTTTTTGGCTACAGAAAAACAGCAAATCTGGATGTTGCCGGATACTTCACTCTTCAGCTGGGGCGAATGTCCGGAGTGGTTTCGGGTCACCAACTAATTGACTGTGTCCAGCTATATGTCAAAAATGGCAATAACTCTTACAAAATGCATGAGAATCCAAGATTTGTCACATCATTAGATGATGATTCATCAAGTTTCAAGACAACCCATAAAACAACTTCAAGACAAGTTATATCCACAAAATTCTAACACTTCATTCACCTACATGACAAAAATGGGTAATAATTTCCCCAAAACCTTTAACAGTACAGTGACTGTCAATAAACATGTTAGCTGTGTAAAGTTTCTCGATGATCCACTGAAAACTGAGGCTGTGTTCACAATATTGTTATATGCTACATCCAGCTCAAAATCTAAAAAGCAATAATTCTAATAAAAATTACTATGCATTTTTTAATGATGACCATATAATGATGCATAAACAGGACCAGTTACATTTCAGAAGATTTAATCATACATTGCATTCCACAACATGAAAAAAGAATGACAATCATTCCAACAAAAATTGTAGAAGGAGAGTAATTTGTTGCAACGTGTATGATGATATTTACCAAGGCAACCTGTAAAATGCTTCAAGATAGTTGTGCTAACATTATTATATACACTGCATAAATCCATAAATAAAAATGGGCAACAACAAAACATCAAGAGGACAGCAATCTATTGCTATGTATTCCTTTAAGTGATGATCTGAATATTTACAAAGTTTCATAGTATTCCACCTGAAGCATTATTTGCACTAATGACAGTGTGTCATGGAAAGCAATTAGCTAAAAACTAAAAGGAATAATTATAACAAAGCATGGGAAGAAACTGATTCGCACAATATATCCATCCTCAAATGATGCTCATAATAATTACCAAGCTTAAAAGCAATCCACCCGAAAAACACTCGGACTAGTCAAATGGCATAAAGAAGAACTCTGCTCATCTAAAAAAGCCACAATTCTAGGGTTGCCTTCCCTACCAAGGAAAATTATTTGATGGGAATTTTCTGCTCCAATGAGGCCTCCTGCCCTCATCCCCTGGAGGGGTTGCTTGGGCAGTTGCTATGCCAATAATCTAGTTATGTCATGGACACTGTGTACCTGATGGATGAATGGATGTTTGGACACATGATTATTATTTATGCTACAGAAGCAGGTGTATAATTACAATATGATGTAGTAACATAAATATTATTGCTGCAGTTAAAGATTTCAATGCAACACCAATGCACTGATGATCATAACATGCGGTGTTTGATTTAAATATAGCAGAATGGCTCTATTTTAGAACAAAATTATTTTTATTTAACAAGAATGACCCACTAGTTCCTAAAACCTAACCTAATTTGAATCTTGACTTGGTGGATGGATAGACAGAAATATGTACATATGTACCATTATATGATCCAAACACATTTAATGGTGGGGCAACAAAAACACAGGTCACAGACAATCTAAATAATAAGTGAACATTAATTTGGTTACTATTGCAAGAAAGTGTGAGGAATGAAAATAAATGAGAAAAACTGAGAATGTGTGTTCTACTTCCTGCGACCAGTGCTTACAATGTAGGCTACAAAAACCTAAAAGTTCTTGTCATCACTATTTCAAACATCAGCATTACTGCTCTCCAATAACAAATACAGTATGCATGTATGGAGCAGCCAACAGACTATCATGCTTGATGCAGCAAAAGTAAAGCACAAACAAAATGGTGGATCACTCTAATCTGAATGAGATTACCATGATCTCTTTCAGCTGTCATCATGATACACATTCAGAGATGCCAACCTTTGAGAATAACAAATCTTAGCACAGCTGAGTTACACAACTGAAGGCATGTCATTTTTGTACCTATAAGTAAGAGATCATTTCCAGGTTGAAAAAACTTTTCAATGACTCTTCTGAAAAAGTGCATAGCTCTTGTGTTTTGAATTTTTGCATGTCTATAAATCTATTTGTTGACTGCAAGCTATCTTAATATCAGTCCCACACTGCATGCAAAACCAAATCTCAACTTTGTCATTACAGGAAAATCGTTAGAGTCCTTCTCACGAAATTTCTGTAAGTGCTTTATCTTTTGTCCTTTTCAGTTACAGAGCCAAGTGATGGCATTTTGAAGCAAATTCATGTGTTCATGGCCAAATGATGTCTACTGGACTTGAAGAGCAAAGACAGCAAGTGAACAAAAACAATATGAGATCAATTGTGACAACAATATGAGATTAATTGTAACAGTTTATAATGTAGAATTGAGGGCTTTCCATTTTCTATGTATTTCTGATTTTTTTTTTCAAAATGGCATATGCAATTTGACCTAACCAGTCCTGACCCCATTACAAGAAGACAGCTTAATTTTCCCATTGTATATCTAATATCATCATATTATTAATAATTGTGGTTGCAAACTGATATCTCAAACAATGTCGATGATAAACAAAACTACAGAATAATACCAAGCCCTGCATACTGAGTATACTTTTGAAAACAATATTAACCAAAAACGCAAGCATAGCTGCTAAGATGATGTTGCAAACATCATCACCACTGGCTTAAAGACAAGAGCAAATTCTTTCTGCTAATATAGGTTCCGCAATAAGTCATATAATATGTACATGTATAAATAAGCTAGGACCTATATGACCCCTTCTCTTTGATCTATAAATGTGGAGAAAGTTCATTCAAGAAGATCCTTGGCAAAAACAGAGTAAACTTTGGAATGCAAACAAATGTATCTGTCTAGGATGGCAAACAAAATCAAGCACATGGGATAGAAAATTTCAACCTGTATAAAAATAAATTACACGGTAAAGTGTGTGGCAGGAAATAATTGTGTAACAGTTGTGTGCAAGGTAAAATGTGCTACTGTACTTAAAGTGAGTAAGTTCTGTCCATTACCTTCCATCTAAACCACTATAAGAAGAAATTATAAACATCTTTATAGTATTATAGTCTCAGTTCTGGCCAAAACTTATTTTAATATGTGAGGTCTAAGTGGACCTAATATTGGTATGGATTGCATAACAGTTGACCATTTTAATAGACAAGCTTTGTAATTACAATCTATGTAAATTACAGGAAATTCTAGTATAACATGATGGTCAGGTTCAAAAATGTGCCATCATGTTGCATATGATATTGTGCAATACCGTGACATGTCATTTAACTGAAGAAAATATGCATATTATTAAACAGAAATACTGACAGAATGATTACAAATTATTAAAAGTTTTTATCTCAGTAACATAAGTGATTTTTGTTCATAATCCTATTCAGGAAAGATCTTGATGACAGGCTAATTTATCAAAATCTTAAAAAATACAAATTCTAGAGTGGGAATTAGAACTCAGCCAATTAGATATAAGATCACCTCATAAATATTCATAGGTCTCACTCATAATAATAGATCTTTTCACATCTTGATGATATAAGCCAATTTACCAAATGTGATGAAAACTTAGTCATAAATAGTCACTCAAGTGTTAAGCAACTCAACCAAATTATTCAAGACCACCTCATTATATGCATAGATCTTGCAAACAACTCAACACATTATATATCAAGGTGATACATGTCAGTTAACCATACATGATAAAAATATAATCATAGAGTTGCTTAAGTGTTTACAAGCTCAACCAATCAAATACAAAATCACCTCATTAATATGCATGCATCTTATTTATAATGATCAAAGGCTATTTAGCAAGTTTGATCAAAACTTGATCAGAAATACAATCTCCAAGATTCGTAAAAACACTGCCAATCACATTCAAGAGCACCTCATTAATATGTGAGGATATAGTTCATTAATGAACTTATCATAAATCTTTATATAAAACATATTCCAAATTTTATGAGAATCAGATAAGAAATCTATCCTTCTAAGTGATAACAAAGTCAGCCAATCAGGTGTTACATCATTAATATGCATGGATCTTTATCGAACCATTCAACGATCTTGATATAAACCCATATTTTGAGTTGTATCAAAACTGAAACAGAAATGTATCATCCAAATGGTAGAATGCTCATACAGTTACACACACTTCATTAATATGCTGGATTTTAATCATGATCAAATTCATTGGAGACTTTGACTAATAAAGCATATATTTAAATTTTGATCAAAATCAGGTCATGCATAAGGACTTGAGAGTCGTAACAAGTAAATTAGTATGAGCTGCCAGCTAGTGATATATACAGTACTTATAGGTTACTGCATTTGTATGGGAAAAGTGAGTATTTCTGATGGATATACTGCACAACTTTGGGAGTTCAGTAGGTCCATCTGACAAAACAAGTTTATATATTCCCATACAAATGCAGTAACCTTTTTTATTATATGCTCATTTTCTTATTCTACCCAAGGCTTAATTATGTAAACAAAAATATACTACAAGAAACAAAGTAACTGAATTTATGCTGTATTCCAAATTAAATTCACAAGCAAAGATTCGTCATTACAAAACATCATTATTAATGCGCACATAATTCCACTCAGATCAACTTGAACTTAGTCATGTGGTAGACATAACTTTTGAAAAAAAAATGGCATTTTGATCTACTTAAAATTGAAATTTAGAGTCAAATTGTGAAAGAATGTGCATTGCAACAACTTTTCCTATTGATCAGAAATGAATAGATTTTGGTATTTTTGTTGATTTGATGAAATTTCCTGATTATGGACTGAATTCATCTGCATGAAATGCATCAGATTGAAGCAGCAAAGGAGAAGTGTGTTGACATCTGCTGGTGTGTTTCTGTTCTGTCACTGAATACTTAAAATCATAATGTGGGAAATATGAAGTCTTTCAATTACAATTATCAAAAATACACTATGGAATTTAATGTTAATTTCGTTTTGTGTGCAGTAAGGAGAATGTAACTGCACTTGGAATATAGTCGAAATTACAGTAAAATTTCAAAATGTGTAATGAAGCTTGAGAGCCCATGATATGGCTCATGTAATTCAGATTAGAAGAACAAAGAAAGTACATTTTGAGGAAATCCAATATGTAAAACTAAGAGTGTATTTTTTTGCCATTCTTTTACCAGCTAACGAAGAAGACAGTTTATGCCATGTCATTTGCATGTTATTTGTAAGGACCCTGTCTGGTGTCTATTTCTAACCTAAATCTGATGGTAGGTTGGTTGAAATTTAATGGCACACCAGCTCAATGAGGCCATTTAGCGCCATACAAAAGGTTGTATCTTTCATTATGTACAAATGGTAAAAAGGTTCTGTATCGGGAAGCAATTCAAAATTAAATACCTAAAGGTAAAATGATAAAAATAGTAATGGTGATAAAAAAAATAAAGTTTCCTGATCAATGAGGATTGCAAATAATTTATGAGAACAAAAACATGAAAGGTAATTAAAATCTAGTGACCATACATATATAGCACATAAAAATGTTTAAGATGATAACATAAAAGCTATAACTTATGATATATGTTTACTTCCTTAAGGAAGTCTATAAGATAAGAAATGCTAACTGTATCAAAGAGCTCTCTCATGTCTTGCATATTGAAATATATATTACATGTAGGTTGAAGGTCAAGACATGCCAGCATAAAGTGCTTAACAGTGAATGGTTCACTGCAAGCTATGTATTCTGATGGGTCTTCTCCTTTTAGTATGTAGGAGTGGTATAAATAAGTATGACCAATACAAATTCTTGCAATGACTACCTCCTCCCTATGGACGGCTCTGTAGGAAGGAGTCCATTCTCCTAGGATTTGCTTGATGGAATGAAGTTTGTTATTCTCTGCATCATTCCATGACAAATGTCATTTTTGACGTAAACAGTCTTTGATAGTAGGTTTAATATCAGTATATGGTGTTTTAAAATCAGATGGTTCTAATGATAGGGCCATTTTAGCAGCATGGTCTGCTTTATCATTACCTTTTATTCCAACATGGCTGGGTAACCAACAGTATACTATATTGTGTGAAACACTCATCTCAGTATGTTTAAGGAGAACATTAGCTAATTTTGGATTCTCCAGTTTTCTGTTATGTAGTGACTGAAGTACTGATAGTGAATCGGAGAAGATGATGTTATTTGAAATATGCTTCCTTGCAATGTATTGCAAAGCATGGTCTATTGCTCTGATTTCGGCTGAAAAAAATTGATGTACCATTTGGCAATTGAACTTTGGTTGTGTATTTTCCACTTACGAAGGCTGCAGCAGCCTTTTCCTCATCTTTTGATCCATCAGTATATATTATTGTATAATTTTCAAATTGGGTGAGGAGTTCATGATAAGAGTTGTGGAAAAATGAAGGGGTTGTCTCCGATTTTTTTTCCATCATGTAACGTGAAAAGTACCCTTTGGTTGTTGGAGTAGCCATGGCAGTGTTTCAGAGACAGTCATTTTCAGAATGTTTGAAAGATCAATTTGGGTACTAAATCTGAAACATTTGTATCAAAAATCTGTATCACAAAAGTTAACATGGAATGTGTCAAAGCAGCTGATATGTGGCAGTCCACGAATCATCTCCTTTAGTTCATTCAGAAACAAATTTAATCAACCAAAACATAAAGTGTCTACTTTGAGAGTGTACATTATTTGTTTACAAAGTAGTTCCTAATACACTTTTGGGCACATGCAAGTTCAAGTGCAATATTGTAAAATACTTAATGATTCTGACAATGTAGAGTTAAGAGAGAAAAAAGTAAGCAAAAAATAATGTATGATAACCTCTCTTGGCCTTCTGGCCAGGCAAGCTAATAAAAGTACCAAGTGAAAATTAACATTACTCTGTCTTGTTTTTAATTGATAAGTTAAACTGATACTATCTTGTTAGCATTTATATCCATTTTGTCAGAAAAGTTTGAGAGAAAGTAATCATTCAATGGACATATTTATTATAAAGCAATGCTTGCTTCATAATAATCTCACACTGTATAATAAATGATGCAATAAATTATTTACATTAAGCCTATAAATCAAGTATCATTATGTATCTAGAAATGGATGCATAGCTGCCAACCCCGGACTATTAAAATACGGACTGCTTATGCCAAAAATACTGATTTTCAGGCAAAAATACTGATTCTTAACATTTTACTGCATACATGACTATTTATAATATGTGGTAAAGAAAGAAGTCCCATAACTCAAGATGATTGTAAAGAAAGTCTCCACATGAATTCTTCATTTTAGACATCAGAATCCACACTCCATCAACACTATCATAGGAGAGCATTGTTTCAGTCAATGGGCTGATTTGGTAGGAGGCAAACTGTGCTTTAAGCTTGTCCTGAGCATCAGAAGAAGATTCACTATCTTTTATCAGCAGTAACATGGAAAATATCTTCAGAAAGAACCGGATGTCTGCAAAAGAGACCTTTAACTTTGAGCTAATATTTGCAACTTGGGCATGTGTCAGAACCTCATCCTTCAAGGGGAATTTCTTCTGCATATAGTTGCAAGCATTGATGAAATACCTCTACACAGCCCTGAAAAACTTTTCTTGATCCCTGGTACTTAAGGCTTTCAGTCTCAGAACACTCTGTCCCAACATCCAAATCGTCATTTTTCATTATGAAATTTTCATCATGGAAATCAAGGGTAGTGATATCATATGTCCCAACTATCACTGCAGGCTTAATAAATCTGCAGACCAGGTCTTTGAAGAGATTTATCAGACAATCTTGTAATGTATAAATTTGTGGAGAATTGCCCTGTAATAGCACATTTCTGCCCTGAAAGAGAGAAATTACTGACCTATGGAAAAGTGCATATGCAACTGTTTCCTTGTAAATAAACATTTATGAAGTGCTGTCAGAGGAGTCTTTGGTTTCTTTCCTACTGAAAGCACAGAAGTGGTGGTAGAAGTATTTGGCTTGGATTTCTGCTTTGCTTGGAGATGGACACTTGCCTTGGCTTTGAAGAAAGCTGTGAGAGGTTCCCATTGTTCTAATAACCTGGTAATGCATGGGCTAAGTGACAGCCATCTAGTACACACGTTTTAAAATTTTATGCACTTTGACTTCATACAGGCTTAATTCCTTGAATCTGTTCACTCTCTTGGCACTTTTGTCCATGTAATAGAAAATGTCAACTAGCAGTTCATCCATCCTTATGGGTAAAGCATCAGCTGAATTCAGTGAAGCCAAGTTGATAATATAGCAAGGACATCTGATAGCAATAATATCTGGTTGTTCGCTTCTGATAAAAGAAATGACCCCTTTCTTGCTACCCATCATTACTGATGCATTATCGATACAAATCCAATGACATTTGCCCATGGTATGCCCAAATACAACAGTTCATTGCTTATCATATTGAAGATATTTTCCCCAGTTGATGTATTTGTATTCAAGCTTGAAACTAAAATCAATTCAGTTGTAATCTTTTCTTTTGAATGATCATAGAATCTCACAAAAAGAGGATAAAGCTGGCTGTTTGAATCATTTCTTCCATCAGTACCAATGCTGAATACTACATCAAGGAAATAAATGCAAAAAAAACCGGAATAAAATTAGGCTGAAAGTTACATACCCAAACTGTCACAATACAATCAAAAACAACCAGGTTCACATTTAGTAATTGTTTCCTCTTAACTCTATCCACTATGGCTTAATTCATCTGACAAGGCAATATTCTCTCTTAAATGAAAAAATATCTATCAGGAACACCACAAAATCCTCATCTCATTTTCTTTTTCTAAAAATGTGCATTTTAATTTGAAAAAAGGTAATATTTTTATACAAAATATCATTAACCTACTCAGACAAGGAACTTAAAGAAAAAAAAACCCATACAAACGAACTGGCAATCAAAAAATATACTTTCACAATTCACTGTTAAAAAAAGAACGTAGAAGGTCTAAAACTATGCACCTTTCAATCTTTTTCACAATGTAGTTATGGTTGTCTGTTGCCAGCTCATTAATGATAGCACAAGCATAATTCTTGGAGATGCCGCTGTCTGGAAAAAGTGTGCAAAATAAATCACCAGCATCATTGGCAACTGAAAGTGGAAGGTTCCTTTCTATCAGGAATTTAGTAAAAAGAACTTCTGATCTAATTATGTCAAGGTTCTCCCTGGTATGTATAAACTTCAGTTCAGGCTGTGTTCTTGTTGATGAAACAGCAAGCTGATGTTTATTAGCTTTTTCATGCAGTCTTATGTCATGGGCACCTCCATGCCCAATAGTGAAATCAGACTTGCACAATTTGCAAAATGCAAAGTTTTCTTCTTTATGAGATGCTTTCACTAATTTAAAGATGATGGTATAGTTATCCTTCCATTTCTGTTTTCTTTTCTTTGCTAGAAAAAATTCTGCATCTTCTACTTTTCTTTTTGACATCGTGAAGATGAGACACAGTGAAAGCAGCAGACGCTCTGCACAATCCAATATGGCGGCAGATGGTGGTTAAAACTTGGTATGGCAGCCTCGATCTCGAATGAATCAATCATATTTCATATATGCAACATATATATGTTAATAATGGAACCAGGTCCTGGTCAAAATAGAAATTTGCACGGAATTTTTAAAAAAAATTAATAATTGAAAAAATGTATTTTTAACCAAAAAACCCCGTATTTCTGTATTCAGGTCCAAAATACGGGACAAATACAGAAAAAAACAGGACAATTGGCAGCTATGATGGACTTCTAGCACAATGACATTTTAAAACTATAAGCATACAAGGGACAATGAAAATACATCACATCAACTTACCTAGTGTTTATAACTGTGAGAATTTCTCCCTTTTTGAAACTCAGATCTCCTATTTGGTCAGCATTGTAATCATACAGTGCTTCGAACAAACTTCCCTGAAAAAAAAATAAATCAAAAACATATTGATACTTGTAAGGAGAATTGAAATTTGTGTTGTTTCTTGGTTATTTATCAGCCTGTTAAATACATCCAATATAGAAATAATCTCATTTAAGGCAAAATAAAAATGTTTACATACAGATGCTGTGACTGCCTTTCCTTCCTCCTCCTCCTCCTCCTCCTCTTCTTCTTCCTCCTCCTCCTCTTCCTCCTCATCTTCATCATCCTCATCTCCTTTCTTTGCTTTTCTATATCAGAAATTCATAAGTAATACATTAATTAATTTGTATTTTGCTTTTTTCCAGATCAGTTGATTACAAGAGATTCCAAACCTTCAACTTTTCAAAACAGCAAGGAATCTGTCAAAATGAGTGTTTCTCCTAACACTAATTATCATGTTCCCGTGTCATAAACCAGAATTCCAATGCTAACAGATGAAGTAATGTTTCTGAATATCATTCCAATTATTCATACCATATATACTCGCTTATAAGTTAAGTCCAACTGCAAACTGCACAGACCCAGATCTGGCATCACATGTGCCAGCAAATATAGGTCTGTGCAGTTTGTTAGAAGTAATCATTATAACAAATAACACAGACTTTGATCTGCAGTTGCATTATGCCAACCTATGGCATGGAAAAAGCATAATCCAAGTGGACAAAAGGAGTAATCTGAGCAGAAAAATTGTAATCTACATGTAACATAATAATATTCAATGCACATATGTACAAAACGCATATATTTTTGTATCAGGATGCATCCAATTGAACAAAGGACCAAAGTTGTATTCCGCCACTAGTTTTAGTCAGTGTTCTATTAAGAGATCGGTAAATAATGCCCCTGCATTTATAAAATTCGTTTCCACAATTTAGTTCTGCCCTAAAAAAGAAGTTACCTGAGTACTGGAATTAGTAAACCAATATTAAAATCCTTTCCACATAGCTGCAATGGGTGTGAAGCTACCCTAGAATGTAATTGTATTGTGTTATTCATGTATTGATCTCTGAGTAATTTTTTGTTTTTTTTCTTTCCAATTCATCTGAGAAATCATTTGTTAACATTTTTGCTGTAACATATGCATCTACTAGAATAAATAGGAAAATGTCACCGCCAAATTCCTAAAGAATGGTTCTGTACCTCACATTATTTTTAGCAAAGAATATGTGAGCAAAGATCAAAAATTAGAAAACCAGTTTGTTCTGTCCTAAGCAAGACAGCTGCTATAAATAGAAACAGAGGTCTTCTTGGAAATAGGGCATCTGCTATAAATAGAACATAACACTAGGAAGGTCACCACTAGTTGACAGACAAGTGTACTTTTATGTCATAGTTACACAGAAGCCATCTTTTCTAGAATACATTCAGTGCAATTAGTGGGATGTCAATAAAATTGAGAAAAAAATTATTATTTTTTTGGGAGGGGGATATACCAAAAAAAAGTTATCCAAATACATTTAAGCATAAGGCATAATTTAGTGAAAAAAAGCGTAATGATTACTCCAAAAGCATAATGGTTGGCATGTATGCATTATGCTAAGACAGATCAGGATCAGTTTTGTGCAGTCAGACTCGACTTATAGGTGAATATATAAAGTATTATGGACAATACTAATGTAACTAAATTTAAACTGGTTCAAAACAAGACATCTAAAATGAAGCAAGAGAATAAAATGACAAGATTCATATTTTGATCCATTCTTTAGTATGTTCTCTCACTCAAAATGACTAGAGGTCTTTAATGTGTTTTTTATCACAATGACTGCAATTATTAGAAAATCTTGAATCTGTCATATGACTGTTAATGTATTTTTAATGAATTCTGATAAAAAAATTAAATACATTTAAGCCTCATACTGATCCAATAATGTTTAGAACATTTTGTCATTTAAACAA
The DNA here is from genome assembly GCA_016746295.1 of Potamilus streckersoni. Lineage (NCBI taxonomy): Eukaryota > Metazoa > Mollusca > Bivalvia > Unionida > Unionidae > Potamilus > Potamilus streckersoni. Next base: position 289,000 of record JAEAOA010000513.1, read on the forward strand.
CTGTAAATTATGTCATAGCAAAGATTAAAGATGAAATAGCACATATTATGCCCAACTCTTTCTTAGAAGTTCTCTTTGTAGATATTTAAAGATTTTAATCAGAAACCACTCTTCCACTTTCAGTCAGTGACCTTGACCTTTGACTCCAAAATTGAAAGGCTTCTTCCTTACCTTAAGAATAAGCTATTCAAATGTTTGGTAACTGAAGAAGGTCCAGACATGCCTACACCAGAAAATGATTTTGAGGGATTCCACCACCAAAAATGAGGGACAGAGCATAAAAATGTGGAGCATAAGTATGTTATTGTGAATAAAGAGAATAAATTCACTCAAAACATCATTAAATACCAGTAATGCATATTTATAATAAATATTTATGTATAAAACCTGGTACCCACATATTTATAATATATGCAAATATACAAAATTCAAGTCAAGGAAAGATTTTGCAGCTTCCTTGATCATTGCTTCCATCTGTAGAAATAGTGAATGGGCAATTCCACATTCTATCAGTTAATTTTAATGTAGTATTGGTCACTACTTCGTTAACAATAGCAGTTCCTTTTGATCCTCCACAGCAAGATTGTTTAGCAATGTCAGAGTCACTAAACATAATTTTAAAAGCCTTTGAAAATGTATTAAGTGCACTTATAGGTAGATTGAAGTCAGTAATAATATTTATTAACATAACATCAGCTCTAAATACATAAGACTTAGGCATGGAAGATGAAGTCGCAATATATCCAGCAGATAATGAAAAAATCCGAAAATTTTCTTAGTGTTTAACTTCTTTTTCAAGGATGGAATGCCTTTTTCCTGAAACATGTTGGTGTATATCAAGCATTCCTCCAGACTTTATTGAATATTCACAATTAAGGATGTTGCATTTTTTGCTGGCTTTATGAATTCATACTCTTCAGTGTAATCTTGACAAAACCATTGTGAGATTGTTTTGATGTAAGTTTTGAATCACTGTCATTGATATCCAAATGCTTTTATAAGCCATGGATTTTTTGTCCACAATCGAAGAGAACTAATTGTAAACAGAATGTAAAAGAATCTCTGAATGTGGATTTTTGTATCAGAACTGCCTCATATCCCACATGTTTGTAATGGATACTTTAAACCATCTTGCATGCACAGATTTTATAATATCCTGTTTTGGTCATTAATAGCTTATTAAATGACATGCAGACTTTTTATCCCCAGTTTTGCAGATTTTCTACACTAAATGCATATTTGCAGGACGCAAAGGCAAATTTGGACATCTTGCAGGACTAATACACAAAATGCGGGATTGTAGGCATGTCTGAAGGTAAAAAACCCAAGTTATTGTGCAAAAACTTTCCTTCACAGCAACCTGGACCTTTGACTTTCTGTATTCAAAATCAACAGGAATCTTCCTTAACCCGACTGCAAGCCATATACAAAGTTTTATAATTGTATATACTGCAGATGAAGAGTTATGGTGTAGAAAACATTTTTCTTCTTTCAGTGTCAGTGACCTTGACCACTTCCTACTGGAGTGCATGTAATACTCTGTTTATGGCAGTTATTTACAAATCTATTTGTTCAAACCAATAGCTAACCATTAATTGTCTTTCTTTTAGATGTAAATGACTGAAGCATGCATATTAGCTCTGGTGATGCTTGAAAAGAAATTAACTGGGCTGATATGCACATCTGCAACCAAGTTAGCATATATATGATTTGTATATCTACTTTACTACCATGAAATAAAATGCTAATACTGCTAGTTTTTAAGGATATATGTTGATTTTTTACAACCCAATTGCATACAGAGCAACAATGCATGCAATAATATTTACATTTTTACTACATTTGGGCAAATGAAGGTAAAATCATTCAGATCTTTATAACACCAGAACTTTTCAACTATTCCGTTTACATTTATGCTTCTATGCAGTCATAACTTTACAATAGATTACCATTTTTAGTAAATGAAGTTTAAAAAACATTACAACTCAACAGTTATTCATGTCAAAATGATGCAACTACAATTTAATATTTTACTTTGATGGAGTTTCTTTCTTCTTAGGTTTTGCATATTCCTCTTCTTCTTCTTCCTCCTCCTCTTCTTCCTCCTCTTCATCCACCTCCTCTTCTTCTACTTCTTCCTCCTCTTCTTCTTCCTCCTCCTCTTCTTCCTCCTCTTCTTCTTCCTCCTCCTCCTCTTCTTCCTCTTCTTTTTCCTTATCTGTTGGAACCCCTTTTTGTTTGTCAACATCTGCAATTTAAGTACATTATATGTATTCCTTACTTATAATCTAAAACAATTTTATTTTTGTATAAACTATTAACACAGCTGGCATCTAAACAAAATACCTGTTCCTTTCCTTTTAAGAAATTTATTTTGGAATTTATAAATCACATAATCAGTAGCCACTGGCATAGCAAACTGTATTCAATTACTTTGTGCTCCAGTGTCCACAAAAGCAAGTATTCATACCCTTTTTTTAATAACTTAAATGAGCACTACTGCATATGAAGAAAACAATTCCATGAAATTGAAAAGGAGAACTCACAACATTCTGCTCCATAATGTCAAACATTTTGACTTGCATTGATAATCTAAGTCTGGCTTCACTTTTAAGTTGGGCACAGGAATAAGGTAGACATATATATGAAGAACTGCAGCAGCTGTTAGGGTAGAAGCTCATGATTCCATGTAAAAATTGAGAATTAGCAAATATGTACATCCCAGAAGAAAATCTGCTTTGTGAAAAGTCTACCTGTAGAGAATTTGATCAAGAAAAAGAAAGAGGAAATAAAAGACAGCACAAAAAATACAATTGACTTAGATGCTTCCAACCTATAAGGAAAATGACTTAAAGTAAGCCGATTTGAGAGAATGAGGGCTGTTTCAAAATTATAAAATTACTGGATAAATAATGATCTAAATGGTACCATAATTTCCAATTGATGCTTGAAGCAAATTTAAATCAAAATATTTTACATTAATGATGGAGGAATGTTTTACCTAGAGCTTCAATGTAACTAATAAAGTTATTGTTGCTAAAAATTAACCCAAAGAGTTACAGTATAAACATATACTTTCTCATTTTTAGTGCATGCTATCTACATAGACTGGTTCCAATGTCATTAATATTGTTTCATTCTAGGAACAGTTACTGTACCATTCAGATGCTTTACTCAACATTTCTATGCTACACCACACTGTATGGACTGCAGATGCATTTCATCATTAGAATATAAATTAGTATCTGATGGGAAGAAATCAAATATCTTGTTAGCCAATGTTAGTAGAATGAATACATAGCAATCTTAGGAATCTGTTATCACAATAACTAGTTTCTCACACAAACCGAAACTAAATTGAAAGCTTTCTTTTACAAGTGTAAAACTGGAGGAAGCAATAACAACAAATAGTAATATGCAAAAGTACATAGGCTGTTATTTGTGGTTTACATTTTCCCATTCACTATTTTTATGTACCTCACAACCATCCCTTCTACAGTCATGACAATTCAATGAAACATGTAAAGTTTTTTGAAAAATTTGAAGACAACTGGAGAATCATATTAAAACAGATTGATGGAAAACAATGTTTTACCTAGAGTTCCTATTAATTATAAATATTATTGAAGTAAACTTAGTATTGAAGTTTTCTTTTAAAATCTTGCTGATGTAGCAATATGTGTGGTTTCTAGCTGTATCATTATATTCAAATATAAATGGTTGTAAATTTGTTTTATGTTTCTCATATCATGACAGCTGTTTCATAAGGTGTACTTGTCAACCAATCTGAGATATTTCTCAAAATTTTTATTGTTTGAAATACTTCTGTAATTATCAGAGAGTAATAATATTATTTAAACAAATAAGTAACTTTAGACCTTATGAATCCTTTGGAAATGTGGAGATTATGTCTTATTGCCAGTCTGTGTGACTGTCCATCCATTATTAACATACTGTATCTCCTACATCATTAGACAAAGACTTTAAGCTTTGGATTATGGTTCAGGATGGGTAATTTTATCTTAAAAATCTAAATATTGGTTTGTGTTATCTTCAAAGCAAGGGCTGTGACTTATGCTGTGGGGTTTTGGGTTACACTTTCTGGTCCATGTGGGTATACTTCCCATGGGTAACTACACCGAAACTGTTGAGATTTGCAGTCAATAAACCATGTGGTTCTAACAGACATGAGACAGAACTAGACATATTAGTCTATCCAATACAAGGGGGCCTCCGAGTGGTCTAGTGGTCTAAAGTGCTGTTGTTACGGATCACTGCCATCTCACCTCTGTCTGCATGGGTTCAAGTCTAGGATTCGGCTAAAGTGGATATGTGAGAAAGCTTGACAGTAGCTTCTCGTGGGTCAGTGTTTTTTTCTGGTGATTTCCCGGTTTCTTCCTCCACCATTAATACTGGCCGCCATGAATAGCCTATCGTGTGCTGAAAAATGGTGTTAAGCCCCAAAACAATAGTATCCAATACAGACTCAAGGTCATGGCACTTTGCTTGTGGACTTGCTCCTCTTCCCAAATAATAACTTGGAAACAGTTGAGATTACATCATCTAACAATATTATTGGTTGAAGGACATGAGAACAAACTGGATACATTTTCAGTACAGACCCTGAGGAAGTAGATTTGCTCTTAGGTCATCACTTGGAAACTGTTGTGTCTTTTGATGCCATCTTCAAGATCAAGGCCAGAGGACTTTGAGAGGATGTTAAATACTGTTGCTTTCAGAATGTGCAACTATGCCATATTGGTCTTGGAATTTTCATCAATTTTCTGTGCATGCAGCTATAGCACTATAGGAGTAATAAAGCATGAAAGGGAAAATGAAGCTGTTTTCTCTGAAGATTTCTTAAACTAACTTTCCATTAATTTCAAAAGGTCACTAATTTTGGTAACAAAAGTTCTTTTTGTTTGAACAGATTTGTGAAATAGGTCAAGAGGAGTGTTCCAGATGCTGGAGTTTCATAGGGAATGAGACATTACACATACAGAATCATACATTTATCATCTGTCCTCCATTAACTTATGTAGTGACAAAAATGGTTCATTTCTGATAATAATCAGATCAAAAAAACACTTTCACATCTATAGAAATAACTATATTTGGTTAAACATCTGCAGAGTATATTTAGGCATGTTCTAAGCTTCCACAGCAACCATTAAACTCCATAGCAACCATGTAGTCAATACATGCTTTCACGTTACCCCCCTACAATGATAACTTTTTTATGAAAGTACTGAAAAAAATATTTGGAGGAAATATTTGTTATGTCATAATCTATAAACAAATGTGTTTATTTTGGTCCCCATGACAGCCAGGTGAGAAACATAATTTTCACACCTTTTTCAAAACCACTTCATTAAATCTTTTCAAACTTTTAAGACATTTCAGTGTGACATGTTTCAGTAATGTTATTTAGCAGCAGAGAGGGTGAACCCTACAACAATATATTTGCGACAAAATCGATTAAAGCCTCAGAATGCCAATGGAGCCTTCCTACGAAATCTCATATTTTAACCAAAAAAAAATTAAAGGTCCCATCTTAGCGATTTTGTCGTGAATACATTGTCATAACCACACTCAAATTGCTGCCATCTACGTCTACAAATTTTTGCGACAGAATCGATTAAAGCCTCAGAATGCCAATGGAACCTTCCTACGAAATCTCAATATTTCAACCAAAAAAAAAATAAAGACCCCATCTTAGCGATTTTGTCGCAAATACATTGTCATAACCACACTCAAATTGCTGCCATCTACGGTCGCAAATATGTTGTCATTTCACCCTCTCTGCTGCTGATTAATACAAATTATTTGTTAGCTTTTCACAAACAGACTAATCGATAATACTTCACCACGTAGATCAATTAAATTATTTGACTGATCGGTGAGTGTAAAATTAATTCTAGTTAGTGAATCATTTTGACATTGCATATAGACTGGATTAGTCGGATTCTCAACAATTAAAAATCCGGGGGGTGCTGTTGGTGCAAATGAATAAAGAATGTAACCCTGTCGGGCTTGATTTGATTGTTCCATATTAATTTGATAACTTCCTTCGATTACATCACACGTTAAATTAAGTGCGATCACCGATGAAATATCCACATTGTTCGGTGCGATATGTCTACCGTCGCCGTCGGGAGAATTATTATAAGTGAGGATAATAGGCTTCGGCTGGCTATCTTTCCATGATTGATAGATTTTATTAAATCCTTCGTCGATGGCAGTTCTGAGTTTTTTCTTTAACTCGGGAACATTATATCCTGGTAATTTATAATTTGGATTTTCATTTATATTTTTTTTATAATCTTGGGCTGAGCTAGTTTTTGAAATCGGGCTATTTTCATCAGTGAAGAGATTAGTAATCCTCGAATTAAATATTTCCATGTCATCGATGATTTTATTACCCGCGGAGACTACACTAATGAACTCAGCTTGTGTAAGAAAGCCAGATCTTAACGAGGGTAATAACGACAAAAAATCATTATTCATTCTATCAAGGATGTGATCTTTAATATCTACAAATGTTGGACTTGTTTCATGTATTTCCAGAATTTCACCTTCCTGTGGGATATAATCATTAAAAAATGGAATTCTCCACACATCTTCACCATATTGATTCTTACGTCGATATCTTTTTGTGAAGTTTATATCCTCGAATTTTTTATATCCTTTTGATGGATTTTCAGGTCCTATTTCATCAGTGACGTAATCAGATTTTATAGGCTCGGGCGTGGAATTACCAGCACTTCTAGGTGGATCTTCGGGCCATCCTAATACTGTTCTTATTGAACTGTTATAAATATCTACAACGTACCCAGGAGAGCCTATTTCAATTGTAGATGACAGTGTTGGTTCATGAACTGTTATCGCAATTTTTGATTCTTTTTTAGTAATGGATTTTATTCTACGTTGTAATTCATTATTAATTTGCTCAATTTGATAGGACCCAGTTGGTATTGAAACAACGATCCAATCTGGAGTGTCATCTTTTTTATTCCTATATGCAAACACCAGAGAATTATTAGGTCTCTGACCGCCAAATGGAACCGATCTGATATTAGGCCAACTATGATACACTCGTAATTTTGCCAACGCGATTTCCTTTACTGAAACAGGCGAGGGAAAATTCACACTGAATTTAGGGTTTGTTGACGATATTGATATCATACTTGTTTTCCGCGGAGTGGTATTTTCTGCTATCCGCTGAAGTAGTTGAATCTCTTGCGACATTATTATTATTATTTACAATGTCTAATTTTGCAATAGATGAAAAAACGCTAGCGTTTTTAATCGTAGTATCATAAATACGTATCATCGCGGAGAATTCGTCTTCGGTAATTATCGTATCATCAATCGATGATGACATCAACGAGGATAATTGTGAGTAACCGTTAGATACTGCTTGATGTTTTACTATATAGTCGTTAAGTTTTTCTTGAGAACACGATGATATTTTTTTAGTAATAGCATTTGCAAGTCCAGCAAATGTTGTCACCGCGGAAATAGCAATTGGGACAGCAATCGGAGCTACCATTGTTACTGAAGATAGTATAATACCAGCACCGGCCATTATACCAGATACCGAGTATACTGTAACATCAATTACGGTAATTCTCCTGCGATACTTTTTAATTTTTATTTCATATTCATCAATGAGTGTTTTGAGTTTTGTTAAGAAGTCTTTGACGGTATCATAGCGATATTGCGATGATGGAATCATATTATTTTAAAACCTCAAGTGGTTTTTAATTGTTTAAAATTCTAATTTAGATCAGCTACAAACTCCATGTACCATACAAATGATGTCTTATTTAAATTAGGATCAGTGCTTGTTATTGTAAACCGTTTGTATTCACCCACGTCAATAGTCGTTGAAATCACGTTGTATCCATATGAAGTCGATGATGATATATTAAACTGATTCAGTGACACTATTGTTAATCGATAAATACCCTTGTTTGACACAGTGAGGGTTACTGTATTCTTTTTAGGTTCCCAATCTAATGATCCAGAGAGAACTGTGTATATCATATTTATGATATTTCTCTCATGAGGAATCTTTATTCTTTCAAGTAGCGGAAGATTGTCTGTTTTAAATTTTGTAATATCCTCGATAGATTTTTTAATACTATTAATGCTATCTCTAATAATACTAAATCCAGCATCATTAATATTTTTAATACTAGCTTTAATTTCATCAAAATTGGATTTAATTTCAGCGAGAGATGGAGAGGTTACCGCTGGTGTTCCAAAGAATTTATTGATAATATTTCTACGAAGGGAAGTATATGTTGTTATATGTTTTTCAAGTTCTTCATTTAAATTTTTTAATGCATCTGTGATTGTAGAAACAAATACACCTGGTTTGAGTTTTCCATCATTTGAATATAACACTATTGTATCTTCAACGACGTCACGTCTTCATATTAAGACATCATCCAATGAAACATTACTAGATTTCAATTTGCCCTGGCGATCTTGAAATACAACTATTTCCCCAGGATCTACACTTGACAAATTTAATGTCTCGGCGATTTCATCTTCGATTATTTTTTTTACACTTTCGACAGCGAATTTGCTATCGGTTTCTGTTTTTTTTTATTCTGATAAAGGTCGTCCCCAAATATCAATCATTATACGAAAATGCTACGTTTTTCTAAATCATAACGCTATCGTTTTTGCCATTGCCTGCTAGTATATTCATTAACAACAACTTGTGGTGGTTTTCTTGGAAATTTAGATATCTCTGCAAGGACATTTAATACTTCACGACCGCATATCGGTGGATCATTTAACTGTTGTGTTGGTAGCGTGGAATAAAAAATTGGAGATGACTTTGTTATTGTGGATACATATCGCATGAATTCTTTTGGTGGAGCTAATCCATATGAATCAAAATAGACAATTCCACGTGGATCAATTGCATATGCGACCCAATGAGTTCCTTTTCCGCTGCTGTTATCGAGATTGATAATACCCGTTTCATTTTTCATTGGTTTTGACGGTAATTGATCTCTCATGAAAACTCCTCTAAAGTTTTTTATTGATAATGATTTTACAGCATCAATTAAATCAAAATTGGACATTGGTGAAAATCCTAGGGATTTTTCCACTAATAAGCCGTTCCTGGTATTCTTAGGCCCGTGCCCTTGTACCAATTGTGTGGAGTTCCTGGTAGTCTTAGACCCTTTCCTTTTTTTTTATAGCCTTTCCCAGTAGCTTTTTTCAGGGCCATTCCTGCAGCAGTACCAACGGCTCCTAACGCTGCCGCCTTCGCAACCGCTGGGGCAGCCGCTGCAATCAATGCTGGAATAGCAGCTAACAGCGGGAATATTCCACCCGATTTTATCATACTGGCGATTGCTGCTTTCGAAAAATCAATTTGAACTCCTCGTTTGTTCTTTAGCGCATCATTGAAATGTTTTATTTGACGATCTGTCATTGATAATTTATGTGCACCACCGGACATTTGAGTGGGTTTCAGCGTTATTGTAGTTCCACATTCTTTAGCCGACTTTGATTTCAATTTCTTGACCTGACCATCAGTCAACTGGACATTAACAATACTATATGTCATTCTATTCTAAAATGTAATTTACACTTTCAATTGATCTTATTGTGAAAATCCTAACTACATGTTTGGAAAATCAAATGATTTTTGAAAACATTACATGTTTTCCACTGGTGCATCAATAAGTCTCATTCGTCCGCCAACTCCTTCTAACAACATTGATTTATCACTGAGAATGACAGCAACTGCTCTATAATCGGCTATACCAGCAGGGCGTTGTACCCGAGCTTGGAAGTATATATCAACAACAGATTGTCTCATCATGTCAAGATGTTCCAATGAAAAGTAATAAATCGGATAGTGTTTTTCAAAATCAATTTGCGATATTTGCAAACCAGTATCAACATTTTGATCACGACCCATATACGACAATATTCTATGATATACACGAGCTATGTTGTTGTTTTCATAATTAAGATGTACAATCTCTGCTGGCTCTTGTTGTCCGTTTATTCTCAACGAAACTTCACTTACTCCTAATTTATCAAATATCATATGACTAGATAATTGTCGACCCACTCGATTTGCATCCTGTAACGCTATAAAGATATGACGTGGAGCTGAAACACCTTGTTTTGATGCTAAGTGCCATGTAAATGTGCCATTTACATTATCCTGCTTCGTATCAGTCGTTGTTGTTAGCCAACTTAGCAATGATTTTCCACCTGTGTCCATAAACGATAGTAATTCTTGCTCTATTGTAACTGCTGGTGTCAAGACGGGTATCCATAAAGTCAATTTATTTAAAATGACTTTACCATCATCAACACCATCAGCATGCCAGATTGCATCATTGTCATTTTCTTTTCGCACTAACACAACCGTATGCTTTGCTCCATAGATGACTTTTCTGACATTTCTACAGAATCCGAATATATGATGTAACGGAATTGCACATGAAAACCGTCGATGTTGTCCTTTCAATGTTCCATTTCGTGTTGCAAATCCTAGATTGAAATTACCATTAACCCTTTTTAAAATGTCGAATTCAGCGCCTGGTCTATCTTCACGGTCTAGATTAGCTGCGAGTTGTTGATCAGCTTCTGCAGTAGCTTGCGCAGTTCGTACTTTAATAAACTGAATATGGTCAGCATGTTCAGAAGTATCCTTAGCAAACATCATAGACGGACCAGCCGACCTTGTATAATCATCAGAATATCTCGCAAGTCCGATTATTGTTGTTGCAATATCAACATTTTGTTCTATTGATTCAATTTCTTTTCCATCAATGATATATCTTGCACTGTTAAATAGCGCCATAATGCCATTATTTACGAAACCAACTCGGATATTTTGGTCATTCCCATATGGTGTATCAGCTGCAACATTTGTTACAAGCTCTCCTTCTACTTCAATAAACGCCTCACACGGCAAAAAGTATCTACTTGTATCTTGAACTTGAAGTTCAACTCTCCCTCGTTGATTAGGCTCTCTTGCAGGATAGGCATAATACTGATAGTTAATTTTAGAATCATCTTTATTCACCGGTGCCGCCATATCAAACGCTGGATCAGCAATTTTTTTAAATGCCATTTATACTAAAACGTATCGTTTTTCTAAATCATTTTCTTTTTCGATTTCCTCCAAGACCGCTTCCCGCTATCATACTTGCAATATTACTACTATCTGGTGAAGTCATTGCTAATGATGCTAGTTTTTGTTCCACTGCGTTATTTATCACTTTACTGACATTTGCAGGCATCATTGTTGTTGAAGGTAGCGGTGGTGGTGGTTTTCGTCCGAATCTAGATTTCACCAATGACGTTATTCTATTCTTTGCGGTAGAAAAGGCCGTTCCTGCAAGATCTCCAACAGCGTTAATTCCCTTATTACGAATAACATCAATGGCTTTCATCGCTAATTGTTTAGCAATTGGTGCTACTTTTGGGGCTATTCTTGTGAATAAACCAGCCATGGTATTTCCAAGGCCGTCACCGTAGTATGCCTTATAAACGGGCAATCTTGAGTTCACTACATACACGTTTGTTGGTTTATTGTGATTATAGTGTACTATCATCTTATTTGAAATGACTTTGTAATTTCTAAATGCAAGCAATTAGAAATTTCAATCGCTATAATAACCACTAAATTCCCCCGGAATTCCGTCCATTAACTCATCCAAGAGTTCTCGATACGTATGAATATCAATTATCCCACCTTGGAATAATCGTCTGCAAATATCAAATGCTTCATTAGTTATTTCGACTGAGTTATTTCCAGCTCGCTTACCTCCCATAAGAACCTCAAGTCGTGATATATCATTAATGATATTACTAGGACACATATGAGAATCATGATGAGAACTTCCATAACCCTTTCCTGAAGAACTTTTTGGTTCGGAAACGTTTTGATTTTCTGGAGTTGGTTCGGAAACGTTTTGATTTTCTGGAGTTGGTTCGGAAACAGTTTGAATTTCTGGAGCTGGTTCGGAAACAGTTTGAATTTCTGAAGATTGTCGACCTCGACCTCGACCTCGACTTCGACCTCGACCTCGACCTCGTCCTCGACCTCGACTTCGACTTTGTTGTTCTTCTTTTCGTTGTTGTTGTTGTTCTAAAACATCCGCATCAACTCCTATTTTAAAAGCTCTGTATTCCAATGTATTCTTTTTTAAATTGCCGGTGATTTCTTTATTAATTTTATATATCCAATCCACCCATTGATTTTTGTTTATTATGTTTTTTTTATACTCTTCTTTTAAAAATTTCTCCCTGTTATAATAACTTTTTACAGCAAAGTTTCCAAATAACGCATAGTCTTCCTTTTTCAGCAATTGAATTTGTCTGATTACTTCTATAGCTTCATCAGTGAATTTCTCGTTAAAAGGAACACTTTTTTTAGTGGAAACACTAGCATCTTCAACGGGGTTATCATCAGTATCAATATCATCCACTTGTTGTATTTCTCGCTGAGTTTGTAACTCACCTGAAAGCTGTTTTATCCCCTCGTGAGTTTTTTCAGTTTCTGTAGCAATCTTTCCTAATACATCAATAATAGGTACTGCTCCCTCTTTAGGGATGTCGCCGTATATAGCACGTTCTGTTGCAAGTTTCATATCTTTAGTGGCTTTAGTTACAGGGGCAAAAAGTTGTTCGCTTCCAATAGAAAAGTCAGTCTGCGCTTGCTGTCTAAGTTGTAGTTTATCTCGCACGTTATCTCGAATTGGTATAAACTTTTTCAGTAATGCTAACCTCTCACGGGCTAGTCTGGTAGTTAATGCTTCTGATGTCATTATTGGAAATGCTAACGATTTTTCAATTGTCGGTTTCAATGCTTGCATCAATCAAACGTCTTATAGATTTCACTTTCAAAGCAATCTCTGACCGAACTTGGTACTGTTCCCCGAGTTTCTTTCTAATGGCTTCAACTATACTAAATAGCCGAATGAATAAATTAATATCATTGTTATACAAAGAAGCATTAACCGCTTTTTGGATTCTTTTTATCAGTGAATACATTTTAGGTAGAACATATCTTCCATGTTTCAATTGTATATCAATTTGTTCAAATTCATTCAAAAGTCTGTCTTCATTCAAAAATTCAGAAAGTACGATTCCTTGATTTCTTAAATTTGATATTTCTGTGATGATAGATGTAATATCTTGAAATTCCATTTATTATTATTACTAATGTATTTGTATCTTTAAAATATTTTTATATACAAAAAAACAAAACATATACAATGCCCGTCTCTTCCTCATTCGAGTTTCGAGGCAAGAAAGGGCACATACATTAAAGACTTATACAATACCCTAACCCCCCAATCGAGTTCAAGGGCGGGTTATATGGGTATTAGACGTGAAATCCAAGTGATTTCTTTACAAACATTGAACATATAACATAAAGCCTCATTTGGAACCTCTTTCGCGCCAAACGACGTCAAAGAGGCCCAGAGGGGGGACAGCACATTCTTGGAACTCATTTAGTGCCTTCGCATTATATAAGCCCAAGGGCCACAAACATAGATCTCCCAATTGGAAGCTCTAACGTAACAAATGCTATATTAGGTCTTCCGGAAGATATGTTGTGGGGGGGGGACAGTACATTACATATAGGATGATATATATACAATGAATGAATATTTACAATGAATGAGTATTTACAATGCGATTATATAGGATATATACAATGAATGAATATTTACAATGCGATTCAATGAATGAATATTTACAATGAATGAGTATTTACAATGAATGAGTATTTACAATGCGATATAGGATGGTTATATGATAGGATGGTTATATGATAGGATGGTTATATGAGGTATGATAGGGACAGTACAGGACGATACAAACATGAAACGACGGGGCGGACCTACACCCACTTTGCCAATCAAAAGCAACCCAAGAAATTAACCCTGGTTGCAGTTGAAAAAATTCAACCACACCATGTCAATGGCGTGGGAGTTTTAATTGGCAAAGTGGGCTTCGTTTTAAAGCCCCAAACTTATTACGGCTCATATTATATATAAGGTGAACTAATACTGCAGTGTCAATGTGTAGGTGTGTATTTATTTTTCTAGCATTTCATAATGAATACTGTGTAGTAATTTCAATGGAAGCTAAGTATTTAAATAAAACATTAAAACAAGAAATACAACTGTTAAATAATAGCAATTTTTTTATTAATTTCTATAATATTACGATTAAATAATCGTAGTAATAATGGATTTACATGACAAGATAACTCCGTAATGGGGATCCCTGTCAATTCAGGACCTGCTATTTCTTGAATCGAGAATGATATTTTTCTGAATTTTATTACACATAGCCACACTAAAACTAAACTACATGTAGCGCATTTTACTATTTTGACCTCACATACAATCTATTTTAATTTGTAATTTTAAAGTAATTTCATTTTCATACAAACGCTGTTAACGCCGTCTTTGTAATTGGGATTTTTAAAAAATCTATTAATAGAACCCTGGCCCAGTGTCTTGTCTTACACGCGCGCGTTCCGGTACAATAACTATATTTACTATGTGGCTGTTCCGGCTGTTCCAGTTATTGTCATTTACTCTTTTAATGCATATATACGTGAATATTGCGAATAAATATTGAAAAAAAAAATATGTATTAACGCGCGAAACGTTTTTAGTGTATTGCCCTATGGTAATTGATCTGAATGGTAAAATCATGCAAAAATGACTAAAATAGCATAACTCACTATTGAGAGTTATCTTGTAAATAAGAAAACTTTATTCTATGTCCATTTTTCTTTGAGATAGCTGTTTGACAAATCCCTTCAGCAACTTTTCGTACTGAAGGCATACATATTCCAAAATATTTTCCCGCAGCATTCATTGAATGAAAAACTCTTTCTTCATTCGTCGCTGTATCAAATGACTGTACTGGTCTCTTTCCAACTGACTTACAAGTCCCTGTCTTTCCTCTTTTTGTATTCTCTCTTTGAGAAATACACTGTAAATTGGAAATCGCGTTATTTTGAATATTAGAATCAATGTGATCAATAACACAGCCATCTTTAATCGGTCCCATATAACACTCAAAGACTGCCCTATGACAGAGATATCCCTTTCCTCCAGCAGTAAATTTCAAGTATCCCTGATTATTAACAAAACCAATTGGTTTTTTCAGTCTACAGTGTCTAACAACACCATTACGAGATATTTCATAATTAACGAGTATTGGATGTGGTCTGAATTCTTGCTCCATTTATATATAATAATACTATTTGTCTAATTCATTATTTGCTTTAATTATAAATCTATTAATGTAGTCTTGAGGGGTTTTTATGATTTTGTCTTTGACAGAGTCATGGTTAGGGTCAATGATGGCGTTTTTTATTCGTTTATCATAATAACGTTTCAATTCTCTAAACCGCTTACCCCCACAATTGATACATAATTGTGATTTTCCTCTCACACCCACCCCACAATTTATGCATGGGGACGGGCCTGTCGAATTATTTCTGACACTCTGTAAGTGATATCCACAGAATTCACCTCTACACGATTTATTGCATGGGGTTACTGATCCAATCATAAGCCATTTGCAGTGATTCATTATATATAAACAAATTTTTCTATTTAAATACTTGTCTTATTTATATGAATGAAGAATTCAAGAGATTATCGGCAATCAAGCCTCGGAAAAATATTAAATTCAATCTTGATAGAACTCTCGAAGACGTACCAAAAGAGAGAATAACTAATAGAATTCTGATTAGAAAAATACGAGATTGTGTTCATGAGTTTAAACAGGATGATGCATCACACACCTGGTCAACATTTAGAATTGATGGTGTTGTTGATGCTAGAATGAATGATGAAACAGCAGCTATGATACTATCACAACTTGGCAATAAACGGTATTTTATCAGAGTGAAATTCATTATCAAATTAGAATCGGGCGAATATATTATAAGAGACAAATTTGTTCCAATTCTCAAAGATGGGACATCAGTCATTGTTAGCCGTTATTCCAGACCAGGGCTGTTAACTGGAATTGATAAACCATACTATGAAAAAGCGTATCCAGAAACAGCAGTCGTTTATGGGATGTATCCGTTAAATAACCCTGACATTGGAAAACTAGCACCAATGAAACAGTCAACGTCAGCGGAAAAACCACTCAACTGTGTGGCACAAAGAGTCTTAGAACATTTTACAAATGCACTCCGTGGGAATAAATTAACCGATCTAAGACATAAAAAAATAGATGAATGGGAGCTAACAGTGAAAGAGAACGGAGCAACTATTTCCGATATAGCTAGATTGGAAAAGTCGTTGAGATTTCCGATAACCGTTTTAACGATAACTGGCGAAGTATTATACGAATCGAAATACAATAAAAACGGAGCTCCAATCAAAATTATTGATCATAACAAACACGCATGGACATCCGCGGTTACAATATTCCCGCGAGACAGAACAGTGAAGTATATCCCAGAAGAATTCATCAAGGATGGTATTCTCACTGAAGAAAGATTATTCGATGCTATTGCTAGTTTGTGTAAAAACGACCCTGTATCAGTATGGCTACTTCATAGTTTTGAAGATGAAGAATGTCAATTCAATCAATTTGTGAAACCTAACGGTGAATTATATCGTAGTGAAAGTCTACATAATAGGATGAAAAATCTAGCAATAAGTCTCAGTGAAAACGCTAGCGTTTTTAATGAAAAATCCGAAGATTACGAACAGTTACTTACAAATTGTTTTACAATTCCATCAGTTGCAGCTCATTTTGCAAGAAAGAAAAATAATTGGAAACCAACACGAAAAGAGTTTTTACAGGATGTTCAATCCAGCTGTTTGGAATATTATCATGGCGGTCTATGGAACGTTAAGTACAATCGTGAGAATATGATATCAGTTGATATCGTTGCCTGTTATCCAGGAAGTTTTCTAGGATATGGATTCGCTGGTGAGTATTTTAAACGGTTTGGACATCCCACACATGAAATGACTCGCGTTGCTATTAATGGACCACTGCCTGATTTTGATTTGACCGGTTTTGCTTGCGTAGTATCATTTGAATTCGCTGAAGGACTTCATCCGTGTTGTTATGTTTGGATTGGTAGACACATGGCTGAAAGGATGTGGTTACCAATAGTGTTATTGCGATATATGATTGATTGTAAAGTGTTAGTTTCGTTGATTGTCAGCGAAGCGATTATCTCATATCGAAAACAAACCAATGTCTGGTTACCAGAACCAGAATGTCTTGATAGTATAATCGATAAGTCTAGAAAACATATTGATGCTGACGAGGAGTACATCATTGAATGGTCAAAAAAGATATTTAATCAACGAAATAATGAAGCAAAGGATCTCGGCCGAAGAATAATCGGTAAATTTACACAGGGTGGAAAAAAATTTAACTTTAAAAAACAATCCTCACGATTGATTATAGATGATGCCGAATACGACTTCGTTATTAAAGATGCAGTAGAGAAAAATAGATACGCAAATTGTAAAACAGCCTTTTTGTCCAATAAAACAAAGTTAGGTAGAATTGTTACTTACAGTGATGGAGAAAGCTCTGCATATCTACATTTGAGAGCTTCTATGCTGGGTTATGCATCTATCAATTTATTTGCAATGATAAATAGATTTCCTAGTATAGCAGTCAGAGTTGCAATTGATTCAATGTATGTCGATAAAAAATATATCAAAGAGATAACTAAATTTACTAATAGCGAAGAGACTTGGGGAACATGGCGAATTAAACAAGAAATACAACGCGATTATTCTGAATCAGCAGACGTTGAGATTAAAAGTAGTTACCTGAAGAACGATAATTCTATCAGTGAAAAATCTATGTCTAAAGCACCACCGATATCAGATCCAATTTGTAGATATAAAACAGTTTATTTAAACGGTTGTGGTGGATCTGGAAAGACAACACGTGCGATAGAATTATATCGAGAGAGAACGTCCATGATTGTACTCACACCAACCCATAGACTAGCGAGAGAGATCAAACAACGAAATGTTGAAGCTTGCACGTATCATAGTTTTTTTCGATACAAGGGCGATGCTTGGACTCCTGAGCGAATGGGTGAGAAATTTATTCCAGCGGTTATTATTTGGGATGAAGCATGTACTGTTTCAGAAGATGTATTAAAAATGTTTCTTGATTGGTTATTGCAAAAAAATACAAAAATTATATTGTGCGGCGATCATGGTCAACCACCACCATTTGTTGGTAGAAGTCCACATAATTGGTTAAAAGGATTTGTTGATTATTACGAAGAAATTGATACTGACTATAGAGCACTCGATGAGCAGTTACGTGAGTTTAAAAAACTAATTAGATTACAACCCGATAGAATTCAATGTGAAGTAGCGCGTGAAATAATTTCTGAAACACCTTTGAATGATTTTTGGGAAACATGGAAACCAAATGATTTTGTAGTAGCAAGTAGAAAGATAGTCAGAGACGCACTTCAGAAAAAGTTGTTTGAGCTACACAAGAAAAAATTCCCAACGTTTCCAGTGCCGTTGTGTTATAGACCATTGGATACACGAAAGCAGAATATTGAAGTTGAAATTCCAGGCCAGACGGAGAAACAGATTCTAGTGTTAAATGATATTGTGCTAGTTGATATCAATACTGTAGAAGATGCATTATGCGCTGATAAATCACCATGGACGCTTGGTTATGTAACAACAATACACTCGTCACAAGGATTGACCATCACGGATACAATTGTTTGGATAGTTGATAATCGCATTGAATGGTCAAATTTAGTCTATCTCGCAGTGTCCAGAGTACGACGAATAAATCAACTACGAAGGATTGTTTTCGATGATGATTTTAATGCAAACGATGATAACACTGATATTAGCATCATTAATAAAAAACTCTCTGGCTACAAACAGCAGGACAAAAAAAAACAACGAGAATTTGATATTGATGCTGAAGTAATAATCGCATTAAAAGAACAACAGAATAATCACTGCGCCAGTTGCAATTGTATAATGCACTGGCAGTATTCGGATAAAGACCCTCGACAATTCACCGTAGACAGAAAAAATAACAGTCTTGGTCATGTCAGAAACAATGTGATGTTGACCTGTCTTGAGTGTAATAGACGTAACGGAGCTAGTTAAGACCATGTGGCGGTAATTGAGTATCGTCCGGAATGACTTGTAGTTGTTCGCGTGTAAAACCACGCTGAGGTGCAGTTGAATCCAATCTGTAGATTGGAGGTCTACCAGTTGATCGCGTTATAGTTGAAATTTTATGCGTAGTAACACTCCATATAGGATCAGTAGCTCTTCTTTTACCGCCTTCAAGCTCTCCTGGTTCGTATAAATATCTCACAGTAACATCACCGAGAAGTGGCTGAGTGCTAACCCGCTGCGGTTGTTCGGGAATATATTCTTTTTTTATTGCAATATTTGGTTTCATATTAATAGTTCGAGTAATCTCATTATTTAACGCTGCAACTACACTCGGTAACCTTTGGACCCATTCACGAGATCGTTTTTCTTGGATGAATTCTTTTGCATATTGATATCCAAATAACCGTTCTGCAAGAGTTCGATTAAATCGTTCTACAATTGCCTGATCACGATGTAACGCAGTATGTCCTCGTCGTATTGTAACACTATGAGTTTTCATTGTTGATAGAACAGCACCTTGAAACTCTTTGCCAGGATCAACTTGTAATAGATTTGGCCATCTTAGAGGACCTCGTCGATAAATCCTTTCAAATGCAGAAGCGACTTCAGAAGCTGACTTTGTTTTCAATGGTTCTGCTTGTTTAAATCGACTCGCAATATCAACTACAGTTAGCGCGTATTTGTAACCATGGTCATGTGGTAAAAACAATAAATCAGCCTGATGAACTTCATTGGGTACGGTAACATCAAAATGAGAATAATTAATTTGTTTAGGCGGTGGTAGATAAATTTGCCATATAGCTTGTTTGGATAACCAATCTTTTGCAGTGGATTTTTTCACTTTTGCAGCGTTAGCGAGTTTACTGATTGCTGCTTTACCCCTCCAGTATCCTTTCGGAGAATAATAAATAGATTCCATACTATAAAAACACTGGTGTTTTCAATTACCAGCACCTAACACTAATTTGCCTTTCATAGCTGATTTGACCAACCATGAAGCCAATTTTTCTTTGAAGGATTTATCGGGAATAGCATTTAAGGCATGAATTAATTTTACATCCGCGATATGTCTTTGTTGCAAATTATTGCTTTTATATGCAACATCATGAGCATGACATGCCTTATCAATAGCATTTATCGGATACTCACCAGGCCGGGGCTGATTTTGATCATCAAGTCTGATATCTAATCTCGTTCCGGGACCACAGTAGCTATATCCTGGAAGGTGTTTTTCTCCGGGGTATTTTGCCCATGGGGTTCCGGGGAGTTTTCCAAGTTTTGCGGCAATATCACCTCCGAGTTGCTTTTTTTTAAAAATCTAAATTTTTTTATACCACATGTTACACACTTACCAGTAAGCGCTAGTCTATTGTTTTTAGTTGTAATGGTTGTCTGATCGGTTGTATCAGTACGCTGTTTACATTTAACACAATATAGATCCATAATTTATATATAGCGTTATGAATATAATTGATTTTTCAGCGACTAAAAGAAGAGAACCGGTAAAACACCACGCAGCGCTTCCGAATTCTGTCCGTGCCATTATAATCGGACCATCTGGATCAGGCAAAACACAATTACTGCTTAATTTGATAATGCGATTTATGAAGTGGGATAGATTATATTTAGTTGCCCCATCCGTAGATGATCAACGGTGCTATGAAGTGCTAAAAGATTATAATGAAAAAGCATCAGAAATTAAAGGTGAAAGTGTAATCGACTTTATTACTGATATTGATGATGCACCATCAGTAGAAGATCTCGATGGAGACATAAACAATCTTGTAGTGTACGATGATGTAATGTTAGATAATCAAAAGAACCCTGCTAGAATATTTTCCCGAGGTAGGCATAAAAACACTGACGTGATATATGTCACTCAACGATATACTCAAATTCCAAAAGTGATTCGCGATAACTGCAATATTCTTGCTGTATTCAATGGCGTTGATACACATACGCTACGAAATATTTGGCAGACATGGTGTTCCGATATGGACTTCAATGGATTTAAAAATTACTTTAGTCATGCTCAGTCTGTCCCATATGGATTTATAACAATAAATTTACACGACCCTCGGTCACGATATCGTATTGGACTTGATCAAATATTTGGTTAAATAATTTGTATTAATCAGCAGCAGAGAGGGTGAAATGACAACATATTTGCGACCGTAGATGGCAGCAATTTGAGTGTGGTTATGACAATGTATTTGCGACAAAATCGCTAAGATGGGGTCTTTATTTTTTTTTTGGTTGAAATATGAGATTTCGTAGGAAGGTTCCATTGGCATTCTGAGGCTTTAATCGATTCTGTCGCAAAAATTTGTAGACGTAGATGGCAGCAATTTGAGTGTGGTTATGACAATGTATTCACGACAAAATCGCTAAGATGGGACCTTTAATTTTTTTTTGGTTAAAATATGAGATTTCGTAGGAAGGCTCCATTGGCATTCTGAGGCTTTAATCGATTTTGTCGCAAATATATTGTTGTAGGGTTCACCCTCTCTGCTGCTTATTTTGTTTAGTCTCCATAGCTACCAAGCATCTTTGACATCAGTCATGTAGGAACTTGCTTTAATAGTTTTAAAACTATTATGGAAATTAAAGTAAAACTTTACAAATAAAGAAAGCATTTTTCAGAGTTTTTACAATTGCTGAAAGTATGAAGAACAAAAAAACTGCTATGGAACTAACCAGTTATTTTGGCAGAGAGGGTATGGAGGAACCTAGCTTTATTTTGAAAACCAGGAATATTTAATTTGTCTTTATTGCCTCAAGATTGTTTAATCTTATAAAAAAATATTTTGGGATATATTTTCTTTTTTCATAAATCTGGATAAGCTTTTTTAAAAGCTATCTGAAGGCTGGAGTTAAATGTACCAACCTATACCTTATATCAATCTATACCATGCAGTAGAACCTGTCTTGAAAGATCACCCCTTCTGCCAAAAAAAATGGTCTCTCAAGACAGGTGGTCTCTCATAACAGGTGATAATACGATATAATCAGTAAATCTGTGCATGGAGATTTTGGTCTCTCATGCCAGGTGATCTCTCATAGCAGTGGTCTCTCAAGACAGGTTTTACTGTACCAATCTATACCTTATACCAATCTATACTATACCTTATACCAATCTATACTTTATACCAATCTATACCTTGTACCAATCTATACCTTGTACCAATCTATACATTTTACCAATCTATACCTTATACCAATCTATACCTTGTACCAATCTATACCTTGTACCAATCTATACCTTATACCAATCTATACCATGTACCAATCTATACCTTGTACCAATCTATACCTTGTACCAATCTATACCAATCTATACCTTGTACCAATCTATACCTTGTACCAATATATACCTAATACCAATCTATTCCTTGTACCAATCTATACCTTATACCAATCTATACCTAATACCAATCTATACCTTTTTCCAATCTATACCTTATACCAATCTATACCTTGTACCAATCTATACCTTATACCAATCTATACCTAATACCAATCTATACCTTGTACCAATCTATACCTTGTACCAATCTATACCTTGTACCAATCTTGGGTATGTATGATGTTAAGGACCACATGGAAATATGTAAAACATCACAATGTTATTTGTATTATGCTTGCACTCTTCTTACAAGCAAATTTTATCAAGCAGGGTAATATTCGTACTAAAAGTTTTGATATCATTTGCATACATGTTGTCTGTTTTCTCTTTCACCTTTACTTTTAACCTTTGGGACCATTACTTCTTTGACATTTACCTCTGAATTCTGATCCATAAATATGTATGCATCTCACTTTTTAACATACAAACTTATGTAAAACATATGATGATAAGCAATTAAAGCAAAAGTTTCACCTGGCATAATTACCTCTCTTGAACTGCAGCTATCTTAGAGGTCATAAATCAAGATTAAATTTACTAAGCAGAATAAATAAATATTAATATAAAAATCTCTGATAAATTTAAATACAATTTGTGCTCAAACTGTTTTCTCTTTGATTATTATTTCTAACTTTTGGTGCCTTGATCCTTTGACCATTATGAATGACATCTGTAAGATATACAAGTCGGATGTACCTTTCTTTTCAGTTTTTTCACTTTCCTCTTCCTCATCTTCCTCTTCTTCTTCCTCTTCTACTTCTTCCTCCTCTTCTTCTTCCACCTCTTCCTCTTCAACTTCTTCATCTTCCTCCTCCTCTTCATCCCCTTCTGTTTCTGCTCCTTTAGCACCCTTTTCTAGCTCTCTGTAAAGAAGCAAAAAAGTATCAAAAGTTACAATTAAATTTAAAATTTTCAAAAACACTCAACAGCTGGTTTCAAACAGAAATTGTTAAAATGTATATTATTACATATAGTGAATATTATTACAGATAAAAATAATAAAAATAAGTGGATGTATATATATATATATATATATATATATATATATATATATATATATATATATATATATATATATATATATATATATATATATATATTTATATATATATAAAGAATACAAATCATATGGTGAATAACAACCCTTTCAAGCGTACTGGATCCACCAAGGGATCACGTGTGTCAGGGATTAATTAAAATAGATGCAATAAACTGACGACGAACAGTACGAAACTAGTAACTAACTAGCCTAAGCACTTTCGACTCTTAATCAGTCTTTTTCAAAGGCAAATACAAAACATATATACGATAAACAAATAAACACAAAAACGTTGTGTTTGTAAACCTCTACATGGCTGTCTTCACATGTGTTAAAACTATAAATACAACCAGCTTGTATAGACTAGATGCGGAAACTGAAAATGTTGCATAATTCCCTAAAAGTCTACAAGCCAAAGTGACATCTATTTTTACTTTTTGTACATATGTAACGCTGATTATATCCCGGATATTTGATTCTATACCGGTTATTCTTATAGTAAAAATTGAAGGATAATAAGAAGATTTAGAAAATGTTAAGTTTTACTAGTGCATAGTTTTCATTTTCTAGTCTTCTTGGTTTAGACCGCTTGGTTTCAATGTTCTAAGGCGGCATATCCAGTATGATTCCTTTTCCTTCCTGGTTTTGGAACTCCAGCTGTGGTTGTTAGCAACAGTGATAAGTATTATATCACTGAAAGTGTGGTCAGGGGAGGAGAAGTGTTCTGCGACTGGGCTTCTGTACAGCTTTTTTGTCATCCAATCAGATCTATGAAGGTTTATCCTTTTGTGTAGCTTTTCAGTTTCTCCGACGTACTGAAGGCCACAGATCTTACATGTGATGAGATATATATATATATATATATATATATATATATATATATATATATATATATATATATATATATATATATATATATATATATATCCTGATTTCTTACTTGAAGCGACTAAATTGTAAAGATATGTGTCAAGAAGTTGCATGCTTTGAGCAGCATTTTCTCATAATTAATAGTGAATATAGGTAATTAAAAATAATGTTTAACTGGTTTTCCTAATGAAATGGAGATATATATTGCAAACTGTACAATAAGTCAGAGAAAAGAGGAGAACTCTAGGGGATTGCTGTACTGATCTGGCAGAAATTTATATGTAAAAGAGGTCTGATTTCAGGAAACTAACTCTTTACACATATGAAGTAAATACACCAATACACCACATCATTGGCTCTAGACAAGGAAGTAGTGAAAAGATTGATTGATTAATTAGGTTTGTTTTAACTGCCTTTTTAACACATCAGTGGCATTAACATAATGAGGGAGCTAAGTGCCTTTTCCAAAGACACACAGAAACAATCAACCTGGGCTGGCAAGAGTGGATACCTAACCTACACCCTTGTGGAGTATGACTCAAACACATTACCAACTAGCTATCACTTAAAGAAATATTTAAAAGGGACTTCTTTTTTTTTAAATATGCACTCAATCCTTGTGGATTATGACTTCGACACATTACCAACTGCCTATCACTTAAAGAAATATTTAAAAGGGACTTCTTTTTCTAAAATATGCACCCATTTATTCCATTGAAAACTGCCATTGTAGTATCTGCATAATCAATGACTGAAAAGTGAGAAATGCATAGAAGAATATCTAAGGGTATTATCAAAATTATTTCCCTACAATATAACATATGTAACCTAATACAGGTCCTACTTTCACAAAATATCTTAAATGGGCACTTAATGAATCAACTAATAATGTTCATCTCTATAAAATATTTAAGTACAGCATAATCATGGACAATTGTTTTAAACATGGGGCTATCTGAAGTAGTTCACTGCATGTTCCAAAAGATGGATGCTGAAAAATTGAGCAGAGTAAGTACTCAAGGATAAGAAGTGTCATGAAAACTGGGTCTTATCGAGCAAGTTCTTCTGTGTCTGCACTGTTCTTCAAATTCCAAAGTTTTCTTTAACCATTACTTTCTTGATTTAATGGAATTTGCATTAAGACTGTAGTAATTTAAAACTGTAAAAATTTAATTCTAAACAATAAGACTCAAACTGGTTATACATTTATTTATCAAAACCAGGAAAAAAATATAGAATCTTAAATTAATTCTAAGAAACAAAAACCCAGAAATATTTCTTTGTAAACTGAAATTATAGAACAACTGTAAATAACACAACATTTGATAAAGCTAACTACTTGACAAAATAGCATGGTGTTTGTACTATAAGTAATTTATCAGATTATTTCATATCACTATGAAAGTTGGAACTAATCAAGTTTGCATAGTGCCTTTCTTTTGTTTTAGGAACTTAAAACAAACAGTTCCATATATTACTGCATGGTTTGTCCATGGCTGCTGTTGGGTCACCAGCTTCATGGGACTAGAGTTGTTAATCATAAGTATGGTGACCAAGTAATACCATGCATAACAAGACCTGTCTCAAAGACCGAATAACTTACAAGCCGCATCAAAAGCACAGACATTCATATATAAAAGATATAAGGAACATTCGAATACCAATCTTTTTATTCAAATCTTTACCAGAAATATTCTTATTAATTCATATATTCAATTCAGCTCTAAGGTCTGTATGCAAAATGGGCCTCAATTTCACAGCCCACATGCCAATAAATTTTGATACTCATTTCAGTCACAAACACCAATATATAATCAGAAAAAATCTAGACAATCTAGGTGAATGTCAGTGGAAATACTGTAACTATAAATGTGTAAGAGCTACAAAAATATACTTTCTTAAAATTAATCTGAATGGATTATGCATGGAGGATATATCTTTGAATAGTGATAGTGCTTTTGAATAAAGACTTAGCTGAAATATCTAAACATTCAAAAGTTGCAGGTTCATATTTCCATATATATGTACAAATCCAATGATATACAAATACAGTTTTGTTTGATAGTCTACTATCAAATTTATTCTAAAAAATGCAACATTGGCATCTTCTTGCAGACTCCAGAATGGAGAATAAACCCAATGTGCCTTCTACCAAATGAACTACCAGAGTTCCCTTCATCAAGATTGCAATATGTACAATTAGAATAACATCAAAGTTACTTTTCATTTCTTGTACCATCTCTACCTCTTACAAACATTCCAAAAGGGCCCACTACAGAAAGCTAATCTAATACAAGGTGGCACTAAGATATGACCTGTACAGATAAGGATCCAGAAGTTCCTTCTGTTTAAAGTACATTTTCCCATTCAAGTTTTCCAATATAAAACAGTTTTATGGATACAATTATTCTCATTTGCTGCTTTGGCAAAAAAGTGCAAGAAATTATGGCATAGCTGACTTCATGGCCCATGGAAAATGTTGCCCGATTTAGTCAAAACAAGATACATTGAGGCCCAACTACAACATACTTCCATATAACATGAACTTGGCTATAACACTATTGTGACATGGCTCCTGATCATTTACAATTACAATTAATTTACCAATTTCCCGAAGAACTGCAAAGTTGTGTATCAAAATAAACAAGAGTTCAATTTAGTAATTTTCTTTATTCTTGAAGAAACAAGTATCTTATGTCATCTTTCTTTATATGAATAAAGGCGTTAAGTGCTTCTATTTCTGATGGTTCATTTTAATTGTGACAATAGTTAATCACAACATTTTGTCCCTAGTTTATTTTTGAAAAATATCAGTTTCATAAAAAGGTGACAAGTATAAAATGTTAAGTTTTATTGAACCATGAACAATAAAAGTCAATAACTCTTTATTTCTGTCTTCAATGCATTCTGTGTTCAATTATTGCTCAAACAACAGCCGACAGGTGTCTGCTCATTTAAGTGAAATATACAACCAAGAACCAAACAATTAAGTGGTTGAAAAATTATTCTCACTCAAATTTATAAATCAATTCATTTAAGTTATTACAACATCAGTCTCAAAGATAAAGGTTGTTCAAATTATAAGAAAATGATTTTAAAAACACCCATTAAAAAACCAATTGCTGCCAACATGCACACAACTGCCACACAATCAATTGATCAGTGAAAAATATCATCCAATCTATATAAATATTACCCCAATCTGGGTTCGATACTACTGCTGGTCTGCTGGTCCAAGGCAACCTGATTTTCAGAAGGACGACCACTTTCCTAAAGCTGATTGGATAAAAGGTCCTGCTATTTTAAATTATGGAGATAATGTTATAGTACTAAATAAATCTTTGCTTTAATTATAAACGTTTCAAGCATGGTGAAGATCAAAAGTGAGGTTAAAACAAAATAAAGAGACTGCCTATGCCAGTACCAAACTATCATTGTTGTTTCATTGATTACCGTAAATTGTCATCTGGACTCTTACTTCATTACTCATATAAGAGCATCAAGCATTTAGGCCATTAACTTTTTGTATGTATTTTAATGGATTTGAAAAATGAGGAGCTTTCTTAAAAATGTCTCCCCACTGCCCCCAAAAAACAAAAACACAAAAAAAAACACATAAAAGAAACCAAAAGATGAGAAATTCAAAGCACAACATGTGTACAATAAAACCAAAAGAGAATAAAATTTCTAAGATACCTGGGAGCAGGAATTTCTGGGGCTAAACTACAACAAGGAGAAGAATTAAATGACATGTTCAGTTTGTTCTGTGTATGATACAATGGGAACATTTATAGCTGGCTGAAATAAATTTCAAAATTGATACATGTAGAACCTGTTTATGTCAGAGACTCTCCAATGGAATAACTAAGGAAGCTGAGAATGCATTCCATGGCTCTTCTGAAGGCGAGAAGTCTGTTATATTGCTGAAAAAGTGAGCTTTGTCTCGAAACATGGACCCCATATACTAAGTAGAATTATGGGAGTTGGACAAGGCAAATGGTTTGGAAAAAGACAATACCTACCTGATAAATATTGTCAGAAATTTATCAGAGCTAATGCTGATATATGTATGTCAGAAAAGAACATTATCATTTTCTCCAGTCAGTTTTTTGTAGTTATTAGTTGTTGTTGTTGTGCTTAATGCCATTTTTCAGCACACGATAGGCTATTCATGGTGGCCTGTATTATTGGTGGAGGAAGAAACCAGGAAATCACCGGAAAGAACCACCGACCCACGAGAAGCTACTGGCAAGCTTTCTCACATATCTACATTCGCCGAATCCTAGACTTGAACCCACGCAGAGGTGAGATGGCAGTGATCCGCAACTGACAGCACTTCAGACCACTCGGCCACTCAGGGCCCCCTAGTTATTAGTGACAGCTTCACTGATTCGTCTTCCAAAGAGGCAGAAATTATTGCATTCTTTTTCAAGTGAAAGATAAATGTTATTAACTTTCATTTTATATTATTTAATTTAATCTAATGAACCAGAAATTTAAACTATTAAACCAAAAATTTAAAATCAGATACATTCAATGGATAATATTGCTAACTTTTAAACCACCAACTTAACTTTAGATCCATTTTAGTCTATTTAATTTTGTTACATAAAAAATGTGTAATTTCTTCAGGGTTTAAACTCATTTTATTGGTATCAAAAATGTACCCAAAGCAGACATTAACACCATCAAAGAGATATCAGGATGAACAGATGAAAAAGAATGGGAACAGATGGTGCATTAGTGATGCTGATGCTGCTGAAGACAATGATAATGATAGATACCAGGCACAAAATTTGTCTGCATTAACAAAATAAATAAAATGTTGATGAATTTAATGTAAACTGTTATAAAATAACCTTGTAATTGTTTTATTTTATGGTATAGATTACACAGTTTTTTCAATAAGTACAACTGTAAATAATAAAGACCTTCTATCAGTCAGAAGGACCAATGGTTTTCAAAAGCTGGAAGATCTGCAGGCTTCCTACTTGAAAAAGTTAGTATTGAACCCTGTCCCATTGTTCATCAACAATTATCCTTGTAGTAATTATGAAAACAAAATAGGTGTAAAATTGTTAATGAGTGGGTATTTACAGTGGATTGAAAAAACACAGAAATGTAAAGCTTTTACTGCTAAAGAGAAGTTTGAAGCCCAAGACAGGATTAAGTTCAGTGTTAAACAAATGCAATTAGCTCACAATTTAGGTATTCACAGTCAACCATTCAAATTGGAAGAGTAAAAATGACAACATTAAGAGTGATGGTGATAAATATGCTTACAAGTGAGAGACTGAAAACAAAAGATTTGTGAGAGACACACAAATTGATGAAGATATGTATCAATGATTTGTTCATATCTGGACTGAAGGAGTGCCTGTATCACAACCTACTGTAAAGGCACAAGTGGGGAAAAAGTTCACCATTTTAACATGTGACATGGAATTAGCCAAGTAACTGTTCTGGGAGAAATCAGTTTTTCTGATTCTGAAGCCACTGTGAGCTATCTGAATTTATTAAGGGAACTAATAAAGAAATCAGAATTATAATTTTCATGAGAGTGGATTTTGTTACAAAATGATGCTCAATACCATGATGGCTTTAAAACAGATGAACATAAACACAAAAGGTTCAAGAATATGAAGCTGATAGCCTGGTTATTAATAGGGATGGGAAAATAAAAGTCAGTTTATCAAATAAAAGAATGTATTCTGATTAAAAGCAAAAAAAGTTCAAACTTCATGAAATTTATGAAAACACAACTAAATGAACTAATATTCTACTCACACATACATGCTTAACAGCAAATGTTCATCTTTCTTTATGTAGATTTTTTTTGCAATGAATTCAGACAAATAATCATCAATGACAAAATGACTATGGTAAATATTTTACTGCTCTTTGCAGATTTTTATTCATGCTAACAGATGCAATGACATCAGCTGGTGAGAACATCTATTCAAACTTTAACTATTCACTCTATAATCATGTACTGGTACATATATCTAACAATGCCTGGTTCTCTGAAAAAACTAAAATAATAAATATGCAATCTCTATGTCTTCTCCATTTCTCATTTCACATGTACTGATGCTGTACCACTAGCACAAAGTTTTGTGCCCATTCCTATAACCACACCTTTTTGTATAAAGCTTTGGAAATATACATGTATCGTTTCTTAAGTTAACTGACATGTTTGGCTATTGTATGATATGTCAGATAGAGTCATGTCTGTCTGTCGACCCCAACCACTATGATATAGAAATGCTTTGCTGTAATGAATAAATCTGTGAGATTAAATTTGTAGAAAATTAGTGCAGCCAGAGGAAGAATCTAGTAGAAGTCTCAGAAACAAGGTCTTTTACTGTTACAATGAAGCAAGGACTTTTACTGTTACAATGAAGCAAGGACTTTTACTGTTACAATGAAGCAAGGACTTTTACTGTTACAATGAAGCAAGGACTTTTACTGTTACAATGAAACAAGGACTTTTACTGTTACAATGAAGCAAGGACTTTTACTGTTACAATGAAGCAAGGATTTTTACTGTTACAATGAAGCAAGGTCTTTTACTGTTACAATGAAGCAAGGACTTTTACTGTTACAATGAAGCAAGGACTTTTACTGTTACAATGAAGCAAGGACTTTTACTGTTACAATTAAGTAGTATATCTCACTGTACTTCCCATATCAACACCATAATATTAATAAGAAGGATACTGGTAAATGTACTAAGTTTGCGCATTAGCATTATATACATGTCATTGGATGAGAAAACCTTCTGACAAAACCTTTCTAAAAAATAAAATTGTTGATGTGAAAAAAAAAATATGAGATGACAGCACATTAAACATCATGCTTTGGTTTGTATGTCATTTGATTTTGGTAACAAAACATTTTGCCACTTACTTCAGGTATGTATTGCCTTGGTCATCAGGTAAAAGCTTGGACATTGTACCCTGCAGCTGAGTCTGATAAAATAAAAATAAAAACTATTCCTTGCATTGATAATAAAATAACAATCATCTCTTCATATTTAAAACAATCATCTCTTCATATTTGAAACAAACCTCTCTCATATTTAAAACAATCATCTCTTCATAACTAAAACAATCACTTCATGCTTAAAACAATTATCTCTTCATACTTAAAACAATCATCTCTTCATACTTAAAACAATCATCTCTTCATACTTAAAACTATCATCACTTCATATTATTGTGCACATTATCATATAAAAACATTTGTGTACTGTGTATCTATTACTAAACATCTAATTGAGAGAGTTTACATGGATGATGTGAAATAAGCATGCAATGGCATATCAATTGCTACATCAGGTCATCAATTCTTTTTTTATCTTCAGATACAGAATGCACAATGCATTTTGACCACATTTAATTCAAGCTGGTGGAGGGAGTTTTTAAATATAGTTAAGTGAACTACCCTGTGAAATCACCTGTCTCCAGCTGTGCTTCACCCTTGGCATAACTCATTCACTTCAAGACTAAGTGGAGTCTATCAAACTAGATAAAAGGACTTAGTGCTGAATATTGATAGTGGGCACCTACATGTGAATTTTTCTCTAAAATAAGCCAGGCAAAATATCATTTCCATTATTTCAAAAGATTGCACTTGCTATTTTGCCAGTCTTATCATTAAAGTATAGCATTTTTTCAAAATATTAACAATACAGTTTATTGGAATTTAATCAGATGTGTGTGCCCATATTAATACCTTGAACCAGCTTCAGTAAACAAGAAGCAAAATTTGATTTAAACACAGACTGTAACTTTTTGCAATATAAGAAGTCTGGCCACATGGCAGGAGTAGCAGTCTATATTGTTGAAGCTGACTTAAAAAAAACAGTATGTACTGATGTCTATAATTTCTGATGACTTTTTATCAGCCATTAAATATTTATTGTTAAAATCACTACTATAACTGTATTTTTAGAAGGCCTGGAGAAGACTTGCCTAGTTTGCCAAATCAATCAGTATATCTTCACTATAAACCTGAAACAGGGCTTTATGCAGAATCGGTCTTTCTTCACTGATGACATGAAACAGGGCTTTATGCAGAATCAGTCTTTCTTCACTGATGACATGAAGCAGGTCTTTATGGGGAATCAGTCTATCTTCACATATGACCTGAGGCAGGGCTTTATGGGGAATCAATATATCTTCACTAATGACTTTAGGCAGTGCTTGATGGAGAATCAATCTATTTCCACTTTTGATGGAGAATCAATCTATTTCCACTTATGACCTGAGGCAGGGCTTTATCAGTATATCTTAAATGAAGACTTGAGGAAGGCAGGGGTTTATGGTAGATCAGTATATCTTTGCTGAGCCCATCTAGCAGGGCTTTATGGGGAATCAGTGTATCTTAACTGATGACCTGGGGCATGGCTTTATGGAGAATCAATATATCTGTACTGAAGATCTCAGACAGGCAGGGGTTATGGGAAATCAGTATATCTTCACTGAAGACATGAGGCAGGGCTTTATGGGGAATCAGTATATCTTCACTGAAGACCTGTGACAGGCAGAAGTTTATAGGAAATCAGTGTATCTTCACTGAAGACCTCAGCCAGGGCTTTATTTGGGAATCAGTATATCTTCACTGAAGACCAGAGGAAGAGCTTTAAGGGGAATAAGTATTTCTTATATGAAAACCTGAGTCTGGCTGGGGTTTATAGGAAATTGGTATATATTCAACGAACACCTCAGGCAGGACTTTATTTGGAATCAATATTTCTTCACTGAAGATTTGAGGAAGGGTTTTATGGGGAATCAGTATATCTTCACTGAAGACCTCAGGCAAGGCTTTATTAGGAATCAATATATCTTCAATGAGGATCTAAGGCAGAGCTTAATGGAAATCCAAATGTATTTACTGACAACCTCAGACAGGGCTTTATGGGGAATCAGTATATCTTTAATGACAACAGAAGAAAGGGAATTATAGTGAATCAGTATAACTTCACTGAAGATCAGAGGCAGAGCTTTTATGGGGAATATCATACTTCTAAACCTAAATAAATAAACACTGATGGTCAGGCACAATAATTAACTAGAACAT
Source organism: Potamilus streckersoni (assembly GCA_016746295.1). Classification (NCBI taxonomy): domain Eukaryota; kingdom Metazoa; phylum Mollusca; class Bivalvia; order Unionida; family Unionidae; genus Potamilus; species Potamilus streckersoni. Next base: position 322,586 of record JAEAOA010000513.1, read on the forward strand.
CAAAAATGCAAAGCTAAAATTATGTCTTCAAATCAATGTTACTACAACGCAGTCTTAAATATTGTAACCTAAGAGCTGTGGTAATTGGTGACAAAAACTCAAAATTAAATTTACACTGGAAATCATTTGTGCCCAAATCTCATCTAAGATGGTCCATGTTCCTACTTACCAGCCACACATTTGATCTGTTAATTTCCTGCTTTTTTTTGTTTTCATAGTTCCTCACTTTGGATTTCTCCTGATCCTGCAAAACGAGAGACTCACTTTTAGTCAAGACTAATTTTTATTTAGCCAGAAATAAAGCATTTTAAACCTTATTATAATATAAAATCATAAGCATTGACCTTGATTGTGGGTAAGGATGGAAAGGCAGAGGTACAGGTATGCATAAGGAACCAAATTGATCAATGTCAATTCAGCCGAATAATTTCAACAAGGCAGATTTAAATAAAAAAATACAACACTATGAATTTACTGTTTCGCATGATGTCATTATTTCTGTGGATTTTATTGTTCCTCCAAACAACAAATTTAAAGAATCACTAGAACATGTTTTCTCAGTCCATGAAATTAAAAACCAATGAACTTGAAATCAATAAAAACCAATGAAACTAAATGAATTCACTGCATATTCTGGATTCTACTTAGAGGTGAACAAATCTTTAAGATTTACACTTATTTATAGTGAAATAAATTTGTGCCATTTTTTTAAACATTTATTTCTTTTATATTACATGAGATGATGCACTTAAATACATATAAGAGCAATAGTCTTTTATCATGATACCTAACAATCAAGCTTATGTACTTAAATATACATAATCCCCAAGGACTTATCATGGTACCTAAAGCACAATCTCATACACTTAAATGCATATAATTCCCAAAGACTTTTATCATGATATTAAATGAACAATAACTTCTTAGAACAACTCACACAAAAAAATTAAATTAGGTAAGACAATGGCCTATCAGCTTTGTATGTTCAGTGTTAATGTTTTTGCATTGTTAGACAATTATGTGAACTTTATTTTCAATTTTAAAAAATGAAGTTTTGGGTCAAAGTAGTAAGTGAATTATTCTAAAAAAGGATAATAAATCATCATTTTATTAATATTAAGCAAGCTACCTTACCTCAGTGAGACCTTCCAATGATGTTAAATGTCCTGCAAGCTCTGCTTTTAATTCAAAGCATCTAAAATTAAATATTAAAAAGAATAAGAAAACACTACACAAAGTATCTTTCTCTACCATTAACTACCCCACATGCATGTACATATCTATCAATATGTCAGTCTATAATTTCATTCACACATACCAACAAACTAGATACCTATCTACCCATGGATTTATCTACCATCAAATGAAATCAGGAGACCATAGTATTTGGGAATTTTAAGAAATCAAAATAAACTGAAATTTTTTTTTCCTTATAAAAATAAGAACAACTCCTGTCTTCTTTGCAATAATTTTATACATAACTGAATTTAAAATTATATCATTGAATAGGTTTGTAATGACCTGCAAAATAATTTGTTTATATACATTTAACACTAGAAAGGAATACATATATTTAACGCATTCATATATGCTAGTAAAAAACTAAAAAAATTATACATTTTATTGTTTGTTGTTTTAATGATCCAAATTGTTCTGAGATTTTGACTTAACCTGTTTCACAACTGATTAGGCCACTGCTCTGACATGTGGCTGGTGTCAAAGATGTAATTAAAGGATCATACACATAATATTTGTCATCATTAATTTGTGACTGATACAAACATTTTTTTTAAAAAAAGATAAATTTATTAATACTATTTTGTCAAGAATATCAATAAAGCTGTAACATGATTCATTATAAATTTCCATACATTCCTTACTAATGGAAACTATCGACATACCAGTACAGTGAAAAAATGCCATGGCATGAAAAAAATACCAAGGCACAAACCACTGAAAAAAATACCAAGGCACATACCACTGAAATAAAATACCATGGCACCTACCACTGAAAAAAATACCATGGCATGTACCACTGAAAAAAAAAATGCTATGGTACATACCATTGATAAAATATGCTATGGTACATATCACTGAGAAAAAAAAATATAATGTGGTAAACTGGTAATATTGTGCACCTCTTCCTGTGTCTATCTATGTGAGTCGAAGCTGATGTCTGCATTTCTGGATAGGAGAAACTGTGTGAGTCAGATTTTAAGCATATCTGTATACCCATGTGATGCCTTCAAAACCGATACGGAGGACATAATGTAGGATTACATTTAATATTTATGAAGTTAACTGTGGTAAGATTAAGGGGCTGGAGTATTACACAATGATCAAAACTCAGGTGAAAAACCTTAACAAAATGATCTGTTGATGACCAGTGACATGTGCCTGGTGCAAGATCAGTCTGGTAATGATGATAAATTTATGTAAATGAGGCTGCTACTGTTCTGTCTCATGAAGGTGTGATTTGTCACTGGGAAAAGGACTTTAAGAAGGTACTGCTTGACTCTAGGAAGGAGGAATTAATGGCTCTCAGGTGTTTTTCATCCATTTGGAGAAGCCAAGGATACCTCACAAAAACTGATAGTCTTCCCTACTTTGATAAGGGTTACAGACCATTTTATTTTATTTTTACATTTTGCGATTTTATAAAAAGCTCCACACCTGGTCAGGCAAGAGACAACAAACTGGAAAGCCATCTATGCATAATACACATCTTGTGTACACTAAACAGGTAGAATGAGTTTCCCATATAGCCTTCTCATGTCCATGTTTTGTGATAGTAGAATCTCTGAAAGTTCATGCAAAACAAAAAAAGGAAAATCCCAAACGATCAAAAGATTATACAATACTTATCCTATCACCTCCAAAATGAATTGGGATATATTTCTAATGAATCATTGCTTGATAAGAAGGTACAAAAAAAACCCTTAATATCTACAATATAAACACAAATAACACTAATCCAAAGCAAGGAAAGAGGAGACAAACACTCAATTGATAAACAAAGGTAGGTGAAAAGTCAAAAAGATTTTAGAGACAAAATATAGGCAAATTGATGAGTGATATGTCACACATGTCATCCAAAAAAGAAATGGTATTATATGCATACATACATACATATATATGAGAGAGAGAGAGAGAGAGAGAGAGAGAGAGAGAGAGAGAGAGAGAGAGAGAGAGAGAGAGAGAGAGAGAGAGAGAGAATGCCATTGTTTCTTTACCTCTTGAACAACTCCTTAAGCTTCTCTTCCTTATCTTGCAGCTTCTTGTTGGAAATGGTTTTGGTACTTTCCTTTACCAGTGCGTCAACCTGTTATGAAAAATCAATTTTTGGAGCAAAATATATTTCTTCAATAATGCTGTTCCAAACATAATAAACTGTATCTTAAGTACAACCATTTACACTGAAAATCCATCCATCTTAAGCTAATTGTTAAAGGTTGTCTGCCAAAATAGGTGGAAGAGTGAATCTCCACAAGATATACAGATTGGTGCCAAATCCAATACATGTAAATACTTCAGTTACCATTATCATGAATAGTGCTTACTTTATCTTGATACACCAAAGAAAAATCTTATATATATATATATATATATATATATATATATATATATATATATATATATATATATATATATATATATATATATATATAAAGAATACAAATCATATGGCGAATAACAACCCTCTCAAGCGTACTGGATCCACCAAGGGATCACGTTTGTCAGGGATTAATTAAAATAGATGCAATAAACTGACGACGAACAGTACGAAACTAGTAACTAACTAGCCTAAGCGCTTTCGACTCTTAATGAGTCTTTTTCAAAGGCAAATACAAAACATAGTTACGACAAACAAATAAACACAAAAACGTTGCGTTTGTAAACCTCTACATTTCTATCTTCACATGTGCTAAAACTATAAATACAACCAGCTTGTATAGATACAACCAGCTTGTTGTTTCCGCAACTAGTCTATACAAGCTGGTTGTATTTATAGTTTTAGCACATGTGAAGATAGAAATGTAGAGGTTTACAAATGCAACGTTTTTGTGTTTATTTGTTTGTCGTAACTATGTTTTGTATTTGCCTTTGAAAAAGACTCATTAAGAGTCGAAAGCGCTTAGGCTAGTTAGTTACTAGTTTCGTACTGTTCGTCGTCAGTTTATTGCATCTATATATATATATATATATATATATATATATATATATATATATATATATATATATTATTTTTTTTCATATCAAACAGTAGTAACTATGTATATTTAAACCAATATTTCTCAATGTAATACATTTACCAGCTCATCCAATTATTTCCACCCAAGTTTCTAAATTCATCTATTAAATGCTAAAACCAGTCTTTTGATTTATATGACTTGAATAATTATCTTAATTACATACCAAAGGGAGGTAAGAACTGGTGTGATCTGAGTGTTAGGACTCTAAAATTGGTTACAGGATCATCAACAGAAAGTTATGGGAAAACATTAATGGATTTTGTCACAAGTATATTTCATATCTGCAGGTTCTAAAACATCCTCGGCTGAAATAATAGCATATTGAGACACCTATGGCAAAAAAAGGATGACACTGAACCCAAGAAAAGACACTGTCTTTTTTTCAACTGATGTGATCTCTGATATTCTAGTATAATAACAAGATTTTCATGATGCTATTGTGGTGGCCATATTAAATGTAAGATTGGCAACATTTTCATTTAGGATCACCAAGATATCATATAAAGCCATTTGGTGAATATCCCATTTGGTCAGTATGACATTACGTTTACAAAGACCAGACATAATTATTTCAAGATAGCAGTAACCATGGCCATATTGATTGTCAGAACATTTCCATTCAAGACCATTTAGGCATAATAAAAGTCTTTCTGTACTGAAGGAATAGCAAACAATTTCAAGATGGCCACTGTGCCATCCATATTGGACATCCTGCAGCACAATTTTCATTTAGGACCAAATGGACCTTAGGATGAATGAGTATGTAATGTGTTATGTATGTTTAATTTGTATTCTGTGCTTGACCTTTGTCTGTAACTGTTGGCAGAAGTTTGGGCCAAACTAACTAATGTCATATTTTAACAATATGTTTACTTGGATTTGAGTTCAGGATCTTGGGGTTTTCCTTTGGAAATAATATTGTCTACCTGATTTCTGTCTTGATATTTACTTGAAGTTAAGTTCAAGGCCTGACCTTGTTTAATAGATTGTTATATTCTAGAAATAAATTTGTTTATGAATTTGATAGGGAAATTACCCACATCCTGATCATTTTATTGTGACATAGGTCAGGTGACAGTCTTTATACAAGGAAATGGGTGGGCAATTATTGATTCCTTGATTCCTATTTAAATATCAGTCCAGTGGAATCACTTTTATTTATGTTCAGTTCTAATTCAAGAGAAATTATTTATTTTAATTATTCAATGGAATTATAAGGTTCTCACATTGGTTTGGGATTATTAAGGACTCATTCAAAAGACATTCTAGATAATGTAATCATGATACATCAAGACTATTGGTACATCTGCACAGTTATATTATTGGAATTCATTTGGAACATTCTATATTTTTGGACTTGTGATAGATATTAAGGATTACATGTATTTTGGTTTTAATTCACAGTACTGCAAATTCCCTGTAAGTTTTCACTTTGTATTCAAGGAAAATACCATGTTTCTTTAATGTTTACAAAACATGAATGTCACAGAATTGTATACATTTATTCCTTTATTAAATAAATGTACTTGGGTTTTGTTTTTTATGTACAACCATACCTGAGGGTGATCAATGTATATTCTACAATATTTTGAAACAGTGAATTCAGTTTATCATTGCTTTAGACGGGAAAAACCAAATACATTGTACATGAATTACATAATGTTGAGCTACATTTCCTGTGTATAAATGCTTAAAACTAAAATAAAAAACTTACATTATGAACCGTTTTGTCGATCAGAGGTCTACTTTGAAACCTACATATCTCCAGCTGTAGAGGTATGTAAATTATTTGTTTATATGCATTGTAAGTTATATCCATTGTATTATCATATTTGATTTTGTATTTCTGTCACTTCGACTAGTTTAGTAAATGCTAATATGTTGTATTCTTATCTGTGATTTATCAAGAACTCCACAAGATTGCATTTAGTGAATGACCGTTTAGTGCATTATGAATCTCATAATTCACTAATTTACTTCTGAATTTGTTTCTTGTTTATTGTTTTATAATGCAAGGCTGACAATGCATATAACTTACCATATATACCGTCATTGCATACTACCATATATACCAGTGTCATGCGTAGTACATGGTATTGGATATATTTTCAGCTGTGTTGGTGATATAGTGCTGTGCTGTGCTGTAGAGCTCTGGTGTAGAGCTGTGTGTATGCTGCATTTGCAGTGCTGAGCTGTGCTATGTATACAGCTGTGTAGGGCTGCATGTGCTGTGCAGAGCTATGTATGCTGTTGTGTGCAGTGCTGAGCCATGCTGTCTGTTTTCGAGTACTTTGAATATTCCAACATTGCTAGTCAGGTTGAGGGAGATCAGGCGCTGCAGAACGAAGTGGTGGGCACTGATTATCTAACCCAGGAATCAATGGTGGTTGGTAACTACAAATCTTCGATTGTTTGGACAGTGGAACTGGTAGCAAAGTGTTAAGGGAGTATAGACATTGCTCCAGATATATAATATTTTAGCCATGGGCTAATGTAGGGTTTTTTGTAATACCCAGTATTTTGCTATGAGTTTAACTATCAATTCATTATTTTGAATGAACTATCATTTGTTTTGCTATTATGAGTAATGCTATCAATTCGTTATTTTGAACAAAATATCATTGGTTTTGCTATTGTGGGTACAACTATCAATTCGTCATTTTGAACAAAATATCATTTGTATTTTACTATTGTAAAGATCATATTGCTGTTTTGTGATATACAGAGAATTGTTCTTTCTTTGTCTTTTTATCTTATTTATTGCATTAATATAGTGCTAATTATGTTAATTAGTCCCATATTGGGACCCATGCACGCATGTATCTATCATACTCAATTTGATATTTTTATATAACATTACATATTGTATTGCATTCTCATCAATGGTGTTTAGTTATTAATCCAAAAATCCCAAACTCGGTTATCTTGTTACACATGTTGGTTTTGCTTCTTTCTGTTACTTAGTTTTGGACCACAGAGTCATAATAAAAATTTCATTCCAATCCTCCATGTCACTTAGAAGTGACAGCTAACTTGTGCTAATAAACTAGTAAAGCCATAAACTGGTGGATGAAAATTGTCAAAGAGTTACCTTTTGCTACAATTCAAAAAAATCATCAGGTGAGAACCAGAAAACAACATCAGTATTTTCTTTCTGCAAGCACTGCATATATGATATTTTAAGGTAATAACATATTGCAGCTGCAGTATTCAATCTTAGCACAATCACTATTCAAACTGTGATACTTTGGGTTCCTATATTAAGTTGCCATCTTACATGTGTCTAGCCTATCATCCATCTTGGGTTCCCACATTAAGTTGCCCTCTTAAACTTGTGTAGCCTATCATTCATCTTGGGTTCCTACATTAAGTTACCATCTTACATGTGTCTAGCCTATCATCCATCTTGGGTTCCTATATTAATTTGCCATCTTACATGTGTCTAGCCTATCATCCATCTTGGGTTCCTATATTAATTTGCCATTTTACATGTGTCTAGCCTATCATCCATCTTGGGTTTCTACATTAAGTTTCCATCTTACATGTGTCTAGCCTATCATTCATCTTGGGTTCCTATATTAATTTGCCATTTTACATGTGTCTAGCCTATCATCCATTTTGGGTTCCTACATTAAGTTACCATCTTATATGTGTCTAGTATATCATCCATCTTGGGTTCCTACATTAAGCTGCCATCTTGTCTAGCCTATCATCCATCTTGTAAGTGGTATTCATATTACATATTAACCTCAGCTAATGATAGAGATCTGAAAAATACGGACTTGCAGACAAATTGAGAAAATTGTTAGCAATACATTTGCTGTTAATACATGCAGATAGAGCTAAAACTTTACTAGTATCAACAATCATCAAACGAAACTGATTATTAAGATCCTATGTCAGTGAATTTCTTTTCAGCCATTACAGTTTTAGATATACAGTTTTGAGAAATCCAAACAGTGATTTTTAATAACTGACTTAAGGCTAAAGCAGATGAATGAATGTTGAGAGAAATGTCTGATATATAACCATATTCAGTCCTAAAACTGTTCTTTAATTATCCTACATTAATTTGTTTTATCCATCTTTATTTTTCCAATTCAGTGAATTATGTTCACAGAGTCTCTGTGTCTAAGACCACCCAATTTTAAAATTCTGATGACCTCAAATTTGAAATGAAGACTACAATTAACAAATATATTTAAGATCAGAAAAAAATTATTCTGCACCATAAACAAAATGTACCCATTTGCTCAAATAATCAATGCTTACACAGCCATAGGTAAACCTGTTTGCATATATTCCTTCATGTATGAATAAGTGTCCCACCAGTTGCCATATATGCAGTATGTCTGGCACTATAAACAACTGAAGCTGAAATTGTTTTTCCTAGGCCCTGCATATTTCATATCAGTATGTGACAGAGGTTGGAGAAGGGATATATATAAGTAATTATACTCAAAGGATTTTGGAAAATGCATTTTCAGTGGGCAATATTAGCTTTGCATATTTATCATGGTCTCATTATTACATATTTATATCTTTTTCTCCGTAAACCATAATATACTATGCCATGAGCTGCAAATCTAAAATGAACATGTCTCCAAAATTTCCAGCTTTTAGTGATCAACAATTTTCTCCTCAAAACAGGGGAAACATTTTTATAATACCTTAAATGAATGTTAAAGCATTCATACATTTGTACACTTTAATAAAAAAAGACATTTAAAACATGAATTCAAATTCTTTCCTATGTACAATAATTTAGGGTGAATTATCTCCAGTTGTACATTAGAAATCACATCTATCTGATTCACTCCCAAATAGAATCACAGTCCTGGTGAATATAAAAACAAAATGCATGTTATTATCCACTGCATCGATGTCATGCATCCTTGATTCTAAAATGTGAGTAGCAAATTAAAGATTGAGACAATATTTAATGATACCTCATCATGATCTTAAAGGGGTTAAGTTGTATTTATAACTAAGTTGGCGATAACAACCACCATAGTATCCAAGCAGTTTATACCTCTTAAGCTGGTGATCACAACTTTAAAATTGTATATCTGGTGATTGAAAAGTTATAAACTTGATGTATAGTATGCCAATTTTGGTCCAGAAGTTTGTATACTTTTGAAGTGTAGCTTATATTTTAGTCCATAAGAATGATTTTGAATAGCACTTGCACTTATTTCAGCCTTGTACTAAAATAAAGATATTATGTCATTGCCCCAGCTGAGGCCATATTGTTTTTGGAGAAAGCCCCTAGTGATGCGAAGTAACACAGATGCTGGTAGCATTTTGAAAATTATAAATAAGCTATATATTCTTCTGGAAAAGTATTTATTTAATATGGTGACCACTAAGTTTTGTTACTATGCTATGTACAAGTGATTAATGATAAAAGAAGATGGTGTTTGGTTCATTGGATTTGGAAACGGTTTTCCAAAGCCTGACAAGGAGAGAGATAGGTTTATGCTATAGGTATACCATTTGCAACCGACGTGAGTTTGCCATAAAAAAATGTGCAAACAGATACATATATATATGTAGTTTGCACTTTGTTAGTGGAAATGGACCCACCAGGCCTCGACATTCTAACCATCGACGTAACTGAATATTGGAATGTTAATTTATATTTGAATGAACAAATTTAGCGCCTAGTGCATCATTTTTAGTAAGAACAATAGTATCACTGGTTGCCATTTTGCTGGTTTGCCCTGTCAAAAAATCTGGTTTTAGAAACTGATGTCACTACATGTGACATATCAAAGACTTAAAACATACAAGCACCATTCTTTTACTTTGATAATATATTTTTCTGAGGCAGCTTATTAATTTTTTAAGAACAATCTTAAATGTAATGTGATGACTGATTTAGAGTAAGAGCAAGATCTGGGGTGGAAATGTCCATAGTACAGTCTTACTTCGGTGGGCCACATTATAGACATGGCATTTCTTTCTCATGTCAAATTTAGCACTGGCATGTTTCAAATATAAAAATTGACTTGGTTACTTTCTTCAATATTTGTTTCATGTTCACCACCAAATACATACATGATACACCAAAATTCACTATTTCTGGCAAAGGTCTCAGAAATGCATAATCACCCACATCTGGATGCAATTTTTTTTATATGGGATGCAAAAAAGTCACTTAGAAGGGAGTCCTCCATACACATGTAACAGGTGGATGGCAAGCTTCAAAGACTTGCCAGTCCTGCCTTAGCCATCTGCTAAGTGAGACTATTAGCTCTATTAGCTGTGCTGATATTTACAATGACAGCATTCAGTGGGTGAAAGAGATTCTGATGATGTGGTTTTTTATAAGAGCACATCAAATAAACAACTTTAGCTTTCATTATTGTGTTCATTTCTTAGTGTAGCTGAATAAGTAGTGCATGTGACCTTGAAATCAAGACATGTTGAGACTTATTAAAATGCCATTTGCAAATTTGGAGAAGTATTCTGGGGATTGAAGGGTAAACTGACGAAGATTGTAATGAGATTCAGGAGGGTGCTAGAACCAAAAATTTGGATGGGACAGCAGAGCAGTCAACCCTACAAACTCACAATTAGTAAAAAGGAACAAAAATTAGTGAATTTTGAACACAATTGGTGAAAAATTATACCATGACACTAGCTCCATCCATTTTGATGGTCAGTACTGCATTATATGAAAATCCCAAAATAAAACTAAAACATTATTTACACTGATCACAAATTTATTTGCAACCGAATTTACTGATGTACACCAATTTCACACCATTTGTCATGATATGATGCTACGGCAGACTTGAACTTCCTCAATCAGTCTATGGTAAATTTGTTTTCAAAACAGGTCAGGCTTCTTGCCTGTTTTTAAATCTTTGTGACTAAACTTGTTGCAAATTTTCAGCACCTAAGCAGGCACCAAAGTTGGTCTTATTTTTCCTTAAAATACTCTTTCACTGTCACTCTTGCTGATCTCCAACTGAGAAAGACAGGTTATGTTTAACAAGAAAACTCACAAACAATACTTCAGCACTGGTAGCTTGCAGGACTTGAGTAGGTGGTTTAAAGTACTCCAAAGCTGAAATCTGTTGGGTGCTTTTTATTTTTCCAATATCTATTTGCTTTTTGCAAGCTGTGTGCTTTTTTCACATCGTTCTGCCAAATGCCCACAAGGGCTGGTATAGTTGCTTACAATTTATGTCATACATGTACTGTATAATATTATTATATACTAAATGTATGGTTTATAAATTGTAAGCAACAATAAAATTCATGGCATAACACTAGTCTGTACAAAAAGAATAATGTACATCAGTGTTTGATGGCTGAATGCAAGGCCAATTTTTGGTATACACCAATCTATATTTTTTACTTTTGTACAATACCGATCTTTTTCCATGGAAGTAAAAACATTTTAACTGTTGTGTAACTTAATTATGAAATGGTATTAATCCATTAGATCAAACGTCAAACAATTAATGATTAGTGGTGTTGATTTAAAGAGGTTTAAATATAATCTGTAGAGTTTGTCTTTTTTTGCTCATCCTGAAATGTGTGCTAAATTATAATGTGACCAGATACACAAGATTTGTGGTATCCACTTTGCATAAATACACACAATTCCACACAAAACGTTACCACATGGTCCCAGGATATGGTCTAACGAAAGTCCAGTTTGATCCATGGGTCTAAGGAGGTAATGGACAGTTTCATAAATTAGCCCCTAGCAAATCTCTTAAGTCTGTGGTATGATTTTATTAGCTAGTATTAGTTAACAATAAAAAAAAATATGGATATATTTGTGAATTTGGTTTTTCTAGCTTGTTTTGTTCTTGAAACTGACATGAGGCATGTAGGCCTCATGTAGTCACTGCACAGTATGTAGCCAGTGAAATACCAATAGTCAGTTCGGAAGGATAGCTAGACACTTATAACAGTAGACAAGTTGGTTCATGACAAGAATAATATCTCAAAAACTGCCTGGATGATAACTATTTTGATGTGCATCAAGCTGTTAAGTTCACAGTGTTTTCAAAATTATCAGAAGGGGGCAAAGGCTTGTCTTTTACACTGCAAGAATCACATGTTTTCAAAAATGGTCAACATACAGGGGAAATGCATGTATAAATTTTGAGGTGGGATGCATCACCTTTTTATGCTATGAATTTCCACTGATTTGTCATGACATGTTAATGATATTCTTTTGTTTTGCTTTATTACTCATATCCAGATATATGGACGTTTTTGACCTCACTCGTGTTTTTTTTTTTTTAATGAATTTTTATATCAGGCAGATGTATGGAACAATAAATTTGTGCATGAAAGCTTGCCCCTTACACCCTAATCTTTATTTTCAACAGCATATTAGAGTTATCCACCTTGCTTGAGCATAGAAGACAGTACTGTCTTACAAACAAAAGTCGCATACATTTTATCGAGAAAAACGAAACTGTTGTAGCATAACGATATTCTCATTATTATGTGCTATGGAGATAGCTGCAACATAATCCTATAAAATGCAACAAAACCGGGTAAAATACGAGTCCGAAGACCATAACAAAAATGTCAGCATGAATAGACTTGCTCTTTTGTATAAAATTCGGTTGATTACCTTCTTCTTCAGCTGATCGCCATCTTTCGTGGCTTTTTCAAGTGGTCCAACTTCTTTTCCCATCCTAAATATATATAAATCAGCACATATAGACCAATATGACGGCTATTCTGAAGTGAAAAATAGTTTTTCTTTACAAATCAACGGGAGCTATTGCCAGGTCCGCCATTTTTAAACAAACACGATGTCCTCTTTTTACTATTTTATTGTTATGTGGTTGTAAAATATAAAAATATATGTGTAATTTGTTTTGCTAATAATAAAATGTAAAAAAATAAATTAGTTTAATTTGATCTGTTATTCATATAGTTGTCTGTTATTCTTTAGGCATGCTAGAAATAATTTGTGTTCTATTACGAAAAGATAGCATAGTATAAATAAATTTGTGAATCCGATTCCTTTGCGACAGTTTTAGCATTTGCTAATCGGATTGTCGCTAGGCAATTTCCGTTAAATGAAAAGTATATCATGAACTATTTTCATTCACTTTGAACAAAATGGCGACGAATGGTGACAAATTCCCAATCGGAACAATATCATTCTTTAGTTGTAGTAACAAGCGATACACTCCACAAGAGGCGGAAGCAGCAGAGAGGCTGAACCATACAAGGTTGTGCCAGGCGAACCTTTTGTCACAACTATGAGAAACAAACTGCTATTCTTTATGTTTGTTCTCATCAATAGACACTAGGGCTCTCTAGGATAATGGTCCGGCGGAGATATTAATGTAGCGTCAAGAAGACGAAGGTGACAAAGTAGAAACAATCCAGAGACAATTTGTGCCATTTGGAAAGAAATGTCATAAAATTAATTTGTTTGGAACAGTTTTTAATAAAGGCAAACTAGAGAGAATTATTCTGATTTTGATGAGACTGTTAATATTTTTTGTAGTTAGAGAAAGTAATCCTGATTGACTAAGCTAAACAAGAGTGTGTGTATCAGGTTTCAAACTGTAGCTGAGTTCTGTTGAATTACGATAAGACGATATCTGGCATAATAGTGGGAATATTGTTCTATACCAGGGGACAGACAGAAAGACAGAAATAGAGAGATTGAAACAATAAGGCAACGCTGACCTTCACCAACAGCGATTGGAAGGACCGGAAACAACTAGGTTATATTGACGTGTCGGCAATTTGAGTTCGTTCACATCAATTTCGTAAATCCATTTCTAAGAGAAAGTGTACTGTACAATTTAAATATAATGTTTAATTTCATTTTGTTTATGCAGTTGATCAAATCGTTACAATTTATTTACGGGATCTAGTCTTGTTATATTCCATGTCACTGTTCATAACTCTGTTATTTCATCCATTAATTTTGTATCTTTATTCCATTGTTTGTTCAACTTGGGAAGTAACACCGGTGTCGATCGTCTCTTAGATAACTATAACCAAAGTGCCATAACAGCAGAGGAGGACTTACCATTAGGCAAAGGTCTGCAAAGGTCCCAAACTACAAAAGGCCCCGTAGAACGCCTATTAAACTTATGTTTGCGATTTGTTTTCTTACTTTCCACCAATTAATTATATATTTAAACATTGATACACTGAGTGAAGACTGGTGATAAGTTACAAGCACATCTTTCTCAGATAAAAAAGGACTAAAAAGATGGAGAACAAATGCTGTGGAGAACTTCATGCCTGTGTTTGCATTAAGCATCAAAATGACTAAATCCACCACTGCATAACAGGTGGGGGGAACATATCACCCCCTTCCATCATGGTCAATTATAGTTATAAAATAATATCTTATCGTGATGCTAAATGTATAAGACAGACTGCACACAACTACAAAAATTAAATAAATAAATTATTATGCTTTAGTTTATTTTGTTTAACAATACTAGTTCTCGTGTTTGAAAGAGAAAATAACTTCGACATTGTTGTTTGTTGCTATGGTTAGACTGGACATAAAGAGTGCTTACGTCTAAAAATATTGTGTCAAAGCTGGAAACACATGCTAAAGGGGGAAGAAGGATAGTGCCACTGATGTACATGCAATAAATAATCACATTTGTTCTCACTTCACTGCCACACATACTGAACTCAGTGAAACATTTAATCTCTGAGTGTTACCAGAGAATACTGGGCGAAAATCGATCCAAGCACGTGTTTGGATAAAGAAGTTCAACTAATTTCCAATGCATACCCCGGTTTCGAATTTTGAAACAGCCATTCTAGTTATTAACAAAAGAAAATGATGCAAAAGGTACTATTAATGATTCTTTACTATGTAAAATAAATCAGTTTATTTACTGCAATGTTGTATACTTAGGCGAGCTGGTGTTGTTACAAATTCCAATAAATGCCTCCTGTTGGGTATTTGACACTAAATCACGGGCGGATACACGCATGCAAAGACGTACATAAGTTAAACGGACACCTCCATTTTTATGTGTTTAGGACGGGGATAAAACACTAGTTCTATTTCGTATTTGGTATCTTTTAATTTAAGAAACATCGAGGTATCACAACCATCCTGATTCAGAAAACAAGTTTCATGATTCCATCACCGAATCTCCCAGCAGCTCTTCAACTTTCTCCAAATTAGCTATGATAGTAAACTGACTGTTAGTTATATAATGTTCACATCATTTCATATTTATATAAATAGTGAAATGTTTCATTTCAATTTAGATAGACTTAACGCAGTAATCTTGGGTTCGTTTCTTCATCATAAAATTAAACACCATAAGAATTTGCTTAATTTCCTGTCGTATGTGGACGAAGACACCGTATTGGCCATGGCTGTTGAAACGGTATTATAATATAAGTCACTTGGGTCATGTATGCGCATTTACTTATTTAAAACTAGATAAAAAATGTTCTTTTAAACTTAGACACTAATTTTCTGTAACCAAAGTCTATTCAGTTCTGATTTAATGATCTGCACCTTAATTGTCACGAACAAACTTCCAGACGAAAATTACCTATCACTATGGAATTTTGCAATGGTGGTCATGTACTTGGGTCAAAATAACCGGTCATAATTACATTACAGTAAATATGGAAATTTATACACCCAGTTAACCGTTGTTCACATGTATATTGCAACAATGTAATGTTAATTTAGGTTACATAAACATGTATCTTTTACTGCATTCTAACGGGGTACTGCTTCAAGCAATGCGACATCACGCAGATTGGACAATATGTGCTGAAAAATGATTTTATCTCTGTAAAATGTTTCGTTAAGAAAGAACGCTTGTTTTTCGACTTAAAGATTGTAAGAAAAGTATAATCTACATGTATTTATAAAAGTTAATATTAGTTCAAATAAGAGTAGCACAACAATTGAAAGTAGCAGCGTCTCTCAGAATGAAAAAAAATTTTGTTCTTTTTTTCTATCTAAATAATTGTTTCCACAGAAATGAAAACTATGTGATCAAAAGATTATCAAATGGGTAAGGTTAGCAAAAGCTGGACATTATTCAGCTCGTTTCATAAATTCAATTTTAAATCATTACCCATCTGAGATTCTCTATATCATATCGTTATCACAACGGCGTAATTTATCACCTCATCGCAACAATCACATCACTGTTTCAAATTTGGAGAAAACTCCGCTCTTGCGCTACAAGGAAAGTGTGTGTGTGTGTGTGTGTGTGTGTGTGTGTGTGTGTGTGTGTGTGTGTGTGTGTTTTCCCAGACGTTCGCTTGTCAAAGACCTCGCAATAATTTGATTCACAAGTCTGACTGCTGAAAAATGATAATCTGCCTTACTCTAAACAGTAACAAGAGTTTTCAACACATAGTTTGATTGTAAACTAACTTTTTCATGCCCTTGCTAAAATTTTATGTATTTCCCAAGCTGTATCCCAAACGATAATATGGCATTTATTTTGGGTTAAAATTTTTGTTTCAAAATCGCCGATTTTACTGTATGTTTGGATCTTTAAGTAGTGCTTTACTTGAGCAAATCAAGATCGTATACATAGGTAAAAATATGTGTAAGTGCAGTGTTTTGGTGTGAACGTGAGATGTATATGCACCATGGTTTGTTTATATTTATGTTGTACATAACAGAGGACTCAAAGCAGATTAGTCCTTTATAACCAACTGAGACGCCTCTGAAATTATTATTATTATTATTATTATTATTATTATTATTATTATTATTATTATTATTATTGTTGTTGTTGTTGTTGTTGTTGTTGTTGTTGTTAATTAATACTGCTACTAATACAACTATTAATAACAATAAATGCGCCTCACAGAAAGATAAAAAAGAGAATAAATAAACAAGCACGGAAACACTGCAATTTTCGTCGTCGTTGTTGATGAAATTAGTAGCGGTGTGGATTTTTCGGATTGTGTCGTTCTTTACCTCGCTTGCTTAAGATGTATCAACGCACTATTTGGACTGGTAGCATTACAAGTGTGTACCTTGGGATAAGCAGTCTAATCGACGAACATGTGTTGACGTTTTACTCCTATTGATGCTTATTATTTTTCACTTCCTTTCACGGTAAATAGATCATATCGCCGTTTAAAACGTGCACCAGCTTTTGTCAAAACTGCGTTTTTGTCACATCTTTAGTGATGTAGTTATAGTTTCATGCATTATAACCAACTGAAAGATGTCTAACTAGTCAAGAAAATCTAAGAGGCAAACATAACTACAAGGGCTCGTATCGTTGCTTACAATTTACCTGTCATTAGTATGAACCAGTGATTTTTATTATTATTTTTATTTGAAAGATAACTCAATCAAATTTTGAACACATGTAATACTAGTACAAATAAGCATATCAAAGTTTATTTTATGAAAATATTTGTCCGAAATTGTATTTTTATGAATTATTTTTCAAACTTTGACTTATTACTGTTAAAGAATTAATTATTTTTGTGCCGAAGTGTTACCATACTCAGCATAGATTTTCTAGATTCTTGTTATATATTATAAATAAAGCAAGTTTTAATTGCTTTCTTGGTTAGTTTGAGGCCAATGAGATAGAGACATTAAATTGTAATTTGGAGAGATAACCACATGAATGTTGCTAAACACAGACCTTTTGTGAAGAAACATGTTAATATACAGAGCCTGTAAAAAATGATGACAAAATATTTGAACTTCCATTGTTTTAAAATTCACAATATTAGTACTTAACATTACATGGAAATAGCAAGCAAATGGCGTTCAAAACATAGACACAGTTTTCTCTTTTACACTTTTTGTCTCCTCTTTTCCGACAAAAGTTGTCATCTTATACTAAGCATGACTTTATAAAAGAAATGCAGTATTCAGTAAAACCTGTTAATTGATTTTTGTCTGTTTACAGTGGGATACATAAGTAAGGCATTTTCCTTTCCAAAATACCTAATGTGACAGATGCGAACTATGCTAAATACTCTTTTAATTTTAATATACCAACACACCAAAGGTCAGAATGAAAGTTTCTTTTGACACCACTAGGGCTTTCCCTGCTTTAAAAAGAAAGAAAATTAAACAGCTATGTTAGTGCGCTATGTTCACAATAATGTTTGTGTTTTTCTCATGCCACACTTAAATACAGAATACTGTGAATTTGTTTAACCTTTTATTCTCCCTGGAATATTCAACCAATCAAATTTATTTGATGCTGAAACAAAGTCTGTCCAACACACCAAATGTCTCAGGTGACTGCCATCTTTTTAAACTTCCGGTTTGCATATATGATCCCTCAATTGAAATCAAAGTTTAAATACTTTACAGTAATTACACATAAATCCTTGAAGGTATATATTCTTCATTGATTGTGCTTAAATTCTGTGCTAAAATTAAATCAGTGCAGAAGCTGTTACTATGGAAATCAAGTTTCTGAAATTTTCAAAACAATCACAATCCTTGATTCCAGCATGTTTTGGGAATTTAATGAGACTGCACTACAAGTTTAATGTGTCAAGAATTTATTTTGGATGTTAATTTTAAACAGCCAATGAAAATAAATGCAAGAAATGGTGTAATAGAACACCTTTCAAGGCCAGTAAGTGTGGACATGAAATTTAGGCTGTTTTTTTATAGTGCAACATAATAACTACAAGGGAGGCCACTTCTCTCCTTTCTTGCATGATCTATTTAAGAATAAACTCTGCTAGTTAAAGCTATATTTGCATTTCACGTGGCATAATAAATTTGGTACTGATGTTTAGCTCAGCATTCAACTTTGTATGAGTATCCAAACTTTAGCTTACAATCACACCTTTAAGGACTTCAAGACAATTTTTCCACGCTACTGTTTGAGATGGTCACGATCATGCCATTATAATGTGCAAATGAAATCCTGCTGATTGGAATACTGTTCTCTCATTGGTTAAAAGAAAATGACATCCTGCATTTATAACTTATTTTCAGTTGGCCAATGAGAAGGCAATATCAGATTCAGCACGTTCTTATTGTTTCATTAGTCATACAAACATAAAATTTAATTATTATTGTGCCAAAAAGTGTTACCATACTTTGCATAGATTTTCTAGAGTTTTGTCCTTGTCATTTTCAGTTGTAAATTTGAAAGTAACTTATTCTTTAAAATCCATTCATATATATCAGGGGTTAAGCTAGACTTAAATTTTAGGGAGAAGTGTCTTCTCCTTTTGGTCAGAACAAGGAGAAGTGGGAGCTAAACAGGGAGAATTAGGAGCTAAACAGGAAGAAGTGGGAGTTAATCCGGGAGAAGT
This sequence comes from Potamilus streckersoni, assembly GCA_016746295.1. Classification (NCBI taxonomy): domain Eukaryota; kingdom Metazoa; phylum Mollusca; class Bivalvia; order Unionida; family Unionidae; genus Potamilus; species Potamilus streckersoni. The sequence continues at coordinate 342,106 of JAEAOA010000513.1, forward strand.
GAGACCGAAACAATAAACACAATATATATATATATATATATATATATATATATATATATATATATATATATATATATATATATATATATATATACATACACACACACAGATGCATTATCTTATTTTAATGATGTGCTCTATTTCTTGGTATGCTTTTAACAGTTTTAAGCAATGCCTTATTTTCAAGTTGAAAAATATGTTTTTTGTGAGTATCAGTATATTTTGTTCGTGTATAAAAAATTATATTCATACCCATTCTATTCATACTTAGTACATGTGTTATTGAATTGAAGTAAATGCAGTGTATTTTAGCTGTATGACTTAAAAATCACATCTGAAGCTATACATTGTAATTAATTTTCATTGATAGAAGTAACAAGATTAGAGTCTTGTAACTGCAAGTTGGTAAAAATGCTTAATAAACTATCACTTAATTATTTTATTTTCTTAAGTTTTGTGTACAATTGCAGTCAAAAATATTTCTAGCATTCTTTGAAACAGCCCCTAATACATGTATATAGGAATAAATGCACAAGTGACTTCAAACCATACTGTTTGTCCTGATTTCATTGTTCCCGATAAAACTTTACTGTAACTATTCATAGACAACACACTGAAGCACTACAGTCAATATATAACTAAACTGGACCTTTTTTTTACCCTCCAAACCGAAAATCCAAGAATTGGTCTTGCACAGAGTGAGTGCATTTATTTTTAGAGGTAGGGCTTTTCTCAAACTACACACTTTCTTGCTTCATTAAAAAATCCATTAATCTGCATATTTATGGTTAACCTACCTACTGGTAATAATGACATGAATTGGTTAAATATTATTTACTTCATTACCATATATATTTTTCGTATTTTCACAGTTTAATGAAGTGGTATATCAAAGACGCTGCGATGTCTGCCATTAAAATTTCATTTACGTTTTCAAAATAATTTTATACAGAATATACGCTAATATGGCAGTTAAAATCTCCATTTATTAAAAATAGGATATACATTAGAAAACACTCTTCACCGATCATATTTTTAAAAGCAAATTACTATTTACATATTGATGTTTAAATTTCGAAACAGACTTTGGTATAATTTTATCATAGCACTGTAGGCCCAACTTCATGAAATTAAGCAGTGATATCTTGCTCCAGAGAAGGGTTAATGGTCAGTTAGCTATAAAAACTTGCATATGAATATGCAAGGATTTCTTTGTTGCCATAAGCTGATTGGTATCAACACCATGTAAATACATTTAGCATTGGGTTACAGCAGTACCAGAACCACAGGAGTTTGCAGTTTTTTCAACAAAGCACGACAAAATTTCTGACTACATGAAATCACCTTAATGGTATTATAAAATACAGCGAGGGTGCATCTCAAAGTCGTAATCTACAGTCATAGTACGTCCGAAAAATCAGAGGGTGAAGTCATTTTTGCTATCATAACAGAAGAAGGCAAAGTTTACACTTCTCTGGCGACTTCGTCCACTTCGCCTGGTAGCGTGACCCCTGATATATACTATATGTTAAGTGCTTGTACTGTTTTGACTTTAATATAATTAACTTTTTTTTTGCAAATATAGTTTGTGATACACCAATCTATTGTCATCTTTATTGGTGAATACAAATAACAAGTGATTGCTTGACCTTACATCATCTGTATGGACAATTGCCTTGATGGCACATTAACAGATTTTTATTTCTGTAAGATAGTCTCTTTCCCTATTGGTAGCCTCACTGATTTGACCTCTTTTGTCAGATTGTGCCCTCAGTTTGCTTTCAACTGGAATAACCCTACTAAAGCTATGAGCATATTTAATTAGCTGGTAATCAAGTCAAACCTGGTGATGTCAGTGATGTCCCTTGCCTAGGGGTTTTCCAAAAAGAGTTGAGAAAACCGTTGATCGAGATAAATGAAAACCAATATGGCATCATAATAATAATGTGCTTAAAATTTCATTATGTACATGATGTGCATTAATAAATGTGAATGTACATGCACATAGTTATGGTTGTTTTTTTTTACACAACAGCATTTCCACAATTTGATGAAGTGATTGGCATGCTATAAAAATATACATGTTTGTTAACAACAAAGGCACATGTGCACCAATTAACAGCAGAGATTTACCAGTATACAATACAAACCACCATCGATTCTCAATACAAACCTTTATTATAATATCCAACATTGCAAACACAAAGATCGATCACAAAATCACAAAAGACGTGCAGGGTGTAGTTCGTTTTTAAAAAAAGCTAACCAGTGTCAAAATGAAATTCGCGAGTCATTTCGCTCCGACAGCTCTGAAAAGTATAATAAACAGAATAGCTACAGCATTTTATCCTTCAGACAAGATCAACAAGAGTGAATGAACTGTCATTGGAGTGAACAGCCATATGGAACGTGATCATGTGCTACGTGAACTCAGCACATAAGCAGTTAACCAAATCCTTGTAAATTAAAAAAATCGAAAGACTGTATTCTTGCAAAATATTATATCCATTCCCACAATTGAAACTTACACGAGTCAACACCTGGCAGTATTGGACCATATATATTACTGTAGCATAAGTTAACATCTAATATAGGGATTCTTTCACTTCTGCATTTTGCAAAATAAATAATTTTTTTTAATTATGCAAAAGCTATTGATTTGTTGTTTGCTATTTCTTCTTGCTGAATTTATGTGTCTGTAACAACCAACAAACAGAAGGATTAGCCATTCCATTAATTTTATCTGTTTTATTCGAATCTTCAGAAGTCAGTCAGTTGTAGGTATAGTACGGTAGCATAATTGACTGTCAAAACATACAGTACTCCACCATATGTCCGCATAAGCAGATTATGATGTAACGTTGCACTGCTAAGATGGGGTTATCCATACCAAGGATCATTGGTATACTGATTGATTCCAGTGCATTACTTAATTAAGTTTGTAGCTTCCTTCTGTTCTCCGTATTTATGCATCAAAAGCCATAATTGTTTATACAAATTAAATAACCAAAACGTTTGTCACCAGATGGGACATTTTTGTCAATAAAGGGAAAAAATCGCCGGCAATTGGTCATGGGGATCGAGATAACCAACGTTAATAGGCAAATTTGGCCTTTTTTTGTGCTTGAGATATTAGAGTTCGGTGACATAAAAGAATCAACATAACATATGAGAAAATGCTAAGACAAAGAGGGAACTTGGTGGTTCCACTTTAAAAAAGTTGACTTAATAGGGTTGGCGAGGTAACTGAGGTCAAGATAAGTGGGTTCGACTGTACCTGAAATTATAAACTGTATATCCATGTGGTTCTTGTGATAATATAGTAATTAAAACAAAAATGAATCATTGATAGAGAGGTGTTAATTGATCATGAAATATAGTAGTGTCCTAGTTCGTTAGGAAGCTCACAATTGTCAGTTAACTGTACAGATAACCATTGACCTGTGACCATTCTTTTCTCTTTCTGGAAGCTTCAGATAAAAACTGCCTTGAATAAATATAGTCTTGCACACTGACCTAATATTGTTTCATATCTATCTCTATCTCTCTTTCTCTCTCTCTCTTTCTTTCTCGTACATACAGATGCATTAAATACAGAAAACATTTCAAGTTATTTTTATTACTATTTTTTGCAATTTGCTAATAAGGTCACTGTTGCTGTAAGAGTACAAGTTGCACTAATTTTTGGACAAATTGTTGAAAATTTTTTACCAATAACTAATATTCATTACTAATACATGTTCAGATCATCATATTCATTTTGTAACATAGCCCACTGTAACAGCTACAGAGTAGAGTGTGACCACACTATTGCATTCTCCATTATAACACAAATTAAAATCTAACACAGTCATGGTGTGGCTCCTGAAATTTCATACACATGTATTTTTCTCGTACATGAAATAAAAAAATCTTTCTTAAAAGTATGAAAAAAACAAAAAAGTTTATCATTTTAGGGAAGAGATCATGTATGACTAATACAAGATGATCGTGGTGTGGCTAAGGAAATTTTATATGCATTTTTCTTGTACACAAAAGGTAGTATTTTCTTTGTAAAAGTATGGAAAATAATGTGTAAAGATTTAATCGTACAGGGCTGGTGTTTTGCCAATATCTCAAATTGTGATTTTCTTTCCATATTGGTGGCAAAATGTACTATCTGGCGATTTTTATTTTTTTTATTGGCGACATTGTTGGCTGTTTAAACTTGTATATACAACCATTGGTTTTGAGTGGAGAAATTCAGAAATTGTTATGAAAACGTACTGAGTAAATGGGAAAAAAATCACTCTCATTTATGCTATAAATATTTATATGTTGCAGAAATGGGCATTTGTTTAATTCTCCAAGCTGCCCTTTAGTGGTGACTTTAATAACACATGCACCCTTCATCAAAGAAAGCCAAATACAATCTTCAATAAAAACGAAGAACCTATTTTCAAAGAAGTCATTTCCGAACTTAAATAAAAGTAATTGAATCTGATGGATTGTTTTATTTTCCAACGTGACTGGAACAGTTTTACTGTGCCATGAAAGTCAATGCTTATTAACTCTACCTACAGCGCTTAAAACGCAAACTTTTACTGAATTGGGATGTACTGAAAAGTCAATTTGCGTCATCATTTGTTACATGATTGTGCTATATTTTTCCCACTGAATTCAGACCTGTATGACCTGTGACAAAATTATTGAATATTTTAAATGTGAGTGTGTGTGCATATTTTCGATGGAATTACATGTATTGTAGATTCAATGTATATGATACTTTATTCATTGATATGCATTGGACATGTATATAAAAAACAGTATACATGTATATGTACCAATGTGTCTCTCAGTAAAATAAAATATTTTATATGCCTTCTCTGCTTTCACTACAAGTGTATTTCTCATTTAATATGCATTGATTTAAGATAACTGCACCAATGAAACATGTATATTTGTGCCCACATTTATTGCCTACCCCCCAGCACATTTTTTGGGGTACATGCATCATTTTCTTCTGCTACCTGACCTGGCTGCTTATAACACTGTTCAGTCTATAACAGGTTTAGGTTTTATGGCTCCTAAACTACCTTGTTAAAGCAGAGTCACATTGGATGCTCTAATTTCAGTCTATTTCTTCCAGAATAAAACCTTGACATGGGTCGCAAGAATAAGCACAAACAAAAGTCACAGTCAACCAAAGCATCAGCAGTGCCAGAGACAAAGGAGCTGCCAAAATCTGCAAAAAAGGAAATTCAAGACCATGTGAAAAGTCTTCTTGAGAGTAATGGCATAGTTTCTCATTTCTCTTTAATTACATAGGGTACTGTTAAAAATCAGGGTCACTGCTTTTACCTAGTGAAATCCATTTGCCAGTCCTTTATAGAGGGGTAAGTTATTGACCTAACTCAGACTTGACATATATTTTTGTGTACATTTACATGGAAAATGTTTTTACTTGTAGTTGATAGGAAAGTGCCAATGACAACATAAACTTGCATTGCTGATCAGATTTAAAAACTGTTTGCAGTTAGTTTTCAGAAACACATGGTCTGTAAACAATGTTCCATACTTTTATCATGTAGATTAATGTAATTTTTTCTTTTTCTTTGCAGCATTTCTTGTGCTGCATAAATGATTATTGTTTGTCCGTAAAGAAAATTCCTTTGTTACTGTTTTACAGAACAAGTTTTTTTGCCTTCAGATCGTATAAATTTTTCTGATCATGAAATAATAAAAATTCCCCTAATTCCTGACTTTCTAAAGGCTATAATGACTCAAGATTTAATATTGTTCATAGAAAACAGTATAAGACAAATAGACAGCATTCTACTATTTCTCGTAATGTTATCAAGCTTCTGCTGGACATAGACTAGAAGGCAGTCTTTGCATGCTGCTCACTAATTGTTGAGAGCTTCAGATCTAGCAAGCTCTATGGGACAGATCATGATGTAATGTTTTGTAACATTGTGTTTAAGGTGAATTTTGCAAGGAAAAATGCAATATATTGCAATATATAGCATTTATGGATATAATGTTGAGTTTACTCATTTGTACTTTAATGCTGAACAGTTTCCTTGCATGTAATGAAATTGGAAAAAGATAAGAAAATCATGTTGCTTTTTATTTCACCAAAATACGCACTAAATGTTATAATTACAACAATGATTTAGCAAACAGTAAGCAAGATCAACCTGAGTGAAAACTTTTGCCAGAAGGAAACAAAAATTTGCAGAAGAGTTGCAGTATTATCTTGCCAATTCAGAATGGTCATTTGGTCAACAAAGCTAAAATCATTAAAAGGTTCCTATACTTTAGTACAGTCATGACAAGAAACAAAAATAAGTAAAAAAATACATGTGATTAAAAAGTTTACATTGAAAAATGGATATGATGTGTTTTAGTAATGTATCTATTTTAATAGGTTTGCAGTTTGCAGTCACAACTTGTTGTGGGGCCATTTCCAAATGACTTGCTTTAAAATGCAAATTTTTTTAATTGTCTTTCTTTCATGGATATGCATAAAGAGCACAAATGCACAGAAGTATACACATCATGTATTTACTTATTCACATATGTAAAATCATATGTAATTCTGTCATTTTTGGCAAAATTTCGTAACATCCTTTCTCTCTCCCCCCCCCCTCTCTCTCTCTCTCTCTCTCTCTCTCTCTCTCTCTCTCTCTCTCTCTCTCTCTCTCTCTCTCTCTCTCTCTCTCATATGATATCCCTAGCTTATTTACTTTGTATTGATGTGTAGTTATTTAAACTCATGTGCTGTAGTTGCTGTCAATATGAAATTGCTAATATTTTCATGTTTCTTGTGCACAGTTCAAATTATATTTTTTCAGTTCAGGGAGACAAAATAAATGTACATGTCTAGTGTATAGGATTGTTTTTTTTGTATATCTCTTATCTCAAATTTGAGTGAAAATAAAGATGCTATTCTATAGTTGGTTGCCATTGACAATGTTGTAGACAGAACATCCTTTCCCCTACCTTATTGCTTGTGTGTTGTGATTTGAACTTATGGTTTATTAGCAAATAACTGTAAATATGTAAAATATGTAAAAATTCAAATCTTGACCTTTTAGTCCAGCAAGGAAGTTTAGGAAGTTGTAAGGAAATGGTGTCAAAAATAAAAAATTTTCATGTTTAAAAATTTGAACTTTTAAAATAAAATTTTACTTGTTCACTGATGATTATTAATCAGTTTTCTTAGTCAGTTGACTTTGGGAATTGTCATTCCTACAACATTTTGATAATAAAGGAACCTCAGTTTGTCAATGCATCTGCTTCAAGCGAGACATGTTTATAAAGAAGAGAACCACATTTTACTCTTGAATAGATCACATATTTTCAAATAGGTGAAAATATACATGTTTTGTGAAAATAATAGTACAGATTTGCTGGCTTTGGCAGTAGTAAATATATTCTTATAAATGTCATTCATTTTTCTCACAAAAGGAAATTCATTGTTTTTTCCTCTGAAAAAAAGTGCTAGTGTTATTTTATTTTCATGATTTTGGCCATGTATGCACCCAGACTGTAACCCTTCATTAGTCATGTTTTTTTTTTCTCTATTGTTTTTGCAGTTGAATTTGTTTTTTGTTTTTTAAAATGTGTGGTTAATTAAAAATATTATACTTAACATCATTCCATTCACATGTAGGTAGAATTCAGTGCTTGCTCTCTCTCTCTCTCTCTCATATGCATAAAAACATTTGTTACAAAGGATACTTAATTATGTAATTAACCACATTTTCATTAATGTTTGGTTACTCTTCATTCAAGTATTTCTATGTCCTGCATGCATTGGTTTCATTAGCTTTATATGTAAAGATTTTTTTTACTATTTTGCCAAAAATATATATTACATTTTAACAGTCACTGCATTTAAAATTCAAAAAGAAATTGCTAGTTGAGCTTGCATTCATATTGATGAAATATCGGGTAAGTTATAAGCTACTAAACCTGAATGTCTTCTCTTGTATCATAGAAACTTTGTAAATGGTAGTATGTAACAAAATGAACCAATTTGGTAATACTATGTATTTGTTTTGCAATATTTGTCCTTTTTTAAAACATGTCAACATCTTTAGATTTAATATGAAAACATTTTTTTCTTAGAATGCTCACAGCCACCAAGTACAGGGGCCAGGGAATTTGAAGAATTTTTAGAAATCAGAGAGTTGATTGAAAATATTAGAAAGCTTCAAACAGGTAAAATGTCTTTAGTGTACTTACAGCCAGTATTAGACTTACACTTTCCCAGATTTTATTGACACATAATTATTGTATAAAGAGACAAATTACTTTGAAGGACATCATCATATAAAAGCACGCTTGCCTTTGATAATGTTTTGAAATGAATTCTCCATGTAACTGGTCATTATTAAAGCACACTTGTCTAACATAGCGCTCCTCATACTCAATTAGCTTTGAATGGTATTGCAGTTTGGATATTGTTTACTTTTCTGTCTTGTCAAAGTTGCACTACAAATTACTGTACTTTAGTTTTAGCAGACCCAGATTTGCTTTGAGTCTTATTGCTTACCATTAAAGTAATTATAAAATTGTTTCCATATAAATTTACTTTTTGAATCTCTAGATCAATGTCTACCACCAACAAGAAGACCTGAAGCTTTCCCTGCTTTCATTTCCTGGTTGCAAGGCCATAGTGTCAGCACAGAGAAAATCAGGCTACATGAGTTTGAGGGTTATGGATATGGTTTGCAAGCCACTGCTGAGTTAAAGGTGTGGTTAACTTTGACTTGTTCAATATTATGATATTTCTTCTGACTTTCATGAGAGGATAAGTATAATTGTGTCTGCATATTTTATATTTATATTTTCAATGAAAAGTTTGTGTAATCTTGCATAATTACTTTAGTTACTGCCCCTTAAATGAGGTTACCTCCACTACCATGAAAATGTGGCCTTGTATCATATTGGGTAATGAAATAGTAAAAATACACTATTATGGTGTTGTTGTTGTTGTTGAGCTTAACGCCATTTTTCAGCACACGATAGGCTATTCATGGCGGCCAGTATTAATGGTGGAGGAAGAAACCGGGAAATCACCGGAAAAAACCATCGACCCACGAGAAGCTACTGGCAAGCTTTCTCACATATCCACATTCGACGAATCCTAGACTCGAACCCACGCAGACAGAGGTGAGATGGCAGTGATCCGTAACGGACAGCGCTTTAGACCACTCGGCCACTCGGGGCCCCTTTATTATGGTGTTGTAAAAAGTAACCTATGATCAAATAGTGTGAGACTATCCATCAAGAATGGGACTATTTTATTTAAACATTTGGTTAAAATGAAACATGGTTTAAAAAGAATGATGTAAATTCCATAGAGTGGCCTGTATTATCAGTGGAGATATTTTACAGATTTGATATTGAAAATGTTGTAAAATTTGTATGTTTAAACTTCTGATAAATTCAGGTCTAAAGAAAGAATGCAAAGCAATAGTCTCAGTTTTGTTTGTGTGTTACTGGTGTTCACAGTTCATGCATGACAGAAATATAATACAGTAGCCCCCTCTTGAAAAGCCCTTCTGACCAATGACTACCATTTTCTTATGGCCAGAATCCCTTGGCACCGATGTGTTTGTGTTCAAAAGTACACCACAAAAATGGCCACCCTTCTAACATGACTAGAGGCCATCATATTAGTACAAAAATGTAAAATGTTCCCCTCACAAGCAGCCACTTTTTATTTCAAATGTGTCAAGAACCAATAATTAATTCATATTGTGTTTAAGGTAAGTAATCAGATTATCTCTTGTCCCAATGTCATGTTTTTGTTACTGAAAGAAGTGTTGACTAAAGTACATGTAACACTAATATTAACATTATATCATTGCCTACAAGAGCTGATGTTTACAGGAAATGGGCTCAACAATGTTATGACAGGGTTTTGGGCTACACACATCAGTTGAGTTCTTCTCTTTGATGATTACAACTTGGCGTAATTGTCAAGATCATAACAAGGTCAGCATAGGCTAAAAATAGATTTTGTGCATTAACACATGCATAGAGAATTTAACCATGACAACACATTTATTGTTTCCTTTATGAAGAAGGCATTTTGTCCCATCCACAAATTTCATCTGTGTAATTAAATCACAAATAATTAGCAAGATCCAAATAAATCATTACCTAACATTGACATGTCATCATGTAAATGGAGACATATTATTTTACAAGAAAGTCAGTTATTCTATTTGACGACATCGGATTAGGTGGGGAGGGGTACTTGCAGAACAAATTTATGTAGAATAAACTTGAATAAAACAGTTTTATGTTGAAAAGACTGAAATAAACAACATTGTAACCAATAAGGAGGTTATTCCGCAGCAGTGAGAAAATGGAGCAAATAGAAAGAGAATTATGTATATACCAAGCTTTAAATGATGTTTTTGAATAGTTTTGCAATGTGCATGACAACAATAGCCGATTACATATCATGCTTACATGAAGAATAAGAACTATTAATATATATTCAGTTGAAATAAGTCTATTATTATAACAAGAACCTTTTATTAATTAATTTTACTTTTAAACGAAGATATTAAATAAAGATATTATATGCTTTAAAGTATGTAGGTCTCTTACTATGTACAGTTCATGTACTTCTCACAAAAAATTGAGTTCCCTTCTGAAAAAGCCACACCTCTTATAAGGCCACTTTCCCAGTGCAGAAAGGATGGCCATGTAAGAGGGAGACCAATGTTGTAATTATGAAAATATTGGAAAGGAATGTATCTTCAACTCTTCGGTACTGGTATATAAATTAAACAATAACTAAATTAAATATTGTCATTGATGTCATGACATAAAGTTCCATGGATTGTTATGAACAATATTAAAACCTATTTATTGCATGCTTTTTTTCCCTTTCAGTGATCACACAGTAATGAATGAAGTACACAAAAGAGGATTTATTATTATTCATGCCATCCAATATCCCAGATTATCTGCACTGCTATGGTGGCTTAGTAGTTAGAGTGTCTGCCTCGGATTATAACCCCAACCACGTCATAACCAAAGACTTATAAAAAGAGTACTTAAGAGCTGCCTTGATCAGCATTAAGAGGTTAGGACTGGTTGGCCTGTTGTCAGGATAATGTGATTGGGTGGGACATGCCTGCAGCATGATACTTCAGTGCTAGACATCACTATAAACTGCCACACTGCAAACATCTTAGTGATATGACTGAAAATTTGTTAAAGCTATATTAAAAATAAACAAACACACACACACACATTATCCAGACACCATTGTTACTGTTAGCTTGCCTGTACAAAATAGAAGAGAGCTACTGTATTGCCACTGCTTCAGCATCTGTACATATGTACAGCCTCTCTGCATCTTATAAATTCTTTCTTCCTAGGATTTAGACAGCACTTTGGAGGGGATCTTATGGCACCTACCTCTAAGGGAGGGTGAAAAAGGGCTCAGCTTTGTACATTAGTTGCACCCCCACCCCAGCCACTGTACTTGTCAGATTTAACTGGAATATTTGTTTTCCATTTCTTAGGAAGGGGACATGTTTCTGGCTGTGCCTAGAAAAACAATGATGACAGCAGCATCAGCACAGTCTACAGTGTTAAGTAAGCTTTCTTATTACTTTTTATATTGCCAGAGAGGAAATGGTTATGAACACTGCATATCACGCTTACGTAGAGGAAATGAACAATTTAATTATTTTGCCAATAGTATAAACTTTGAAATTTTTCCTTAATTTTAAGATTTCAGTGATGTGATTGTCATCAGAATCTCACACAGTTCACCTGATTCTTTGAGATTCTCTTTTGCAATTAAGTATTTCCTGCATTTATATGGAGAAATGATGCTGCATTTTAAAAAATAATGTATTGGATTGGATGTTGTATACAGATTATCTTCCTATCAATTTTTTCCTTTTAATTTTATGTTGCTTCTAATTGTAATGGTTCACATCTGTTAATTTGAAGACAGATTGTATATATGTCATACTACTTTTGCTACCTTTGTGCATCTTGCAACAATATGCAGGGGTGCAAGATAGTAATGGAGATTAAAATTTGAGTAAGGAACAAGGCTTGTGTGCTTGCAACTTTCCACAGTATATGAGAAATATAATTCTTCATTTTCCTTCACACATATGCATCTAATGGATATTGATATTAATCGATATTTATTCATAAACAGTAAATCAAAATCAATAAATTGATAACAGAATTTTAATATAATCTCAGCGCTAGTCATTAGATGCAAGACTAAGTAGTCCTTAGTCAATAGACACAAAATGAATCAGTCTCTAGCCATTAGACCCAAGACTAAGCAGTCTTTCATTATTAAACACAAAACTAGTCAGTCTATAATCATTAGACATCAAGCTAATCAATCTCTTGCCAATAGACCCAAGACTAAGCAGTCTTTCATCATTAAACACAAAACTAGTCAGTCTATAATCATTAGACATCAAGCTAATCAATCTCTTGCCAATAGACCCAAGACTAAGCAGTCTTTCATCATTAAACAAAAAACTAGTCAGTCTATAATCATTAGACATCAAGCTAATCAATCTCTTGCCAATAGACCCAAGACTAAACAGTCTTTCATTATTAAACAGAAAACTAGTCAGTCTATTATATTCATTAGACATCAAGCTAATCAATCTCTTGCCAATAGACCCAAGACTAAGCAGTCTTTCATCATTAAACAGAAAACTAGTCAGTCTATATTCATTAGACATCAAGCTAATCAATCTCTTGCCAATAGACCCAATACTAAGCAGTCTTTCATCATTAAGCACAAAACTAGTCAGTCTATATTCATTAGACATCAAGCTAATCAATCTCTTGCCAATAGACCCAAGACTAAGCAGTCTTTCATCATTAAACACAAAACTAGTCAGTCTATATTCATTAGACATCAAGCTAATCAATCTCTTGCCAATAGACCCAAGACTAAGCAGTCTTTCATCATTAAACAGAAAACTAGTCAGTCTATAATCATTAGACATCAAGCTAATCAATTTCTTGCCAATAGACCCAAGACTAAGCAGTCTTTCATTATTAAACAGAAAACTAGTCAGTCTATAGTCATTAGACATCAAGCTAATCAATCTCTTGCCAATAGACCCAAGACTAAGCAGTCTTTCATTATTAAACAGAAAACTAGTCAGTCTATATTCATTAGACATCAAGCTAATCAATCTCTTGCCAATAGACCCAAGACTAAGCAGTCTTTCATCATTAAACAGAAAACTAGTCAGTCTATATTCATTAGACATCAAGCTAATCAATCTCTTGCCAATAGACCCAATACTAAGCAGTCTTTCATTATTAAACAGAAAACTAGTCAGTCTATAGTCATTAGACATCAAGCTAATCAATCTCTTGCCATTTGATTCAAGACAAGGTGGTCTTTAGTCATAGTATGCTGTTTACAAGACTAAGCAGTTTATAGTCATTAGAGATGTGTCAGAGATTCCTTTAATCATTAGATACAAGACTAAGCAGTCTGTAGTTATTAAACACAAGACTGAGAGGTCTAACATTGAAACACTTTTGTGTCAGTGTAAACTGTTATATGTAATTATGTTAATTATTTTTCTTTTCTCCTGTTAATATAAAAAATAAGACTTTTTAGCAAATATAATGTGTAAATATTGAAAATAAGTATAGCTGGAATTTTGAGATACCGTCTTACCATATCAACATCAAATTCTTTATTTTTATTAGTCTTTATAAAAAAAGTCCATCCAGCTTATTTTGCTACTTGTAAGTTTGTGAGCTTCCCAGGTGCAGATTAACTAATATATATATATATATATATATATATATATATATATATATATATATATATATATATATATATATATATATATATATATATATATTAAACTGATGGAAGCACACCAATAAAATGTTTGGGAGGGAGAAAAACAAAGATTTAGTGGAACCTAAATCTGTTGGGCACATTTTTGAAGTACACATGTAATATTAAGATTTTGTTTCCTTTTATATTGTCTAGAAAATGAGTAGTTGTAATATATGTAATCAGTGAAACAGTAGTATATGCAGTAAGTATCATGTTGTTAGAATTTTTTGGAAATAAACTTTGTTAACCACAGGTATTAAATTCTATATGTCACATAACTTCAATAATTTGTGTTAAGCAATATCATTGTCACATGATGCTGCTCGACATAGTGCCACAGTTTGACAAGGTCATTGTCACATGATGCTGCTCGACATAGTGCCACAGTATGACAAGGTCATTGTCAAATGATGCTGCTCGACATAGTGCCACAGTATGACAAGGTCATTGTCACATGATGCTGCTATATGTTGTGTCACATTGTGACAGGGTCATTTTCATGTAATGTGTCACAGTATGAAATGGTCATTTTCATATTTATTCTGGTATATGTTTTGTCAGTGCCATTATTATATGGTGCTTCAGGATATTATGTCAGTGTGATGGTACCAGTGTTGTGGTTTGCTACAAGATCTTATGTTACCATGTGATTGTGTCCTTATTTTGGGATGCTGTTGGATGTTGTATCAGTGTGACAAATGACCTTATGATGCAAATTGAACATAATTATTATATGATACTTTGCTTTCTTTTGTATGCAGATCTTGTGACTCAGAAAGTGCTGTTTATGAAATCTGTTATTTTAGGTCAGCTGATATTAGAAGACAAAATTCTGCAGGTGATGCCCAGTGTTGCCTTGGCCTTACATCTTCTTTGTGAGAAGCGATCACAGGATTCACCATGGAAGCCTTACATAGATATCCTTTATGTTCATTTTCACAAAAATGACATTTTTTATTTTACCTTTCATTAGAATAACCACTTGTTCCATCTGATACATGTGTAGTGGCTTGAATGCAGTATGCATGATTCGTATGAAAAATTTTTGTTTTCTAGGAGCAAGCAAAGTGTGTACAGCTGCACAGTAATAGCAGTTTTTTTTTACAAATCTAGGCCTTTTATCAATATTTTAATAAAAGGTTAGACTACCAGTCTACTTTTGTTGACCACAAAACTTTTTTATAACCCTTGTTTGCCATTAAATTTAATAACATTACTTTTCATTCATTTGACAGCAGTAATTATAGAATTTATATCAGACAGTTATCTCTGGAATTTAACATAAGGATTAGACTGTTGGTTTAGTACAAGCTTTCAAATAAATGAATTTGTTTATATAAGTAGAATAAGTTAATAATGTTAAAATTGACACAAATTTCATCATGTGGAAGGATATTGGCAGGAAGTATTGCCAACCTAAATTGGATTATTGTCAACCTACTTACCAGGTATATGAAGTCCTGCTGAAAATTAAAGTCCAGGCTTTGATTCCAGTCCTTTAACCTGTTGCCATCAGATATCATGCTTAGATTCCAGTGCTTCTGTAACATGTTGCCATCAAAGTTCAGGCTTTGATTCCAATACTATTTGCATTAAAATCTAGGCTTTGATTTGAATCGTTCTTTTAACCTCTTGCCATCAGTGTCCAGTTTTGATTCCAGTGCTTCTTTAACCTATTGCCATTGGAGTTCACAGGTGTTGATGTATGTAATTATGGTGACCTTAAATCCAATACAAATGTCAAGTGTGTAGATGTTACATTGATAATATGACCTTAACAGATGGAACATACTTTACCAGAAGAGTACTCCACACCCCTGTATTTCACAGTAGAGGATCTAGAGTATTTAAAGGGATCACCTGCATTAAGTAAGTGCTTTTCATTACCCTGATATATTAATGTAGTTACTTTTTTATTAAAAATAACTGCAATTTTCTCTAATCAATATTGTTTTGGTTGAGTCCTTGTTAGTGGGAAGCAGGACTCAGAAGTTAATTTTCTAGTGCCCCTGTTCCCATTGTCAATGAAATGTTAGTTTTGATTAAACTTTTTCATTTGCATATATGTCCTGAACTCCATGATAAATTTTTATAATACTTAGCATGAATCATTGTGAAGATAAGATAATTGATTCTACGTCATCCACACACTGAACCCATTTGCCTTAATGATAGGTTGCATCATAAAAACTTTTATGTTAAAATATTTTCATTCACTTCTATGCTGAAACTTTTCAAACCAAAAGCCAGAGGGCTTGGAACTAGCTTTGTTATTTAGGGGTTCTGATGTACTTAAATTTCTCCTAATAGTCCATTTTTATGTTTTATTAAATATGAACTTTTCTGTTGATTTTTATAAGTGTTTACACTAATTTTGTTTTGTCACATAAATTTGTGCTTTTTAAAAAAAATTTACATGATTTTATAAGATTTCACCATGTCTGCAAGAAAATGGTTTCTGCAGACCTGGAGTGAATTTTGTGGATACTTTTTCACTTTGGGAAAAAGACTTTTTGAGTTGGGGTCAAAGTTTTTGACAGAAAGGAGAAAAATGGTTGCCTTGCAATAATATTAGTTCAAATCACAGACCTGGACTAAGCTTTATGGATAGTTTGCACTTAGGATAAAGAAAAAGCATATTGAATTTGGGTATAAGGGTCAAAGGTCAGGGTCACTGACTGAAAGAAGAAAA
This sequence comes from Potamilus streckersoni, assembly GCA_016746295.1. Taxonomy (NCBI): domain Eukaryota; kingdom Metazoa; phylum Mollusca; class Bivalvia; order Unionida; family Unionidae; genus Potamilus; species Potamilus streckersoni. Next base: position 358,668 of record JAEAOA010000513.1, read on the forward strand.
ATCGTTTCAGCGCTATACCATGTACACTGAGTGAGAAAGAGGCCTATTCATTTTTTGGTAAAAACATCAAAGGTCAAACTCTTGAAAGAAGTAAAATGGCTTTGGCATAATATTTGTTCAAGACCACATACATCAAGTAAAGTTTGTGGAGGTTTTGTACATAGGGTGTCAAAGAGGCCTAATGAAATTTGGGTCAAAGGTCAAAGATGAAGAGCATCATGATTCAAAAGAAAAATGGGTTTTGCAGATTAATTTTTGTTCAAGAGTAAGTTTCTTTGTCAAACACTGTAAATGGCTTGCATTTAGGAAAATAAAGAAACCTATATATTTTAGCTGTATAAAGGTCAAATCTCATGATCATAAAGAGTATAATAAGAAAATAATGTTTCTTTTCTTTCTCAGTAACATCTTGTCTAAAGGTCCAGGTCATTAAAACCCATTGGTCAATAATTTCCATTGTCAATCATGCCATATGAGTGCCTATATAGGGTACTTTTAAATATAGTGCAGGTATATAATGTACTATTTATGGTGTTCTCTTTTCATATGCTTTCATTTCCTAAGCCCATTGATGAATTTTCTTCAACCTTGGATAAATCATGATGACGCTAAGACAGATCATTCTGTAATGCGTGTTTATTTTTTTGACCTTGCAATAAAAAATTATGTTACGATTTTCCATCAGATTTTTTTCATTTGCTTATATTTTCTAACCCAGTGATTAATTTTTCCGTCAAAATATGGACACACCCTCCTGGAAGCATACACATCTCAGCCAGTAATAACTGATGATTGACTGGTTTTGGCACCAATCCCTCTATCCATTGTGAAACACTCGCATCAGACTCCTATCTTGGCAAGCAAATGACTTTTTATCACTTGTGATGTTAAAACAAGTGAAATCCCTTTTTCAGTTTGGAGAATTGGATTTGTGAGGTAGTGGATATACCCCTTCCCAGCATTATGATCAATATTATTGATTTATTTTTTTACAAAAACTTTGAACTAGTGTTTTTTTTTTTTGAGGTTATGACTAAGTTTCCTCTCATTTCTGTTATGTTTCATTTCTCTGTTTAATTCAAAATCTTTATGCTTCAGAATGTTATCTTGTGTATTCAGTTATAGAAATTGTCACATAATTATTGATCATTCAACATGAAGTGTATGAAACTGATCAAATAATTTGTATATTTTGTGAGCAAACCATTGCAATTATGAACCCAGTTTGCATATTTCAGAAGAAAGAAGAAATGAGCACAACTATTAGGTTCATGTGATAGTTTTCTTTGATCTTTTTGTTGAAAAAACCAAAATAAATATAGAATACATTATTATTAGAATTACATTCAAATGATTTGGATGTTTCACAATCCCATGAATCTTATATGTAGACATATACAACATGAATATGCAAGATAAAAATATTATAATGGTTTATAAATATGTTGTTGCATAAATTTAATGCATGGGATCTATTACTATAGCTTTTAATTCTGAATTTTTTTAATATCCTTTTTTCAGGTGACTGTATTAGTCAATACAGAAACATAGCACGTCAGTATGCCTATTTCTATCGCCTACTTCAGAATGAGACACCAGCCACAACCTGTCTACCTATCAAAGACTGTTTTATATATGATGATTACAGGTATTGTATATGATCATGACAGAGTTCTACATTTCTGTTTCCTGTTGCAAAATAAGAGAAAATATTTAATAAGTAATCTTATTAATTCTACTTAAAACTTCTTGCATTAGTCCTCCACCTGTAACCATATAGTTCTTCATTGACAATCACAAGGAATTTGAAACATTTGCACATTCTAGTGTCTTAAGATTAAGAATTTTGGAAGCCTTTTGAGAAGTATGCTGTTTACAATTTTCCTTTTCATTCACAATTTGATCTTTCATACAACTGTAATTTGTATTAGGATAGTAGAAATTTGTAAAACACATCAAAGGTGTTGGAATGAGCCAAGATTTTGCATTATTCTCTAATTTTTTTACATCCTACATTTAAACCAAAGTTTTCTTCATATTAAGAACAAAATAATCAAATCTTAAAAACATTTCTTGGTTTCTTGCCCATTAACTCAAAAGTTCCAGTGTTTGGTACTTTTATTGCTAACTTTGTCATGAGTGAGGTTTGCATGTAATTTATTCAAGTAAAAGCAACATTCAAAGATGCTGCCAGGGCACAAAATTGGTATGAATTCACAATTGTGGAGAATAGTGCTATTTATTTAAAGTTGTGAATATAAAAATGTAATCTGTGCTGCATTTTAATTTAGCTGTTACCCGTAAAATACTTGCTGCAACATGGAGGTATCACAGCACTAGTCATGACATCTGTCTCAGTCTAGTAGTCTATTGCTTAAGAAAAAAAGTGCTTTGCGAGTCTGAACAGGATAGTAAAATATCATCCTGTAGGAATAAGATTTTTACCTGACTTCATTGTTTTCATGCTGTGTTGATTTTATTGAATTTCTTCAAACTGTGAATTTTAAGACACCTTTAAAGATATATTGGAGACATATCCATGTATTAAAGTAATGATGAAAACAATATCTTTACAAATCCATGAAAATTTATACTCACAAAAAATATTACTTAACAGGATTCAACAGACTTCATCCCTTACACAGATCTCATCCCTGACATACCCTCATCCTTTACACAAATCTCTATTCCCATATGCAAGTCTCATCCCGTACACAGATCTCATCCCTGACATACCCTCATCCTTTACACAAATCTCTATTCCCATATGCAAGTCTCATCCCGTACACAGATCTCATCCCTGACATACCCTCATCCTTTACACATATCTCTATTCCCATATGCAAGTCTCATCCATTACACAGATCTCAACCCTGACACAACCTTATCCTTATTTAGAGCTCATCCTGCAAACAAACCTCTTCCCTTATACAAATCTGATCCATGGTACCTCATCCCTGACACAACATCATCCTTTACACCGACATTATCCCTGATATAGCCTCATCCCTTAAATACACCTCATCCCAGTGTTTAGATTTCTGAAGTAAAACACATAGGAAAGATTTTGCTTTTAGCAATCATTTATTTTGTTCCAAATCATTAAACTTGTTTTCTTGTGCCTAGGTGGGCAGTGTCAACTGTTATGACAAGACAGAACCAGATTCCAACACCAGATGGCAGCAAGATGACCTTTGCTCTCATTCCACTGTGGGACATGTGCAATCATTGTAATGGGTTGGTAAGTTCCAACTTAAGTAAAAAGATTCTGAACCTGTTTCTGTGTGTGAAATTATCAGTATTGAATAGAAGTCATATAATAATTAGATACTCAGGCTTTTGCCATACAGTGCTCCTAATTGTCCCATGTCAGCCCCATTGATGTGGGGTTTGAGATTCTTTATTTTTTGGGGTGGTTGGTTGGTTAAAAATAGGGAAAATAATAATGTCTCAGTCTGTGGTGTTACTTTTGAGCCATAGGAGATAAATTAAGGAAATTTGGTACATTTGTATATCATTAATAAGGAGTGTGCCTATGAAGATCATCCATGTGATGGAGCATGGACATTAAAAACCATTAGATTTAAAAATTTTGATAAGTAGATTGGCTTCAAACTAGTAGATTTTGTATTAACATAAATTTTAAGTCTTTTAATGGGATTGAAACTGCATTTTTGCCATAATATGTACTCTGTTCATAGTGGCCAGTATAAGTGGTGGAGGAAGAACCAAGGAAATCCCCAGAAAGAACCACTGACTCACAAAAAGCTACTGGCAGGATTTCTCACTTACCCACATTGGGAAAATGTTACAGTAATAATTAATACAATTCCGTGTATTTGAAAGGATACAATATATTCAATACTTTATAACATAACATTGCAGTATGATGCAAAAATATATGAATAGTGGGCACCTCACATAATGTATTTATATATGATTAAAAATAAAATATAATTACAAGAAGACCCTTTTAATAACAGTAGTACAAGTTTTAAGTTTATAGAAAAGCAATTTGCAGTAGGAGTTTTAAAAAGTAAGGGTATACAAAATAAATTATAGTGTTTGTGGTATTTTGGATATTGAGGTCTCTGTTAATGTACATATGACTTGCAAAATTGCCCGTTCATATTTTGGTCCCACCCACAATATAAAACAATGGAGCCATTTATGAGATTGATTTTGTCTGTCTAAAGCACTTGTTCATCCTCCAAACTCACAACTTTTGTACAATATCAAACCTTACTCCTGAGAACTTACTTTTATACATTTTTCTTGTTCCCAGAGGAGTTTAGATAAATTAGGGATCTACTGTTAATTATGATAGAGGGAATATTCTAGCTGGATGTTTAATTGTTAGGCTTACCCAGCAATGCAGTCAACTGAGCTTATGGTACAGCCCTGCATTCAGCATACATCATGTCATGTGTTTACTGTGTACATTACTTTGTTAAAATTTTTCTCAAATAATGTTTAGCCAGTTTCAATCAAGCTTGGTGGGAACATACCGCAGTATGTGCTCAACAATAAGTATTTTCACAGTGGTTTTATCAATGGTGTGACTTGCATAGGGAAAAGATGGAAAACCAGTTTTTGACTTTTAATATTGAATGACTGAGCCAGCTTTGATCATGCTTGGTATGATTGTTTCTTGGGACATTTCTGATCAGTTATCTGTGGCTTCCCTTAGGAACCAGTTGGAAAATAATTTTATAACTATTAATTAAACATCATGGAACTTTTCTTAGGACATGCTTCATGAAAATTGTTTCTTGGGTGGCTTCCATGGAAAAATATTTTTTCAGCTTTGCCTAAACAGCAAAGCCATTTTCAATCAAACTTAGTGACTAATTATTTTAGGACATGCTCTATCAAAATTTTGTCATAGTCAGCTGCCCTGGTAATGCAGTGTCTTCCATAGCAACTATATAGCTTCCCTAGCAAGGGTATGACATCCTCAGCAATTGGGTGCAAATCCTATTTTGAACTACTTTTCTAGAATGGTATAGAGCCAATTTTGATCAAAATAGGTAGGAACATTTGTTAGGACATGCTCTTTCAAAGTTATATATGGGGTATATCCCAAGCAGTAATGTTGTTTCCAAAGCAACCATATGGAAAGATTATCTTCACCATTTCTAGAATGGCTGACTTGTTTTGATATTATTTGGTAGGAGTGACTATTATCTCACAAAAATTGTTATCCAACATTGCACCCTTAAAAATAGTGTGGCTCTCATAGCAAACATATTGAAAACCTATTTTCAACTTTTTCTTGGCATGATTTTTCTTTGGACATGTGCAACTAAAGCTGTGTCTGGGGTTATTTCTCTAGCATCAGAGTGACTTCCATATTAACATTGTGGAAAGCCAAGTAGTGATACTTATCTCCAATCAGGTATTGTAACTGTTAAATACATATACAACAGAATGATTTTCTTCCAAAAACTGACATATCATATCAGACCATGTTTACGACAATGAGTGTTATGACTCAGTGTGATATAACTAGGTGTGATATGACCAGGTGTGACCTGACTAGGTGTGATATGACCAAATGTGATAAGACTAGGTGTGATATGAATAGGTGTGATATAACCAGGTGTGATATGATCAGATTTGCATGAATTGGTGTGATATGACCAGGTGTGGCCTGACTAGGTGTGATATGACCAAATGTGATAATACTAGGTGTGATATGAATAGGTGTGATATGATCAGATTTGCATGATTAGGTGTGATATGACCAGGTGTGATAGGTGTGATAGGTAGAGTCCTAGCTTTAAACAGCTTTACATTTATACCAAAGATGGCAAAATAATATCTAATCTATCTGAAGTTACTTTTAAGGGAAAAGGCAGTTAAATAACAATTAAATGTTGCAAATTTGTACCAATTTGCTAGAAATTATCCTGACTTGGGTGTCTTTCAGCCCAAAGCACCCACCTTATTACATTTTCCTTGTACACCTATGATTGACAGTGAGTGATACCAGGTTCACACTGAGGGCTGTTCCATTTAAACATACATGGTGCCCGGGTGAGTCAGTTTTAAAAAAATATATGCCAGGGTACTTTGATTTCATAGTGTTTATGAGTGGGTACCCTATTTAAAAGTTGCTTTCCTGGATCCCATGTATGTTTGTAATAATGGAATATCCCTGACCTATTGTTTAGCTTGTTTCTACTATTTTCAGATCACAACTGACTTCAGCTTGGAAAAAGATTGCAGTGAATGCTTTGCACTGAGAGATTTCCAGAAAGATGAACAGGTAATCACATGTAAAAATGTTTACTATAATGTTATTAGTTTTCCAGATCTTTACATGTAATTTGTTTGCCATTGATTAGGACTATTGAATGTAATAATTGTTTTTTAATTCTACTTAAATGTTTTGGGAACTTAAAGCAAATATATTTTTCATTAGCATAGGGGTATCTTTTTACCAGATATGAGTTTCTTTCTAATGTTGTCAGTTAATAACATTTTTCAATACATGATAGGCAGCCAGTGTATCTGGTGGAGGTATAACCTGGGGAAGATCTGTGAAGAACCATTGACCCACAGGGAACTACTGGCAAACTTTATCACATACCCACTTTGACTGAGCCCAAGACTTGAACACACACAGAAAGAGGTGAGATGTCAGTGATCTGTGAAGGCAAACACCTTACACCACATCCTTTTTGAAAATGTTATTTAACATCTGAATACACAAAGGGATGCCCATGCAAACATTCACTACATGTAAGGTTTACTATGTAATAATATCAAAAGTATGTGAATTTGGGTTTCAAGCTGTTGTTAAGGCCTGGTTCATATAGAATTTGCATTTAGATTGTTAAAAGTTTCTACTTTCTTAATGTGAACCTTTCTTGTTTGGTATCAAACTAGGCTTCTCCATTTGCTTCCAGGTGGCATAGTCTCTCTGTGATTTGCATGCTGGAATTGTAGTCACTGGGTTGTGGGATGGAAACATGCTTAAACCATCTCAGTTTGGATTTTGTGATGTCTTTTGGAAAGTCACTTTACTTCAATTGCCTTGTTATAATGTGGTTTTTAAACATAATCAGTCGATCAATATGATCCAGTTTCTCTGGCTCTTTATTGAAACTGAAATTTAACTTTGTGGATCCATGAAAAGAACATCACTTGGGTGTCAAAAGTGGATCACATGAACCAGTTTGCATGCAACAGCAACCATGTAGATTATCAAAGCATATTGTATGTAGCATAATTTAGAATTCTAATTCCATTTTGTGTATGTCTATGTTATGGCTTTGTCCAATCATTAACATTTTCTTCTGCTGTGCATGACTTGTTAAATTGTTGGAGGAATTTTCATTAAAACAAATTGTCCAAATTTTATTATCGTGACTACATGGTATGTTGTGTGTTATAGTCATGTTCCTGCCTCAAGGACGAGACCACTGCAATAAAAATTATAATTCTGTGACTTGTTTTTTTCTTTGGAATATAACTTTTGAATGATTTAAGTTGTTTGAATGAAGCTTTTGATATATATATATATATATATATATATATATATATATATATATATATATATATATATATATATATATATATATATATATATATGCCAGTGGTGTTTTTCTTGTGTGTGCAATGAATGTTTGGCGCCATTCCAAACCTTTGTTTGGCACCTTTCAGAAGGGGAAGGGTTGGCACTTATTGTTTGGCAACAGCACCAGAGTACATCGCACACTTGGCACATGCAACATGTGTGTGTGAGTGTGTATGTGTGTGTGTACACACACACACACACACACACACACACACACACACACACACACACACACACATTGTGTCAAATACCATAGTCATACCCCCTGCCTTAGGGTCAGGATTGCAAAATGGGTCAGTTTAATTCTGTGACTAGTATCAATTTTCACTATAAAACTTAGAAAACCTGGATATATTGAAACTTTAACTAATTATATCATGTGTATAGATGGTGTGTTGTGTACCATAGGAATGTCCACTGCCTCAGATATTGAAGGTGACAGCAAGGGACAATATTGCTCAGTCTTGTGGCCTTGTCAGTACTGCATTTTGAACCACTGAATCAAAAACTGGACTGTGTCACATACCATAGCCACACCTCCTGACTTATTGTCAAGGAGACAACCTGGGATAATATTTTAGTGATCAAGGACATTACACAGGTCCAAACCTTATCACCAATGTAATCATGTCCTTCTTTTAGTTATTAAGGACATTACACAGGTCCACATCATATCATACAGTAGTCAAATCCCTATTTCCGTGGTCAAGGACATTAGTAGAGAAAATGTAATCAGACAGGCACATGTGCTGCTCATAGTGATTTTGTTTAAAAATCTTTTTTTTTCTTCAGATATTTATATTCTATGGTGCAAGATCAAATGCAGAACTCCTTGTGCATAATGGTTTTGTTTATCCAGAAAATGAACATGACAGAATTGCCATTAAACTAGGTAAGTTGCTAAGTGAAGTGACACTGTTGCTAGTGGAGCCTACCTGGTCATATTTTGACAGAGCATGTCCAACATTTTTGAGTCACATTTAAGGATTAAGGCAAGACCTGCATTTACAGCTGTATATATACCTTTTCCTAAACATAGCCACTTTTGTTGCAGAATCTTTGATGAACTGGTGAAAATTTTGTTTATCATGATATGTGCCTTTTTTCATTTCCAAAAATGCATTTAAAATTAGTGGACAGAAATACTCATACTCAAAACTTACATAATCCCTTGATCAAGCTTCATAATACTTGAAAATTTTACAGGCTAATTTTATGTGCATTGATATCATTAGAAGCAATTTAGTGATATATTCATTTATATGGAATTAGAAATATGCACATCTTGAAGTATAGAATAACCTAGAAATATGCTTTATAGCATCAAAATTAAAAGGCATGGTTGGTCTTCATTTCATGCACTGGTTTAAAGTTAGGTATTGAGGAGCTGCATAAACTATTTTTAATATATGCACATTCTCATCAGAGCAGTTTGTAAGGATATTATTTGATCAAGTGTTTAATATATCCACATTCTCATCAGAGCAGTTTGTAAGGATATTATTTGATCAAGTGTTTATATTATTGTTTGGCTTCATTATCTTAATTATATTTCATGTCATCAGTTAATACCAGTCCATACAGGCAAGTAAGCTAGGCTGACTTACATAAATCTAATCCTACAATGTAAGACATAGCACATGTTGTTTCAGCTTTGGTGCTATGTCTTACTACCCTAATGATGGCCTTACATAGCAAGTTCCAATGTTGTTGACCTCAGAATGAGAAGTCAAAGTTTCAGGAATAGCACACACTCATCCACTAATTTATGTCTAATTAATATACTTACTGTGCTGTCTTTATCCTGGTGGAATCAAATTATGTCACTAGCAAATGAAATCATTTTCATGTTCGGTTGACATACTTTTGAATTTGTTGCAATGCGATGGTAGTTGAGATTTGCCAAAGTAGATTCATCTAGGAGATATGTTTCTTGAACAAAATGAAATGTTGCATATAGTTCCAGTAATATATTTTTTTATTTGTTTTGTTAAAGAATAATATTTCAACCTAACCCAATTTTGGCATTCCCAGCTTTCATCGCTTTCCAGCCAACTGAAATGTAAGCCAACAAAACTTGTAAATAGGTACATTTCTTTGGTGAGAATTTGAATTTATTGGAGAAAAGACAACAGGGTAAATAAAGTCTAACAAAAACATTGTAACTTTACTTTGTAGAAAGGCGTCATTATTGGTTGCCAGTTGTGTGTGATATTCCTGACAATTTGACTTTTGTTACAGTGTTAATTGACAATAAAACACGCTTCACTTCACCATTAGTCAGGCATTAAAACCCATCACACATCCAGAAGAAAAATATCTGGGTGATGGGCTTAAGTTTTAGAAGTAATAGAAATCCTGCTTTTCTTTACCAGCATCACCAATTTTTTTAAAGAACACATTTTTTTCTGCATACATTGAACCATGAAATAAAAAGTGTATTTTGCTTTTGATACTTTCTTTATGAATTATAGTTTCTCTTGTTAGGTATCAGTAAAGAGGATCCTCTGTTTCAATTGAAATCTGAACTTCTCACAAGATGTGGACTCATAACGTAAGTGTTTACTTTTTTGTCCACTTGGCAGTTAGGCTAAGTGAGCTTATGGTATTAACTTATATCTGTTACCCTTCCATTAAGATTTGCTTGTTTCTGCTCTGGAAGTCATGCTTTTAATTCAGTTTTTATTGAATTTGAAATGCAGTTGTGTGTCATTAAAATCCCAGATAAGTGCCAGAGCTATGATACTAATGAGCTGTTGAGCTGTATCTGATAGCAGTGGTTGTTTTAACTTGGAATATTTCTTCTATCAAGATCTCATAATTTTGATAATTAGTGAGGTCCATTCATGGCACTTGGGTGAACTTGAGGTGACATCCATTCATGGCAATTGGGTGAACTTGAGGTGACATCCATTCATGGTATTTGGGTGAACTTGAAGTGACATCCATTCATGGCACTTGGATGAACTTGAGGTGACATCCATTCATGGCACTTGGGTGAACTTGAGGTGACATCCATTCATGATACTTGGGTGAAGTTGAGGTGACATCCATTCATGGTACTTGGGTGAACTTGAAGTGACATCCATTCATGGCACTTGGGTGATCTTGAGATGACATCCATTCATGGTACTTGGGTGATCTTGCATCCAATAGGCTGCTTGTTATCATCTTAGAAACTTTATTTTTGTATATGATTTTGATCAAGCTTTGAATATATGCTTATATCAATAAAACCTCATGAGTTCGAAAATGAGAGAAATCCACTCATATAATAATGTAATTTTTCATCAGATTAACTCAGCTTGTTACCACTCTGGAAGCCATAATTCTGATCCATTTATATTTTGACTTTGGAATGTGGCTTTGTGTTCTAAATACCTTGGTGAGTGCACTATGACTTTAACAATATGGATTCTTGGCATCAAAAATAATATCTTTGAAAGCAGATTTAAGTTATTGAAAAAGAAGCAATAGTATTATCTGATATAAATGAGCTCATTATTGAATTTTTACTTTTGTCATAAAAAAGTTCTTTTTATTCTTTTATGCCCTCTGTGTGTGTTTGGTTTAAGGGAATGTTATCACAATACCGTTTGCATATTGCAGATTAAAATTTGAGTTCTAAAACTAGAAAAAAAAAATTAAAAAATTTAGTTGGAAAATTAATCTTTATTTTGTTTGTCAAGATCATTTTAGTCTTAAGTCTTAATTTATTTTCTGCATTATTATTATTAAAACTTGTGTATATTCATGAGGTGGTCTAGCCTCCAAGTAGCTGATACATTTTTATCACTGTAGAGACTATTTTTAACCGGAATTTGATCAAACTTGATAAATGGGCATGTCATCAAAATTTCTTGTTGGGGAGATCCATGCATATTAATGATATGATCTTGCATTTAATTGGTTATGTTTGTCAACACTCTAGTAATTATATTTTTGATGAGCTTTGGTTAAATAATTTTATATTAACAAGACTAGTTTAATCATGAGCAAAATCTATACTTATTAATGAGGTATTTGTGTATCTGATTGGCTGAGTATGTTACCATTCTGGAGACCAATTTTTACTATGCATGGCTGTCATTGATTATTAACTTCCCTCCAGTAAAAATCAACACAATGTAGCCAGTTTATGGACTAATTTATATAAGATTCACATTTCTTTTTCTCAGATATTTAATATCTGAAGAAAACATTTATTGTTGTGACAGAAATTCCACACCCAATTTTAATAGTATACATTTTATCAACTGCTTTAAGAAAGCTATAAATTATTTAGTGAATTTGCATTTCTAAAGGTAATAAAAGATATAATGTGGCTTTGCTGTTTTTGTGCTGCAGGTCAAGGACCTTTTACCTTCATACAGGCAGCATACCAGTTGACAGTGACCTTATAATTTTCCTGAGAATCTTCTGCATGGATGAAGGTAACAAGAAATGATTTGATTTCTTTTATAGCTGCCTTTTGATAACCCACTTGCAAATATGTAAAGTACATAGCAATACAGGAGATAGTTTACAGTTCAATAAAGAGTTATATCCTCTTATTTTAGGTGTTGATCATCATTTGATCATTTTTATTTATTAATAGTGGTTTGTTTACAGGCAATAAGATTAGACCATATTTTATACATATGATCGGTTAAGTACTAGCAAGAATTCTGCCAGTTTTCAGGACACAAGCCTGTTTCTTGTAATGGAATTAGTATTTTGTTTAAATGCATTACCTAAACATTATGTTTGGAGATCATCAGTAACCACACAAATCCATCCTTTTCAAGCAAAGATGGGAACCACATATTTTGGCTTGTTTAACAATAAACATCAGCTGGTCAAGGCTGAAGTGAGATGAGACTGGTTTCCCCTTTGGTAGAATGATTAATACTAAATTCCAGTATTCATACAACTGACAGTTTATGCCTGGTCAGTGCACTTCTTAAGAAGCCTTGCAAATATCTTGTGCCCCTTGACAAGTTTGAACTACCCACATGGGTTGGTTGGTATGGATTTAACAGATTTGTTTTGACTATTTGACCACCATGATCCCTTCTTTAGGGGTTTCTTATCATAGGGAATTATTCTTCATGTATTTGTTTTATGAGTTTCAGTCTGTACTTGCTGTAGACAAAATATCTTGAACTAGAGTTGTCTATTTCATGGAACAGTTAGTAATCAGTTCCATCTTAATTAGCAGTGTCAGTGGTCAGTAGTAGATGTACTTAAATATGTCTCAGTACTTGACCATTATTATATTTTAGTAAAAGTTAATGATCATTAATTCTCATTTTATAACACACCTGGCTTTAAGACATCTCAGTACTTGGCCATTACATATTTTATTCCAAGTTAATTATTAATTCTCAGTTTTTAACACACCTGGCTGTAAGACATCTCAGTACTTTGCCATTACATATTTGATTCCAAGTTAATTATTAATTCTCAGTTTTTAACTGACTTGGCTATAAGACTAAGTGAGCTTATTATATGGCCCTGTGTTTGCAAGCAGACCAGTTTTGTTCAAAATTTGGCACAGAACATCCTGGCATGAATGACATTCATACTGTTGCAGATGATACTGATCCACCATCAAATATGGCCACCATGTATAAAAAAAAATGTAAAGATTTGAAGCTTCTCCAAAACCTCAGAATAGAATTTGACCAGAATATATATTCATCAGATATGATCACCATCACTAAGAACAGAAAGGCCTTCATAATTGCTGAATAGAATTTGACCAAACTTAACAGAAAACATCAAGGTATGAAGTCCTTTCAGAATTATACAGATACTACCAGTCTGCCATTAAATATGGTTACTATGACTAAAAATATGAAAAGAGGTTGAAACAAACTCTTTCCAGAATTGCTGGAGTTTGACCATATTTGACAGACAACATTTTGGCATGTACACCGTTCAGATTTTTACAAGCTGCCATCCAATATGGCCATTGTTTCTAAAAATGGAAAATCTATAAATGACATCTAAAGAAAGATGGCTCAGTAAGATATGAAAAGATAATCAGCAAAAAAAGAATAAAAAAATGAAAATGGCGATTTAAATCAGGGCAGAAGTAAAAACTCTAGATGTATCAAGAGGATTCAGCAAAAACTGGTTCATTGGCATTGTACTGCAATATATGTATAGCAGGATCAATACAATAATATACATTGTTAAATTACACCCCCATAAAAAATGTAACCCTACTGAGTATTGACAAAGGAAGTCTTTGTCTCATTGATATTTTACTTGTAAGACCAGTATGAATATGGTTGATATCTATCTACTGATATTTAATTTAGCCATAATCATTCATTGAATTTTTCCATTTGGACAAATCTTCAATATAAAAAAGAAATCAGATTTTTTTGCCATTCAGAACTCAGTAATGACAGTAGTGGGATATGAAGCATTACCCTTCTCCATCCATCCAGTGTTTGGTCAAGTTTTGTGTTAGGTCAGTTTTCAGGTATTGTGGCGAGGTATTTGTGCATGGTAAACACATTTTTTGCTTTTATATCAGAACACTGGTCTTTCAGAAAGTTAGAACAAGGAATATATTAGAGAAGTTTGAGAATTTAAGGACCAGTCAAGTTTTTTTGGGTATGCATCAGTAGAGAAGACAAACTGGATTTGACTGTGTCAGTGAAACTGCATTCAGGTCCTTAAAACCCATAAATTTTAGAAACATTATAAAAGAATTTGAAATATTTTATTGAAAAATTTCAGAATATATTTTTGTATGTCACTGTATGACACAGAATATCTTTACCTCAGAATGGAGTCTTTGTTGTCTACAGTTTATTGTGGATTCTATTTCTGCAGACATTTGACAAATAAACAGACATTATTCATACATTATTTTGTCAGAAATTGTCAGAAAGTAATATTGTCTATCTTACAGAGAATCTCAGAAGGTATTTTTCTACTGCTGATGCCAGTGAGCTGCGACAGACTTTAGGGGATCTGGAAAAGTATGTTTCCATAGAAACAGAGGAGAAAGCATGGTCCTTTCTTGAAACTAGAGCCAAGTTGCTGTTAAAAGCATATGTAACATCCATACAGGTAAAATAAAAATGCTGAAAATTCTGGAGAGAGCATTTAAGAGTTCCAAACTTTTCTACATTCTTGTAAATTGGAAAATATCAGTGGTTTAAGTTCTTTCCTTGGCCTATACAAGGCTTTATAAAGTGATGTTAATAGAAGCAGTCCCACCATCGACAGTACAGGGCATTATGATATGGTGTTAAAACACATAGGAAGTCCAACCTTGGACAGACGATACAAGGCTTTATGAGATGTTAAATTGTATAAGCGGTCCAACCTTGGAACATGCATGTCATTATGAGGTGGTGTTAAATCATAGAGGCATCCAACCTTGGACTATACAAAGATTTATGAGGTGGTGTTAAATCACAGAGGCAACCTAACCTTTCAATGACTATAAAAGGCTTTATGAAGTGGTGTTGGGCCATATATGGTTTTATGAAAATGGTGTTAAATCATAAAGGCAGTCCATCCCTGGACCATTCAAGGCATTATGAAATGGTGTCAAGTTAGAGGAAGTTCAACCTTGAACCATACAAGGCATTATGAAATTGTATCAAGTTAGAGGAAGTTCAACCTTGAACCATACAAGGCATTATGAAATTGTATCAAGTTAGAGGAAGTTCAACCTTGAACCATACAAGGCATTATGAAATGGTGCTAAATCGTAGAGGCAGTCCAGCATTCTATGAAGTAACAGATCTAAATATAAACTTCATACAACTGGTTGTGTGTTATGTACTGATAATTGTATCAAAATATGTGGGCAATAAACTTGTCATTAGAATCTTGGTACCTGAAAAGTGGAAGTAGTAAGGAAAATTGTTGCAAAAAACACTTCATTTATGGCTGGTGTTGGAGAACTTATAAAACATAAAATTTTAGGGATGTGAGTAATGGAAACCACAAACTGGTAATGCCTTGTTGTATGTTAGCATTGCCTGTTCAAAAGACTAAATAGTTATCATACCTTTATCCTTTCTTCCATTTAATAAAACTGCTATTGTACCAGATGGTTGTCAGATTGATATTCATGGGTTTGCATCCTGGCACCTGTAATTCAATGGGACACAGGTGCATTTCAAGGTCTCCTAGGCAACTTTTGTGTAGGGTATAAAATTCCTTTTCAACTTTTAAATGTAACTAGTGTAGCATGATGAATTGATATTTATTTATTATACACTTCCAGGGTTAGATTTGTTCATGTCTCATTTGTGAAGAAATGATTGGATATGATTTTGCCTGCCTGATTCTGTTATATGAATATGTAAATAAGTTCATGCATGCTCTTTTGTAATTTATATATTGTTTAAATTTAAAATTGGAGTAGTATTACATATGAGCAATACTGTTTTCTAATGTTAATCAGTGGATAAAGTGTGTGTGGTGTGTGTGTGTGTGTGTGATGTGTGTGTGTGTGCGCTGAGTGGAAATATAATGAGTAAGGAGGTAAAGAGCTGGAAAATTATATCTTTTTTTTATATTTAAAATCTATATTTGATGTTCAGTTATCTGTACAAGGATCTATCCTTCTTTTATTCAGGAAGATGAAGAACTTTTGAAGACGAATAGTTTGTCACAGAATGCCACACTGGCTGTTAAATTAAGGTGCTGTGAAAAGGGCATACTACAGTTAGTCGTAGAATATGCATCTACCAGAATGAAAAGCCTCCAGTCACAGTCCTGAAAACAATTAAGCATTCTGGACAGTCATATTTGGAATGTTGTAAAGCCCTGTATCTTGTGAAGGTTGTATGTTCATTGGTGACAGGAAGGTGTTTTGATAGCCAGTGATAAACTGATAAGAAAGAAGAATATGAAGAGAAAAGCTTTGGGGTCATTTAAGTAGAGAGTGTAACTTGTAAGAAATATTAGTTTGCCAACAATTCATTGTTTTCATCCCTTTCTCTGAATTTGACCATAATTGGATCATAAATGTTGTTATGGTCTACTTTTTTTATGCTGCTGAAGGCTAGGTTAACAGTGCCTGTATTCTCTTGAAACTGAAATATGGTCACTGCCAAAATAATATTACTAATTTGTTGTCTTATTCAATTGCCTATATATTTCTTTTATCAGGTCCAACTGCAAACAACATAGACTTGATCTGCATCACATAATACACTGATTACACTTAACTTTATAGATCCAGATCTGCCAACACATTATGCAGTGGCAGATCTTGGTCTATGCAGTTTGCAGCTGGACCCAATGTATAAGTTATCATATAGAGCAGTTTCTAAAACTATCTTTCATTTTTTCTTTTTATAAGAATCAAATTTAAAAAGTCATGACTTACCAGTGTGATATATATTTTTTAATGCACAAAAAATAATTCTTGTCATAGTATGAAAGGTTCTATGTAAAAACTTATTTTTTATTTTGAGTACAGACTGTATGAAAAATAAAGGCTTATTACCCAAATGTAGTCTACATGACACCCAGTATTTGGCAACCTAACAGTACTAACATAAAAATAATAAATGCTTTTGTTCAATTTTGCTCTCAGCCTAATTACATTAAAAGAACAAGTATTCAGAAAGACTTTTTGTTATTAATATGTGTGTGTGTGTGAGAGAGAGATATGAAACAGTAACATCTCAGTGTGTAAGATAATGCGCCTGCAGAGCATATTTCTATGTATAGCTGTTAAATTGTGTTATGCTGGCAAGGTTATTAACATTATCCAAGTCATAGGGGTTCTTATGCTTAATTTAGGCACCTATAAATAATACATGCACAGTGAAATCCCTTAAAACTAAAACCTTTGGAACCCAAATATTTTTCAGTTTTCAGCACTTTTCAGTTTACTGAGGTTTTCACAGATCTGAAAGAAAGAGTCCCCTTCTGAGCACTTATTGGATGGGAGAGAAGGCGAGAATGCAATTACGAGAGTATCATTGTCAGTCTAAGAGTGTACAAAATTAAGAAACTTATATTTATCTAAACATCAACACATGCCATATCACAGCAGGTTGAATCAGAACACGCATTCTCATCTTGTTCATTCATTTCATCATTAGCCTAATTGCTTTTATGAAACTCCTTTTATTGACAGTGTTTTGAGAAAGCACATGGAAAATGAGCCTGTTTCCATCACAAATTTGTTATGAAGATTCTCTAATAATTTCTGATATTCTCTCTCCATTTTCTTCACTATCTCTGTATCAACATGGACACTCTCCCTGCTATTAAACTTTAAATCTGGACAGAATATCATTAAAGTCCAAAATTTATAGTTTTTTGGTAAAATTACTTGCCTATTGTTTGATTATAGGGCCTGAGATGGAAAATGTTTAAACGATTGCCACACAAGATCATTCAGTTTGCGATTCACAGGTATTATTGGAATGATGTTTGATTGCATTCCATTTGCTTTAGAATATCAGAAACAGTAGCTCTTCCAGTGTCGAATGATCTTGTAAGGATTATTCAATCCTATGACATTTATGCTCCTTCTGATATCATGACTTGCAAGTGAAGACAGATGACAGTCATTGCTGCTCCAATAAGTATATAATGATTTATCTCTGTTGAAAATCAGTTGAGTGAATCTGATTTCAATTGGCAAAGCATCAAAAGTGAGGTCATGTGTGTGGCTAATAAAGCCCTGACATTTAATTTAAGAAATAAGCTATGTTCTTATTGATCATGTATACAAATGAATAACATCAATCACAGATAATTATCCGATAAAGTGTTTTTCAAATGGCTTCCATATAAGCATTTAGTTATTTATGCATGTAATTAGCCATAAAAGCTGGTTATTTTGTATGGTGCAAAGACTTAATATTAGCCTACTGTCAACCCTAATCTATCTTGGCACATACATCAGGTGTGTTTTAACCTCACATGTCCTTGGGACATTTGCTTAGGCTCACAGATCAGACTATTACAGTATCTGTTAACTATGTGTGTGTGTGTGTGATTATGATTTTTAACGTAGTTTTAACAATTTTTCAGTCATCGCTACAATGTCTGCAGAGTGGCAGTTAATAGTGATGTCTAGCACTGGGGCATCATGCCGCAGTCATGTAGCATAATGTCCCACCCAGTCACATTGTCCTGATACCAGGCCGACCAGTCCTAACACTAACCTTTTAATGCTGAGTGCCAAGCGAGGCAGTTGTTAGTACCATTTTTGTAAGTCTTTGGTATGACACGTCCGGGGATCGAACCCACGACCTCCTGTATCTGAGGCAGACGCTCTAACCACTAGGCCACTGGAGCGGTTATGTTAACTATAATTAATATATTTCACCAGTTGCCAGGAATTTATTTATTTTCATTTTATTTAAAGACATGAAATTTAAATTTGGGATTGAAATATGTTTAATGTATTCAGATTTATGTGGTTTTGGTTTGCTGCAAAAGATGATAGTATTAAAGAAAGAAAAGTTTGGGACTAATATTAATAAGTTACCAGATGCCAGGCATGTCAGTACACAAAAGGTCCTTGTCACTTCCAATGCCTGCACCTCTTTTCTGACTATCAATTAGCTTTCCAGGTACCAAGTCAGAATACACTTCTGTTTTATCAATGTTTCCACTTAAATGGTAATCATATTCCTCCTGGTTCTCCTACAGTTTTATAGTATAATTATTTAAACTATCTTTCCACCCAATCTCACCATAGTTACTGAGACATGAAGGTTTGTTTCTCAAGTCCAATTCTCTCGAAAAAATTATGAATCCAGCTATTGGAATGTTGAAAGTTTGGGTTTTTCTCTAGAATTACAGTTATGGCATAATCTGTAACATTACATTCTGTCACAGGCATATGATGGTCCCACATACAGAGTAACCATGATACGATCTCCAGCTCCTCATGTGAATATGTTGTAGGTTGGTTTGCACCAGGGAGGGATCCTTTCTTTGTTCGGAAAGTACTTGGTGTAAGGTGGTACTAAGCAGCTATGGACCTAATTCTATATAGTTTCTCATCAACAATTGTTTTACCATTGATCTCCAATTTTTCATATTTTCCTCTTACTGGTGACTTGATAGTACCATGCAATTGGTTCATATATCAGATCTTTGCTGTAGTCCAGATTGTCTGCTATGGGTTCAAAAACGGTCGCAGTACCAATGGTCTCTATTTCATTAGCAAGCATTTGTACATTGGCATTGTTTACTGCATACAAGTATGAGCATTTCACACTGCTGTCTTTTTATATGGCAATTTTAGAAACTGCTGGAACTGGCAATAGAGGGGCTTCACTGTTTTCTTTTCTCAGTTTTCTCTTCTGCTATTTTTTCTGGTACAGCACTTTTAAATGGTGGCAGAACAAAGGTTTCTCCCTTTGGCAGGGGCTTAAGAAGTACTTTAATTGAAGACATCATCAATAACAAGCACTCAAAAGAAACCTCTGGTTTTGCCGATGGCAGTTGTTCAGCGAGCATTTTTCCTGACCATAACAAAAAAAATTTCATTTTTTCTGATTATTATAAAAAGACAGTACCAGATATATAGAATTGCAGTTTTTGTTTCGTGTCAAGGAAAAGTATTCTTTGATTTTATTTATATTTATCGCGGTCAGTTTTAATGTCATCTAATTCAATGACAAAGTCGATGTTTCCATCAAAGTTTTCTACGTGCTTTATCTCTTCTAGCTCAAATATTGTCAACGTTTTGCTGAAGGCAGTATTGTTGTCAGCAACATCAAATGCTAATAGCCTCGTCAAAGTCTGTAAGTGTCCTGTCAGTACCTTGACTTGGATATCGCGTGTAAATACTTTGTCATAGCTAAATCTATTGTTTAACAGCATATTAAAGAGCAAACTGGCTTGCTGCGACCTGTTCCACCATCACACTCGTACAATAACAGGCTGGAAATGCCTGGAAAACTGATCTTGCTCATTGGGTACTTGAGATTTCCCAAGAACATGACAACGAAATATCACAACTAAAATGTGGGAAAATATGGTGAAATAAAATACAGGATGTTATAAGGAATCACATAATATTTATTTTACAAATATTGAACACTTGGCATGTATGCATGCATGCATGCATGCATGCATGCATGCATGCATGTATGCATGTATGTATGTATGTATGTATGTATGTATGTTGATGAAGAAAAGCGGATAGTTAGGATGCAGATATAGTTAGAAGAATACTGATAGCCATATACAAATATATATATATATATATATATATATATATATATATATATATATATATATATATATATATATATATATATAGATAGATAGATAGATAGATAGATAGATAGATAGATAGATAGATAAATGGATAGTTTGATAAGGGTTTTGGATATGGCTCGACGTTTAAGACATAAAGTGATTTTATTTAGGTAAAAGCCTTTAAAATGAAATACGGCAAAGAACAGAAGCGTCTTGAGTTTATCATGTTTAAATAATCATACAATTTTTCTTTACGTTTCTATTTAAAGTCCAATTAATTATGCAGATTCAAGTATCTATCCAATAAGAAAATAAGGAAAATTATGGGACAGAAAAATTACAATATCAATGAATTTAAGCTTTTTTTTATTTTCTTATTTTTATCTTCTGGGAAATGTTTTGTTAACTATTATGTTTGTTTCCGCTTCCCGTCATCCACATTTCAGCTTGAAATTGGCGACATGCATCCAAACAATCCTCAATAAGCCCATTTTTGACAATGATTAGTGAACATTTAATTGTTTCTATTTAAATATATGTCAAACAATAATTATGTATCACTCTGCTGTAATAATGTGCAACATCGATGATAAACATTGCTGACGAGAGGCTTCATTTTCGGGTGGCTCATTGTTAAAGACGTGTGCATTTTATCTCCAAATAGACGTGTGAAGAAAATCTCAAAGTTATTAAAAAATATCACATAGTCACCCTTTAGTCGGCTATATGTACTAAAAAACATTTGATAGCTATATGTTCCGAGTCAGCAGTCTCAACACATTCGGAGTTCACAGACTGCCCGTGTCGAGGCTAGGACTTAAAAGTCCGCGAATAACGTATACGTACAAATATTAAAGAGTTAAATCTTACTAGTTAGTAAAATAATACGTCTTTTTTCTATTGTCAAAACCTAATAAATGGTCTCCATACTATATATACGCAAGAAACGCGAGACAAACATTGACATTGATTACAATGTGGAAATCATAGACTTTGAAGGTATATTCTGTGAAATAAAGGACCCATAGATGAAAGAAACTGCGGACAGTTCAGTTTTTTAATTGAATAGTTTACATACAAATGCGAAATGAAGGTGTGTGTATATATATATATATATATATATATATATATATATATATATATATATATATATATAAACGTGTGTGTGTGTGTGTGTGTGTGTGTGTGTGTGTGAGAGAGAGAGAGAGAGAGAGAGAGAGAGAGAGAGAGAGAGAGAGAGAGAGAGAGAGAGAGAGAGAGAGAGAGAGCAATGCTGTATGTTCTACAAGTTTTATACTGTGGCACCTCTCTAAAGTTTTAAACTATGTAAAGCCCTTTTGTATTGTTGTCGCTGCTCGGTGCAAGAAATGGCAAACGATTTAATTAAGATCAAGTTGCAAGCATCAGAAATGTATGCGCAACTGAGGTATGTTTGTCTTTGATTCTCAATCTACGGTATCGCCAAGTACAACTACTGCAATTTGTGGTTACGGTAGTTTTTATCGCATCGCTCTCAAGAAAAATATGATAATAGCTCACCCTTTACCGGCGCAATATTAGGATAACTTGCTATATTACCATAGTGTTATGTCTATTACACTAACAAAGATTCACAACAATTTATTACACTGCAAATTTTTGTATCACAAATAAGATAAAAATCAAACTAAAAGCCAGCCAGAAAATGTTGTTCTTTGATAAATATCATCACTTTTTACGATACTAGCAGAATGTTCTCCTCTACGCACAAAAACGTGGTCACCCTTGTTCGCTTGAGCAACGACGATTCCGGTAGTAGGATGGACGTTGTGTATTTCGTTAGATTCAGCATAAGCGTTGCCTTTCACGACACCATTAATTATCAATTCTGCTTGTACGTAGCTGGAAAGGTTGGGTACTATTGTCCATGTAAATATATACACCCCAGTAACTGGTACGCTAAAAATTGAGTCAAAGTGATTGAAACCGCCTCCTACGTTCACCTCCTCTATCTCGTACTGAAGAATCTCGTGAAAGCTGTAAGAGCGTGAATCACGCTGATAAGCATGGAACGCAACATGCTGTATTCCTGGTTGTCCTAAAAATAAGACAGTGGATGATATTTTACATTATTTCTTAATACTTTGATAATACTTTCTTTCGTCTGCTATACTGTGGTCACACACCATAAACGTTAGTCTTCACAAACTGTTAAAGATGGCGATAAAAAGACGAGTTTCTTCTAAAATCATGTCATTCTTATCGATGCATATGACCAAATAATCTTTACAATTCATTACACTATTTAACTGCTAGGATTGGACATGCCTTACAGTTTCCAGCTTCTCTATTTTATTACAACCAAAATAAATAAATAAAGAAATAAAACTTCAAATTACAAATGAATAAAAACAGTAATATTCATGTTTATGAAATCTGAAAAGCAATAATACCATATAAATATGACATACAAGATATTTTCGTAAGAAAAGTAGACTTTCCCAGACCGGAAGTGCAGTTAAACTGACGATTTTCTCTATTTGACTCTCTGCAGTGCAATGTTTAAATTGTCTTCCATGCACTACACGCGCGTCTTGTTACGATTTCAGCGAAATTAGATTTATATATTGTGATAAATATCTATAAATTCACCGTTTCGTATGCAGCTTCGTATAGAACGATCATAACTTCAGTTTGATGCGATGGTTTACCATAATATCATATATCATCATATTTTGTGCTTAAAATTATAAGATGATAGAATACTAAAGACCCTAATGTACTGGCGCATTAAATCAAGAAAAATCGGGGGTTTACGATGTTTATACTTGAATGACAGCTTTACACGAAAACATATCCATACAGAAAGACATTAACAACGCATAGACAGCTTTGCTCATAAATCACAGAAGACCCCCAGGAGACCAACGGATGCAAATATACGACCTGTTGAGAGTAAGTTCAACAAATTATTCGATCATGAGAAATCGATAAAATTGAAAGAGTGAAACAAAGCTCTTCTCGTGTATATTCAATAGTGAAATTCTAAATGTCCATCTCTTACTTGTGTGAAATTAACGCATTCATAAATGTTGTTTCCCAGTCTACAATAGTGAATAATTATCACCGACAACGTCTCAAAGAGACGTTTATTTTTTTTTATCCCAAACACTTAAAACCTCTTGCCATTACTCAGTGTTATTAGTATACTACTATGATATCATTGAATTTATAAAGTAAACTACTAGAGAAACAATGGTTTATTGCCAGAGACTGAAAATGATAGACGAATTAAGTAGGAAGATCAGTGTAATCGGAGGCAGTTTGTTTATTTGTAATTATCGCCACAGGACGAAGTGGACTGCAAGCAACTGTTCTGCACTTGTTGTGATTGTAATGATGTTCGTCAAGATATAATGAGTCGGGGATGATATGAACATCTTGGGATGAATTTTTAAGGATGCAAATATAGTTTATGCAACAATTACAAGAAACAGGAAAAGAAATCACTTACGTTTCCTATTTTCTAAAGACAGGATTGAACGTGAAATATTCCACTGAATATTGGCATTTTCCTTTATGCCAAGAGGTGGATGCATTTGAGTTTTCTCTTTGTCTCCATCTTTGTTGTCTTTTCCATCGTTTTTCTCTTGCAATTTGCTTCTCTCATTCGTAACTTTTTGAAAGATGTTTTTCGTAGTACTATTAGCCATGTTTGGTTGTTGTATTGACATTTTCAAATCTCTAATACTTTCTCTTAATTCAGATATGTCTGAAGTCTTTTGAATCATTTCGTATTCAAGCGTTTTAATTCGATATTCCTTCTTGAGTAACGTGTCTTGCAGAACTTGTACCGTGTGCTCCAAATTTCGCATGAGAGCATCAATGCTCAGATTGGTACTTTCTGAGGGGAAAGTAGTAGCCATGACCGCCAAAAGAATGGCACAGATGGGAAACATGCCCGCTCATTCACTAGAACTAGAATCAATTGTCGCAAGTCGTGCAGCAGAGGGCAATTATAAACTAGATAAAGGGTCTTCGGACTAAGGTCGTGAATGTACAACAATGCCTTATCATTTCTTCACAATCGAGGTCGGCAAAAGTTCAAGTTATAGACTTATTATGATACTAAAGTGTTACTTTTTTAATATTTGGAGTTTAGAAATTAAGGATTTGTAATTCATGTTTAGATCTAAAACATAAACATGCTTGGAATATGTCCAAAACTCGAAACACTTTCTCCCAAAACACAGCCATTAAAATGTACTAAATGTATTAGTTATCGAAAACAATCATGAGTTTAAAACCGCCTTCGCATCACAAAACATATTCACAAACATATTTAAACCTAGTCGAAACAAATGTCAGCATTTAATTTGTAACAGTACAATGGAAATAAATAAATAAATAAATAAATAAATAAATAAATAAATAAATAAATAAATCGTACTAATTTGGAAAAAATTGACTAGCTGTTTACTTTTTCAGATATGTCATTCTTATTTGAATTTCAAAGGTAAAAAATAAAACAGTTTGCCCTCGGGCTATACTAGTACCCTAATTCGTCTCAATTTGGTCTGATAAAGAGACCACGTGTCATCAGAATTCCTAATTCAAAAGTAGGATTAACATAGCTTGGCACTACCTAAACTTTTATAGAAGTTAATAGCATCCAAACATTGTGAGGGATAGTTTTCAGAAATTCAGCATTCGTTAAGTTTGACAGAATAATGCATCAGAAAACAATGGATTTCCAATTGATCATCCTACATCAGTATATGATCTTAAATCGGTTGATAATCCTATATCAGTATATGATCTTAAATCGGTTGATAATCCTACATCAGTATATGATCTTAAATCGGTTGATAATCCTACATCAGTATATGATCTTAAATCGGTTGATAATCCTACATCAGTATATGATCTTAAATCGGTTGATAATCCTACATCAGTATATGATCTTAAATTGGTTGATCATCCTACATCAGTATATGATCTTAAATTGGTTGATCATTCTACATCAGTATATGATCTTAAATCGGTTGATCATCCTACATAAGTATATGATCTTAAATCGGTTGATCATCCTACATCAGTATATGATCTTAAATCAGTTGACCATCCTATATCAGTATATGATCCTAAATCAGTTGATCATCCTACATAAGTAGACGATAAAAATAGTGAAAAAAATTGGAAATACAAGCAGCAGATTATATGTGATTAATTACAGAAAAATTTTCCCGTTAGGGTTTATGGGCGGTTTTCAAAACAGTTTTAAATTCGTTAAAACAAGCGAAAACAATTCTTTTTACTGATGAGCAAATTTTTGGCCTATATGCATATTTCTTCTGACTCTTTTAATAAAATGTATCTTTTTCTGAGTCATCTCATAGTCATTCTCAGAAAAATATAATAGTGATATATTCTGGAATATTTTTCTATTGTGATATTGACAAATTAGGCTGGATTTATTTTGCTTGTACATTTAAGGTCTGAACACTAAATAAATCTACTATTCAACACAGGGTATTACTGTTGTTCTTAAAAGGGACATTTTCAGGATACGAATAGGCCGTTTCTGGTACTATTTCAGAAAATTCCGTTAATTATGACAAAAATTATAGTTCTTTCTATCCAATATGTCAAACTGTATCATATTAGATAATAATATCCATTACTGTATCATTGTCATTAATATTTCTTAAACCGATGACTCGATTCTCCCCAAAATCGTCTCTATAACTCATTTTTTAATGATAATAACAATCATGAAATATCGTTGCTTTCTTATTACAGTAATATCGAATGGAATTATAAAACTTTTCCCCCAATTTTTAAGCGCTATTTCAAATGACTAAAAATGATACTGACTTGTAGAAATTGGCACCTTCATGAAAGCAATGTCTGTGCTAAATGAATAATATTAACAACCAGAAACTGATGTTTGATCCGTACCTCAAAATTTCAAAAACTGCTTCAGCTACTGTACACTAAAGTCATGATCTCTTTCGATTTCTATTTCATGGTCCCTTAATTTTTAATTTCTTCGAAGCCTTTTATGCATATAGAAAGCACGATTTAACAGTATGGGTTTGGCTTTTATTCATGATGATAACCTTATTTCGTTCCGACAGGTTTGATTATGTGTTCTAAATCTTGACAAATATATCAGTTGATCTCGTGTCCGTTTGTAAGGTCGATGCTGACGACATGTTTCCTTTGTGACAGGGGAAATAAAATCTAAATAATAACGAAGATATTAGTTCAGCTTCTATGTTCTTGTCAGTATCATTACTTTAATCATTTATCCATCACACTGTGTAACAATAACATATATGAGAACCGATGCATCTATGATCAAGTTAAATGCTTATGTCTTTGACAGTGCATTTAAAAATTAAAACACTTAATGGTTTAAATCATCAATTAATCTATGTAGTTGGATCTGTTAAGACCCATAAAAAATTTAAAAATACTCATAAAATACTTAAATATTATATATATATATATATATATATATATATATATATATATATATATATATATATATATATATATATATATATATATATATATATATATATATATATATATGAAATTATTTAATTTTGAATAAGAACATTGCATTTTGAAGTAACTAGTTTTATATGTTGCATTAATTTTAGTAGCACGCGTATTTTCATCAGACTCCAATTATCATGATATTCTCCCTTTCATCTCACTAACACTTAGGCTTATTTTCATTATTTTACGTATTCCAGTTTTCTAAAGCTTGAACGCGGCATCTCGTTGTCATAGGGAGATTAATATGATCTATGTTGGGTTTGGACTTAGTCAAGGAAATCACAGTCAAGGCGTTATATTATTTAATTCTACACGAAGCTATGCCGAGTGGGGAGGCAATTAATGTAAAACCGCGACTGGGATTTCCTTGTCTTGGTGCAAACATTGACATAGATTATTTTTTAACCCATTTTTTCAAAATAAATTTAAATTACCCTGCACCTTTGCAATTTAGTAAGCCGATTCAAAACTCAGTATTCGTCTGGCACTTTTATTGCTTTTCACTCTGTATGAAAGGTCATCAAGTTTTCTACTCATTTTTGAAAATCTGAATAATTATCTAAGTAGAATCTCTAACTATATATGCCACTGACAGAAAAGCAAAACATCCAGGAAAAAGGTACAATTGTTATTTATTGGAAGTATTGTGCAATGAGTGTCTCGAGCCACGTGTCTTGTTTTTCCAAATACATGGATATGCACTGCGCATTAAGACGAATATTATTGAGGGTAATAAAATGACACGTCTACCCTAATTAGAAAATTTTTACACATGAGAAATTAGAAAGATAAAATCGTTTGATTTTATTACTGTATTATCACACTGAATCGATGGATGTTATATGAAACTGACTATAGCTAATTAATACTTCTTATACGCTTGATTTTTGTAATAACTTTCATCAGTTCTACTTTGGAAAATAGTCTATGGTAAGCAACTGTACGATACAGTGTAGGATACGTACAGTATGAAGAAAATTCTAATCCATGACTTTCCTGCAAATTTATATTTCTGTCCTGGAAATGCAGGTCGTATTGCTATCACTAGAGCAAGGATACGCTACATGAAAATCTTTTTGTGGAATAGCATGTTGACTGATGAATGAGTCACTCTGGTTGGTAAGTACACGAGTTTGCATTTGCAAACACACTCTTATATTTTATTCAGCTGGGGCGGATTTTGGGTGCTAGACAGTGTTAGAATAAATCAGCGTGACATATCACATTTCTGGCTTTTTCTGGTTAAGCAGTAACACTTGAGAGAGTTTGGGTTTTTGTGGCCAGGGATCTGTACTGCCTATATGTTTTGAATATCAATATAGCTCGGCTTGTGTGTGTGTGTGTGTGTCTGTGTGTGTGCTTGTGTGTGAAAATGTTTTCTTTGGTGTCATCAAAGTTGAAAACATCTTAAGTTGCTCTATGAGTGCATTTCTTTTTGTTATTTCTATTGTTGTTGTTAGTGTTTATGGGTTTTATAAGATCTCCAGAAGAAAGCCAGGGTTTATTTTCAAAGTAGTTCCTAGCGTGTGGATACGAGGAGTGAGACGACAGGTCTGGAATATCCAGACCGAGATTAAAATAAACTACGGTTAGCAAAAGAGACAGATATCTCTGTCTCATGGATGAGAAAAATCTAATTTTAACATTCTCTTCTAAATAATTAGGAAGAAAATCTTTTCGCAACAAATATATTGAAATACTAACATTCTAATCCATTGATATTTGGGCGTTACATGCTTATCAGTCGTCAGATGGCCAAATAAGTTGAACCATACATTAAATTGATTTTTGCCTTGCTTTCTTCAATTACAATGGTTCAACTTACGTGTGATATTTATTATAATGTACATCGACAAGGTAAAAAGATATATCTATCTAATTTATACAATCATTTTGTGTGAAATACTCCCACAGTCGGGTTTGTACAATTTTGTTGAACCATTCTACCTCAACTCTTTTTAAAGAAGTGAAACAGTATTTGATATTTTGTTTCGTTAACAATTCCATAAATCTTATGGTGATAACATTGTTTACTTCATCAAACTGCATATTTTTTATGTTTCGCTCGTTACAGATTTTATTGCCGCGTCATATTTGGCATCTCCCTATTTTGTTTTAATTTTTAGTGCAAACGAATTTTGAATTAAATAAAACAATTTATCACTCTCACTCTGGTCGTCCACGTAAATACCATAAACCCTTTTCATCGGAAATATTTTATTTGCTTGCTTTTGCAATGTGTAAGTCTACTCTTCGGTCAATCATTATATCAGTCCATCAAATCTAATTTTCTTTCTGTTTAGTTTTAATTTGTTCGCACACTTGACTGATATTTGTTTAAGTGGATATTCAAGTTTAGATTAAATACTGTTCGTCTTTGATCAATTATTTTAAAATTATGGTTGCAAACATGAGATCCCTTATAAAATCAGGTCTTAGATATTTGAATTATATATATATATATATATATATATATATATATATATATATATATATATATATATATATATATATATATATATATATATATATATATATATATATATATATATATTCATACGGTTTTCAGTATGGTATGTGGAAGTAATGCTTGTTCATTATCAAGTTTGGGTCGTGTAACAGTTTGGTTCAACATAATTGTTTATAAAGATAGCGAACATTAGAATAAACCTTAATCTGACTATCTCTAACGCTATTCATTTTATATTCTACACAAATAATTACATTGTTCAGCTCTTGTTATATTAGGGCTTCATGATATTTTTCTTCTGCCTCATATCGCCATAGGCATTCTAAAAATTAAGAATTTTAAACAGAAACTAAATTTAAAAAAATCAACGGATGTTTTTCAGTGTTTGAAAAACATATAGAAAGCAAAAATCAAAATATCATGACACACTGTAATTGGCAATGAGGTCTAGAAACGCCATATAACATTTTCCGCATTGCAGAAATAATCAACGCTTTTGTTGACCTGCTAATATCTTATCAAGATAATGTTTCAAATATTAAATATTCAATTCACTTATTTATCCGATATGATTAAAGCGTACAAATCTCTTATAAATGTACAAAATCCGCTGAAGCCTCTTATATCTGTACGTAAACCTGGTTATTGACCTCAAGCTGAATCGGGCTTACCTATTCTGTTTATAATGAATATAAATATATAGTTAAGAAATTTGAACCCGAGAACTTTTGAAAGTATTTTGCATTTTAGCTGTTATTTTCTCTGACTTTAAAATCAATTGCATATTCTCTTTTTGTTGCTTTGCAATTTACCTCAAACATTAAATTATAGAACATAAAAATATATGACCATAGTGATTAATGAAAAGCAAGAAAGAATCTAAAATGAAGAACAGAAGTTATAATTACTATTAAATCTTATCCATATGATAAACTCGGTTTTTGATCTTTATGTTCTTAATTTCCAAGGCTGCTATATATTATGTATATGTAATTTAATTGCTTGCGTGTTAGTTTTAAATTCTCTTTTATATTATTGTAATGATAACTTTAATTCTAATTTCTGTTTTGACCTGATAAACACTCAGTAGATTTGCTACATTTTTAGTTTTGGCTTAAATAGTTCTTGACCTAATTCGCAAACACTGAATGAAGATGATTGTTTTTTTTTTATCAAGGTCATGTTCGGCATACGTGTTAGTTCTCTTGTAAACAAATCGTCATTATTTTTTTATTTTTGAATCTTTTGAATAGTTTGGTACGGCCATATATGTTTATGGTAATAAAGTGTTGTCATTAATTACTGTTTCGCTCGAAATACAAATTTGCCGCGTGAAGAAAAACCTATAACAATTCGGTACGCCCATATTGGGTTTAGCTAGTGGCCATAGATTAGTTTATAGAGTGCTTTAATTCATGAATGTAATGGAAAATTCCATTAAGATGACAGAGTATTATCAGAAAATGGTCTTTGCGACCTAGGTCAGGTTGTCGGGGAAATAAAGTTGTTTACTTCAGAATTATTACTCATAACCTTAACATCAGTCTTTAGAGTAATGAAATTTAGCTGGGTTCAGATACGAACATTTTATTGAGTTATTTAAATTATTCATTGGAATTAAAAATTGCTGAATAATTTAGGACTATATCACTATCTTGGAATTATTGTGAATTCATTAAAGGATATTTTGAATTATATCATTGTGCTACATCAATACTCTTGCTACATCGGAACATTTAATATTGAATTCATTCAGAACACCACTGGAATTCATTCTTCAATGTTCTATACTTGAAAAGTTTCAAGGCAATTTAGGATTTAATTCACAATATTATAGGTTATTTTTAAATTTTCATTTTGTTTTTTTTAGGCAAATAACTTAGTTTTTGAATGTTATATAATGTGCTGGATTTCACCATTTTATGTTACTTCGTCTAAGGTAATTGAGATGTAACTATATATTTCCAAAATCCACTAACCAATTCACCGTAAGTTGGGAATATTCCATTATCGCGTTCACTCCTGCTTTCAATCCACAATCTCAGCATGATATCAAATTTTTATCTATCACCTTGTGACACGCTCTATTTGGAATGATAAGATCATGTGTCATGGCCTTGGTTGAGGCAAAGTGTTCCTGTGGTTATGACTCCTGATATATACTCCGCTATTGTTGATACAAATTTTGCAAGATCATGACTTCCATATGCTTAAGGGAATATCTGCTATCTTTCTTCATAAATTGGCTTCTGATAGCTAAGTCAGTGCTGCAAATTCAAAGTAACATACGCTTGTTACAGCTGTATGGAAATTAAAGGTA
This sequence comes from Potamilus streckersoni, assembly GCA_016746295.1. NCBI lineage: Eukaryota > Metazoa > Mollusca > Bivalvia > Unionida > Unionidae > Potamilus > Potamilus streckersoni. Next base: position 390,795 of record JAEAOA010000513.1, read on the forward strand.
GTTCTAAATGGTCGTGTTGACCTGACTTTCATCACAAGCCTAGATAGAATACTTTCTTTAGCAGAAAACGAAGCCCTCTGATTTACTCGAAACACTTATCAGGATTTCAAGTATAATATTTAGGCAAAAGATTATTTGTAAACAAAAAATGTTTAGAATCTAAAGTGGGCGTGGTTTGGACTTTTAACATAGCTTTAACAATTTTCAGTCATATTGCCACGATATCTACAGTGTGGCAGTTTATAGTAATGTCTAGCACTGAGGCAACATGTTGCAGACATGTAGCATCCTGTCCCACCCAGTCACATTATCCTGATACCAGGTGACCAGTCCTGACAATAACCTATTGATGATGAAAGCTTAGAGGGGAAACTGTTAGCACCATTTTTACAAGTCTTTGGTACCCAGCATCCCAGGAAGACGCTCTAACCACTAGGTCACCGGATCGGTTTAGAATTTAAAGTCATTTTTGTTCTATCACTACTGGTGCAGCAGAGATACTACTTACTGGATGTAAATGAGGAGCTCTCATCTGGCTGTATTTTGATAGTAGGCCCATGCGTGGGTTTTTATCTCAAACACTAGACATATTGCATGTAACTGTCATCATTTAAACATATTACTACTCCATATATTATATTACCAAAATGTACTAATGTTATGCCGTTTACACCGTAAACATATATTTATTGAGCCAAACTTTGACTGTATGAATTGAGTTAGATGCATGTAACTTTGTTGAGAAACTAATTGAACAATGTGTTAATATTACCCGAGTACCAATAGTTTTCTTTTTGTGAACTTTGAAATGCTTGATATTGAAGTCAACATACTTCAGTTTGAAAAATACAGACAACAGAGGTGACCAACAAGTCGGACTCATTTAAACCAATTCAAATTATCGAATCCACCAGCACACGTGGACCTCCAGGTAGATGTAATTAGGTCATTAAATAGAATTGAAAGGCAAGAAAAGTGGTACAGTATGTTAGATAGGTCGATTTATTTATGCACATTAGACCTGTATCCTGTAACAGGGAAACGGGCCGAAATGATTTGTCCAGTTCGATTACGTTTTCTACCACAAACATTATAAAGGAATGGCAACTGCGCCGATAGGAAAACATATTTTGCTTTTGAATATTTTTAATATGCAACACCTGTTAAACTAACATATACATATACTGCTGAGTAGAACTAGTTATGTCCCTGATCAAGGTATTTTTGCCAAAATGCCCGATCTCCTACACAGTGCAGTATTAGAGGTCGAAGTGTATCGTGATAGTATTTACTTATTAGCTTGAAATAGCTGTGAAACCTTTTACACATGAACATTTAAATATCACAAAGAGATATAAATGTTACAAACACGAACGAAAAATTGTCCTCCGTATAAAACTATTCACCCTTTTGAACTTTTTAAGATATATGATGATATTTTACTAGGGCACCATTTACTGCCTGCATTGTGTAGTTACTTTTATAATATTGTTTTTTTTTTTCGTCTGCTATTATGTCGTCACACACCATACAATTTAGTCTTCACAAGCTGTTTGATAAAAATATGGTAATGAAGAGGCCCATTTCTGCTCCCCTAAAATCAAATAAAAAAGGAAAAAATGTATAGTTACATATGATAAATAGGCTTTAAAAACTCCTTCATGAAACTTATTTTACTTTAGGATTCTCGTTAAATCCTTGATTCACATTTTGCAGATTATTTCCTTCTATTTCAACGAAAAGATGTAGAATATAAAAAAGAAGCATAACGCTAATCAGAATGCAGCTTTATTCTTAATGAAGTGATCTGAAAACAATTAACTACAAACAAGCAAAACAATACGACCATAGATACGTTATTTTGTGAACGTTGCACTTACCCACACCTGAAATGTAGTGAAACGAGGTTTTAATAGGATTCTTAGTTAAATCAAGTATTGACGTCTTTCCATGTACTGCACACATGACTTGCTATGATATGAGGGAACCTAGGTTTCTCCATAGTAACTAATCTCCGAATGTGTCGTACGTCTCAATCCTAACTATAAACAGTACGAGTTTATTGTTTATACTTGAACGACTGCTTTAAAATGAAAACATGCGCTATCCATAAAGATGGACACTAAAGAAGTACACAGTTTTTCAATATAAATCACAACAGCTCCAAATAGATTACGACACGTACGTATAGTGCACTTTTGACTGTGAGAAAAAGACGAAAATTAAAGAAAGTGTGACATAAAGTTGATCTCGTGTATATTCAATAATTAATTTAAAATGTCTATCTCTTACTAGCATATAACGTTTTGCATGTCTACTCTTTGGTCCCCTTCCTCTTTAGTGACACAACCATAGGAAAGCATTAGTTAATTGTCAAAGTATTGAAAGGGATTAATTAGATTAGAAGGTCAGTGCATTATGCAAATGAAGGGAATTGCTTTTTGTTCATTAAAACAAATGTTTAAATGTATGTACAATGTTCATTATGATGGTCGTCGAGTCTAAGTGAGCAAGTTATAAGGAAGAAGGAACATTTTGTGAATAATTTGATTCAATATTTGCAAGAATTTGTTATAATCATGTCACGTTTTAAAACAAACAAAATTTAGGATTCGTTTGTATGATAGCCTTTACTTGCTTTAAACTTCTATGCTGGCAATTGTGTAAAAAATGTGGTTATATAAATTGAGAATACTTACTGTTTCCGTCTCTAAAGAAACAATTAAATTTGAAATATTCCAATTATTATCGTTAATTTGCTTGATTCCATATTGTTCAGGCATCTGGTTTTTCCCTTCGTCTCCATCTTTCTCGTCGTCTTTATCGATTATCTCTTGCGATTCAGCAATTTCTCCTTTGTCATTAAAGATACTCATCTATTGCAGTGTTCTTTTTAAATCTCTAACACTTTCTCTTAATGTAGAAATTTCTGAAATCTGTTGAACCATTTTGATATTCCTTCGTGAATAAGACATTCTGAAGAACTTGTATGGTGCGCTCCCATTTCCGACGCGATCTTCTATACTCAGTATGGTGCTTTCGGACCGGAGAGCATTTGCTACTACCGCCGTAATAATAACGCAGATTGGAAACATTGTCATTCGCCAGAGCTATGATCAACTATCTGAAGAAATTCACCAAAGAATATTTGTCAGAAAAGGGTGGTTGGACTAAGGTCGTGAATGTGCATTAACATCCTATCATCTGTCCGCAGTCGGGGTCTGCCAAATGTAAAGGTGTATAGACAGTATAAAATATTCGTGTTACTGTACTTAACTATAATGCATTACGTGTCTAGGACATGGTCATATTCGGGAATTTGTCAAAAATTCGAAAACATTTCATCCAAGTTAAAATGTACTGAATTGTCACCCACCCCCATGCACCTGAAAATATTCACAAAATTTAAACATAGCGTGTAAAGCGTGGCAGCGTTAATTTTGTAGATGTATTCATAAACAACTTTCGCGTTTATTAAATACACGATATTCTTCCTTTTCTCTCGTAATATCTTATTGAATTCAGCTGTTGATTTAATTGGAATAATGGATGATTGATCAGTTTCTATTGGGAAACGCAAGAGATGATGAATTAAAAAATGCCATGGTAACAACGTGAACATGAAATATATCGTTAATTAATTCATTCATTATTCTTAAATTTATCACTCATACCCTGGTTTGGCTATTGTGTCACATCGTCTTACTCTTGTATGATAAAGGAGTCATCGGGCATCGAAACTCCTAATTCTAAAGGAAACTTAACAGCTAAAAAATCCTATCGAATTTTACACGGACCTTATAATTTTGGAAAAAGGAATAGGAAGAATATTATTCATTTCTAGCTGTTCATCCTACAGCAAGCGTCTGACAAATGTGCATAGAAATACCTGAAAGAAAAGCCACTGACTACATAAGACACATTTTATGACATTTCTAAATGCGGCATACAGATGTTTTACGAAATAGATTTAATTTAGTTAAGTTTAATGAAGAATATTTATTATAACTGATGGGTCAAATTATGCCCTCATCTTTGAATAGCTTGTGTTTTTGTGCATTTGTTAGCATTATACACTTAGTATAATAGTGTTATATTGAGAAAACTCCGTGCAGTGTGATATTAACAATTTGACAATATTTATTTTATAAATATGATCACTCAATGAATCCATATTCACTTATCAAGAAAATAGATGAGTGCTGTTTCGACAAGGGCAGTGTTCAAGAAACAAAGAGGAAGTGTCTATTTCTAATTACCTAAGTTTTCATTGATAGTTTGTATTCAACATCTCAAACATACGTGTAAGATAATATTATCAATAATTTTAAAATCAACTCCATCATTCTAATTAAAGGACTATATTTGTTCCCCGACGACCTGTTTGACTCAGAATCTTTTCATATTACTCTTTAATCTATAATGGTTATAACAATTATGAAATGACTATGGTTCTTTTCTGGATCATATCAAATGCAATTATAACATTTTCACCTAGAACGTTCAACATAATTTCACAACACTCAGAACATTACTGATATTGATGCAGAACGAAGACCATATCTGATGAAATTATTTAGACTAGCACAAACAGAGTTCATTAAGGCCAATGGACAACTTTGCTCCGTTCTTAGAGGCTTATTTAATTGTCTTGAATTTTGACAAAGGATATCAGGTTAGCTGTCGAACTTTTGTCATGCAAATGAAGACGACATTTGCATGTCTGAAGAGTGTGTTTAAATCTACAATTTGCACAAGGATATTAGTTCTCATACTATTGCGTTTTTATTATCACTATCGTTAATCATACATTGATCGCACCGTAGAATTGGTGTTTGAAAGATGCAAATCACGTGGACAAATATTCACCAAAATTTAGCAAAATAAAATAGATGAAACCCACGCAATAAAAACTGCTATTTTAAAGACTTGTCCGACCACTTGAATAACCAAAACACTGACGATTCACACTAGATCTTACTCGATAATTTGAATAACCTCATTAAATATGCTAACATGGGGGTATATCCAACCGTATTTTTCAAAGCAAAATGAGGTGATACACATTTAAGATTGTGATCTTGATGTTGTAATTTGAGGCTGCGATTTTGACTAATAATGTGACCACAAAAATCACATGATCAGTATAAAAATTTGAATTGTTGTGTCAAAATATTTAAATTATTGGTATTACATATTTCACCTGTCAAATGATTGTTCTATACAAGTTCTGTATAGTTGTCACTTAAACCAAAAACTAGACTGAGAGGGAATAATTCTTTTTTTAAGTTTTAGCGTATGGATTCGATACATTTCCACCCTTGTACTCCAGACTGCAATTCCCATGTCAAATTTTTCTAATGGAGAGTGTCAGTCCCATATTAAACATTCGTTTGGCTTTAGATACTTTTTACCCTGTTTCATATGAAAGTCTGGTTTAAAAGTATATCATTATATACCTCTCTGGAATGTATATTGAATAGTTATAAAATTATTTTTAAAAAGTAGACTCGAGGGAATCGTGTTTTTAAACATGAGTTATCCCGATCATAAATATTACCGTAGTCTATTAAGTCAAGCAAGTTTGTTTTCAATGAGTGCTCAACAAATGCATACAGGGTACAAGAGTTCAAAATTAAATTCATAAATATTGAAGTGGTTCAAATCTATTATGGTATAAAGACATTTAATTTATAATATTTAATCTATATATGAGTTGGTAAAAATGATAAAATCAAATTATATCAGCACAACAGCTTCCAAACTAAAAGCATTGGTACTGAAGCAAAACCCGCTGGCGGGTTCAAAAACTAATGTTTAATTTGGTAAAAAGGAAATGTACCTGTCGCGACGTTTAAAATTTCTTGCAATAAATACTGGTCTTAACGTTGTCGTGCAACAATTTTTTTGTTGAAAAGTTCATTACATTCTTCCCCTGGTATACATGTAGATCTACTAGTTTGATGGCAGTATCTGCATAAAAGTCAACATGATATCTGGCAAATTAATTTGAGAGCGTCCCTAACAAATTTCTTAGCGTTGTTTGAATATTTATTGCGTAATTCGGTCAAAATCTTCAATATTCCAGCGTATAGGAAGTTATATTTTGCTGTCGTATACGCACTCGCATACAGTCATTATTCATCTTTAGTCATAGTATATATCATCATATGTTTGTTATTATATGTTATTACGATTTTTGTCTCTAATTTGAGCAGAACTCGTCTTGATTGTTGTGTCGTAGACAGGTTGTCGAGCAATGTAGTTGTAGGCAAACTAAAACATATCCCATTTCAGTACAATAACTAGCTTTCGTTCAGAACACTTCTTGGTGATGTGCACTAAAAATACAGTCAGCATCGTCTTGAACACTTGTCGCAGGGTAATCATGCTATTTTATGCAGATCTTTTGTTGAAAATGATAATAGCTCTTTTCTGTAAAAACAACAAAAAACTATGTCAATAATGATCATCAGATTCCTATGATGCCTATTGAAATATTATCCTTTTCATGTCTTCCAGAATCATTGTTGTGACATGTTTGTTTCATATTCGGGATAGAATCCAAATTGTCTCAAAGAACACGGGAAATTCTGTCGAAAAGCAGATCGTATGAGGCGATGACTGAAACTTCTTAACCAGATGATACTTGCGTCTAAGAGTAATCAGGCAGCTTGCCGAGATATCTCACAAAAGGACACTTAAATCTAAAACAATTGTATTGCTATGTACAAAATAATCTGTGGACTGTGCATAAAACCGTCTAACGCATATATAATTGCCAACAAGCATACTATTATCACACTATTTCTTATGAGAAGCCCAAATAATGGTCCCCAAAGATAAGGCATCTTTATAAATGACTGTTGCGCGCCTTTAATTCTTCTGGCCATGCCTGTCGCAAACGGACAAACTCCAAGATCTTTTAAACAATTCAGAGCAACCAACCGTTGTTTACATGATTTAGTACAATCTGGTAGCATCTGTTTCATCTGACTTAATCTCACAATATTTTCTAAGAAAACGTTCAAATCTATTATTTATACTAAATTGATTATTCGTTTATAAAGACGGGCATAACTTTAGTTTTTATCTAAAATGTTTCTATAAGCATTTTAATGTGTTATCATTTTTATTCAAAACCATTATATAATCTGACAGAATTATAGCAGGCATCATTTTGAAAAAAAAAAAAACAAGACCATTATATAGTCAGCATAAATCTGCCGTTTTTAAATACTAGGATGAATCAAGGAAGCGGGCGTTGAGCTTAATCATACAGTTTTCCAATGGTTACGCTAAGTCAGTTTCCTGTAAAAGAAATTGTGGAGATGAAACTCGTTTCCAGTAACCAGACTAATGATTGAACTAATATCTCTCATGTTGTACTGGAAAATGACGAGGAAGTCATAATTCCCTTTGCGCATACTAGTATTAGCCCATATATAAATAAACATGAACGCACAATTTCAATTGTCTAGTTCAGATTGTCTTTTGATGAATCATGCTAACAACGTTTTCATCAAATAAGTCTTAAATTCAAAAAGTGACAAACTTAATAAATAAAAATATAAAAGTTGTTGTAATAACCCAAAATATATAACCAGCCCTCTGTTTCACCAACATTAGTCTTATGTTAAGTCTATAATTTGGACAATTGATTGGTCAATTTTGAGCCAGAATTATAAACTTAACAGAATTATAAGCTTAATTTAAGTCTGCATATAATAGTTCCGTTGGTGAAATTCAAGTTTTGGTCATTTACAATTGAATACGCTGTAAATAAGCCCTTCAAATTATACCAAAAATCTAAATCACATAGGTGCAAAAATTTGTAGAAGAAACTTTAAAAAATTGTGTATTTGCTTAATAAAATAATCATTCCTTCCAAGTATGAATACAAATAAGCCAACACAACTTCATTTCTCTGAATCAAGTGATTCTAGCAAAATCGTGCTTAGAAGGGTTCTGTTTTTATCCAATGAGTCTGACATAATATGTAAAAATGTATTACAAATTAAAAATTGCCTTGATGCTTGCGATATTGCATTCTGCCTTGAGTGTATTTTTTGCGCAGATGTTGCAAATCGGCTTACAATGACGGATAGACGGGCTAATGGACAGTCGATAGGACCAAATGAAGCAGCAAGGAGTATAAACAAAGCTGTAAGGATATGTATGCATCGCCTGCTTAAGGTTTTGCTGAAAAAGCTGGTATGTTGATGCGAGGCATCAAGTGGATCGAAGATAACTGTACCATGTATCTGCCATTAATAGTCCCTATTCTTATAAAATAAAAACAATTGACGAAAGCTGAGACACGTGTTGATCAGCGAAATTCAGTCTTACCCAGTCTTATTCAATAGGTGTCGTAATGTACCTTACGAAAATCAAGGTTGTAAATATTCTTTAGTACCCCAGATTATTTTTTGGGAAATGAGTGTGGGCGTGGAAAGACATCCATGTAAAATTTGTTTACAACGTACAAAGTAACTTTGCTACTTCTCTATCAAAGATATTTGTAATATTTTCAAAACCAAACAATTAAATGCTACCTTTGCGGCTTTACACTTTAAATAAATTGACATTGCAATAATACATTTAAGCTTGGTCATTTTGCAAACGAGATGCTTGTTTAATTACAATGGATGATGCTGATATCAGTGGAATTTCAATACATTGTATATTCTTTTCGAGCCATGCTGGCCTCGACTTAAAGCGATTTTGTGTTAATCTGATTTGTATTTAGTAGATCAGAAAATAAATGCTTTACGAAGTAACTGCACAAAAGCAGCCACCAAGCCGTTGTCTAAGAAGCAGACGATTTCAGACCATTTTCGAATATACAATCGTACAAACTCGTTCACATATAAACCCTTTCTAATAGATTTATCTTGAAACAATACATTGTATATGTTAATTCATTGATGGTAACATGTCAATTCGTTGACGGTTTAATGTTAACTAATTGAGGGTGAAGTGTTAATTCATTGATGGTTAGGTCTTAATTCATTGACGGTCAAGTGTTAATTCATTGACGGCTGAATCATTTTGTGCGAGGTATTACTAAAAAGGATTTATGTAGAAAGATTTTAAAATTTCTTAAATTAAAGAGAATTGTTTATAAAATTGGTGTAGTTTTAGAGACAAAAAATCCACACTAGCCCTGTTGATATATCATGCATGAACTATTTTGAGGTCAGGTCATCCTTAATGTAGTTTCGTTATGTACATTGTTTTATCAGCTTGATTAAAATCCCTTGTTGTGCTAAGACAGGAAGCGCACTAATATTTTGCTTTTTATTTACTAAAATTTGCATGGTTATTTTTTTATTACAAGTAAATTTACTTATACTTCCCTGGATTTTATTAGTCGACAAGTATATGCAAAACTCTTTCGTTTATTCTTATTTACTTACCATTAGTCCAGTAAATTTCAATTAAAGATTTTCCTATTAGTATTTGTACACCCTCCAGTTTATTTATACGCCGTATCAATTTTTTTTAAAGAAAAATCATTACTGATAACAGAAATAATGCACAAAATTTACTATTTTTATTTATTAATTTTCAGTTTCTAACTTGATTATCGACAGGGTCACCGAATACTATCAATTTATTGGCTATACATTCCAAATTGAAACTCTGGTTGTAAACAAGCAGACAGACTGTTCACTACCCTTTTCTGGTTTCTAGAATAATCCATTTCAACAAAGAGATTTTATCATTTGCGAACAATATTTGCAATGTCCAGTTTAATATTTGTTTTTTTTTAAAGAGAAACCAATAAAATGGAAAAACTCTTGTATACTAATGTTCAAAGGGATACAACTGCAAAATTTAAGTAATTATCAAAGACATCACATATGTTACTTGAAAACATAGACTCGGACATGCAAATGTGACGAGCGTGTTAATATAATTAAAAGGAAACAACCAACCAACCAACCATCCACCCTCTAAAAACAGCAAAATATACCAAAAAAATCCCACCAAACCCAACCACTTTTATTCGAAACTCCAAGAAGCTGATAGTTACAATCAGTTTCGAAATTATATATTGAGGAATTAAATCACCACGTTTTACTCATTTTTTTTATATCTTTGATGCATTTTTTTTGTTTTTAGAATTGATAGGGGCTGCGAACGTAATTGATAGGGGCTGCAAACAAACTGAAGAGTGTGTGAGTACTGTAGAAATATGTATTCAGATAGTACAATCTGATATATTACTGAACTTTAATCGCGAAGGCGAAGTGGAATGTCAGTGCATAATTTTTACCATTAATTTAAGAATACTGTCAATGTAAGACTTCAAACGTTGCTTGAAAAAAATAAAATTAGATGGGAAATTTTAATAAAAGATCCTTAAATATTCGCCCTCACTAGAGATAAAGACCACACGTATTCATATTCATTACTGTGTATGCCACTTAGTCTATGACTCATATTAATAAATTGCCCTATATATTCTACGTCAGATTATACGTGGAAAAAAAGACGCCAATTAGCTAAAACCTAGCAGTAGTTCTTAGGGTCATATCGTATTAATAAGAGCTCTTTTGGCGGTTTTTCATAATCTTGATATATCTGCTTACCAATTTCTTTTTCAGAACATATCTCATAGCACACACTATCAAGTCTACATATCTTCCGGTACACGGTATCGGGTCTTAATCTACTTATTTAAGAGAAATCGTACAGAATTTCGGCACCATTATCATGATGGTTATTGCTAGTCATGGACACGAATGACTTTGATAGAAATGCTGGTGTTATTACAAGAGAGAGGAAAACATATAGAATCATTTCCTTGTGTTTGATTACAAAACTTAGAACACATAAAAAGAAGCATGCTTTGTACAAAAAATACTTGTTACTGCAGAAATCAAATAATAAGAAATCACAAAAATCCAAGAGAGACCCAATTTATGTATTTGTCTAATATAAACAAAGATAAGATATCATTATTATCATAGCCATTATTATCGTACTTATTAACACTGTATTTCCATCCTTGGAAGTTTGATTATATGATTTATTTGGCACAATTAGAATAACTATTTGATGATTTACACAATTATTCTACTAACACATAAACGGCATGTATGTATGTATGTATGTATGTATGTATGTATGTATGTATGTATGTATGTATGTATGTATGTATGTATGTATGTATGTATGTATGTATGTATGTATACATGTATGTACCATTCGATCATATTTGATTGATTTAGTGATATTTGTTTTGCTTCTTTAGAGAGAGCATTTTGATCGAGGTTTACGTTCCATATTATTTCATGCAAGAAAGATCTTAAGTTTTCAATATACTGAGAAAAACGTTTGTGTAACACTTAATGAAAGTAATACGTAAACGTCGTCATTACGCCATTGTCATAATGTTCCTATCTTACGTACCCATATATTGGTAAAATAATTGTTTCTCTTTAAACGTAATTTATATTTCGAAATGTAAGTTATATTTCATGAAATATTTGACAAAATTGTTTAAGGTAGACATTTATTTGTCTTTAAAACCGCTAAAACAAAGTGCAAATCATAATGAAAAACTACATATTTTATTAAGCGGCCATTTTAAATGTATCTGATTAATTAATCACGCAACGCGGATAAAAGACACTAATGCTTTGCAAGAAGAGACGTTAACTATTTCGTAATTTGTGCTGTAAGTTTTGTTGCTTGATTAAAAACTATAGAATCTTTTCGTAGCGTAGTCCTTCAAGCAAAATTCAATCAACTGAAGTCTATATATAAACAATACTCATAATGCAATTAACATGCACTTGAAGTCTTACTAGGTTCTAATCTAATTATCTTTGCACGTGTATATTTACCAGTCCATCGGGCAATACATAAAAGAAGAAAAAGAGGAAAAATAGTTTATATGAATGTTCATTGAAATTAGAAACATTTGAATTTCCAATTACATGGGAAAAACAACGTTCTCTACAAATTTGTTCCATGCAGGTATGTTAACATTCTTTTACAGTACGCCATGTATTCATTCATTGTACCGAGCTTTTAAAAGAGAGATGAGGAACCTAAATGTATTTAAGTTCAATAAATTATTTTATCATTTTTACGCATTATACACTTTGTTAGTAAAAATATTTTATTAGTTTGTTTTGCCTTAGAACTTAATCGACATTGAAGTACGTCGAAGATTTGATTTATTGTAATGTTAGTTCATTTAACGGCGATAATTTATTCAATTTTATTTGAGAATCGCGTGTCGAGAAGGCTGTTTTATTATGATGTTAGCTAATTTTGGTTTTGCCACCCTTAGGCTTTGAGCAACATATAATTAGATATCGAACAACATTGGGGATAAGATCTTTTGGGAATGCAAACAATTCCTAGTACTTAGGATAGACATTCACCCGACAGGGGACATCAAATTGATGTGGTCAAAGATGCGAAAGTAAAATGCTGATAACGGACATAAGCAATTGCTTCGCTAAATATATCACAAGTCGTAAAATTAACATCACCTTTACCGTTTGACAGGTTAAATATATTTTCTCTAGCTTTTATTAATTTTTTTTTTTTAAATTTGAAAAATGTCTTAGTATAGTTTCGTATGTATCATTCTTTCAGCACGCCGATGAGCAAACATAGCCATGTCCAGTCAACCAAAAATGGAGTGTGCTCATTAGCATGCACAAATATCGCATACCTGATATTTAAAATATCACATATTAAGTATCACATTACGGTTTATCTGTTAATAAATCAAATAAAAATCGAGAATAGTTTGGTTAATAGTTTAGTACATTAATATCTTCAGATAATTGTACTGATTCAAGGTTATCTTAAAAAAAAAAATAAAAAAGCCAGGCCAGACGAAATTAGGAAATTGGGAGAGCGAGTTACAGAAAATTGACCAAACTGAAGACCAAACCGACGCTCAAAAGATTTCGTTAAACGTGACTGAAAAGAGAATGGAAGATTTACGTTTTCAGTGACGTAATAGAAACGAAAACAAGATAGTAATGGTTTATTTGTCATCTACATTCACCAGTCTCGAGGAACAAAATTGAAATAAGTTTTAGAACAAACGGGTTATGTCTAAGATTTCATGTATACATGCAGACAAATAAAAAATAGAAAACTATGATGTGTTAAGATTTGATGCAAGGTACAAATGTCGAAAACATATGTAAGTCTCTCTTTTTCAATAAAAAATTCTTTGTTGTCGTACAATCTTGTACAACAAAATTATTCTTATCAAATATAACAGATTTATTGCACATTCAGCAAGGATTTCTTGTTGCATTCCGCTGCCTTTTACCACTTTTTAAAATTAAAGCATTATATGCTAGTGAGACACTAATTTAAATTTCCTTACTTCTCAAAGAATGAAGACTTAAGTTCACAACAGTGTGTTTGACAAGACTTCTTTTTCTTTGATTTATGTCAGTTTTGTCTGTATTACGATGCAGTCTTTGTGTGCTCTTTTTAGCGCAGTAACTTGACGTGTCCAGCGCAAGTGTTTAACCAAAATGCACTAAAAATAATACAGTCATTTGTAAATACAACTGTGGATTAAGCGTTCATAACATTCTACGGCAAGGACAAAATCTATAGTACATATCCTCCACATAGTAAGTTTGACCCTACGACTCCCGTCCTTTTTATGTTGTATGCAACGTATTCCACTTAAAGCCAAAACGCTAGAATGTAGAGATTGTAAAACGACCATAAAAAATTGTTTCTGTTTGATGGAATGATACTTTATTAAAAATATAGTGTTGTCCATTGTTGGACATGCATTTTTTGCTTTTATTTACATGTATAATTTATTCCACATAAATTAATATCCTACACACGCAATAACACAGTCTCATCCAAATTTAAATGTTATTTATACAAATGAACATAACAAACCATTACGTCACTTATATGTTACAAAATAGGGAAAGATAATTATTATATGCAAGGTTTTAGTTGGTGTTTTAAAAGAAAACTACTAAAATGACAAAAAGGCAATGTTATTCAAATTATATATATATGCACACATTATATATATATATATATATATATATATATATATATATATATATATATATATATATATATATATATATATATATATATATATATATATATATATATATATATGGATGGATGGAGAGAGAGAGATAGATAGATAGATAGATAGATAGATAGATAGATAGATAGATAGATAGATAGATAGATAGATAGATAGATAGATAGATAGATAGATAGATAGATAGATAGATAGATAGATAGATAGATAGATAGATAGATACAAAGTACAAATATTCTGAAGGGACAATATAATGTTTGTAAAATAACATTTAGATATTTGATGGCTATTATTTGTTAAAAATCTCTCTTTCCAACTACGTTCATAGATAAATACTGCAGGAATCACGGTACTAATTCAGTTCTCATAGTAAACCCATGCAAATACCATGATATTAAAAATTCAATAACTTAAAATTTTGGAGTGCTCATGACAAAACTTATATTTATCAGTATAGATGAATCCTGGAAGTCAGCTTCTGTGCAGAAGAAAGTATATGAGCCGTGGCATTTTCTGGAGCTGCATATGTTTGAAACATGTACTTTCAATTCTGCACCAAAGAGTCAGGTGCTAATTTTAATAATGGGTGTTCCAAACTTAAGACTATTAAAGAACTTAAATTCCATTAATAAACAATTTATCTATTTTTATTCACTTTCAACTAGGATAAGATCTCAAAAGATTCTTTTTCCTACAACATAACTTACATTATTAACCAATCTTGGTCAGCCAAATCCGTATATACTCTATTTAAAGTTCACCCATTTCTAGGCTGGTTCCCATTTATCATTACAATTAGTACCGTGTGTCCTGCATGTCTGTATTCAAGAATAATAACTCTTCCTGATCATACATAACTGTATTTTACTCAAAATATTAAGATGGCACAAGTATGTTGCAGCTGATTATATTTGAAATATTGTTTCCTTATCATTTCTTTGCGTTCTCCATTAATTGTGACATTTTCGATCACGATTGTTGCTTAAATTCTTAAGTTTTAAACAAAAGTCTTATCACATGCATAAAAAACTCTGGACTGTTTATTTTCCGTTTACCCTTTGTCAGAGAATAGCTCTTCAGCGTAAGCAGAGATAGTGATTAACATTATAACTGCTTTAAATACTGGCCGACTTCTTGGGTTAGACTGCTTTGAAAGAATAAAAAGCAAAAAAAAAAAAAAAAAAAGAAAAGAAAAAAAAAACGCCTATTATTGCTGATAAAGAAGCCAAAGTTGAAGTAAGTAAGTATCAAAAAAAAAATTAAAGCTGTGTATATTCGCTGTTATTTTCTGTAATTTTGCAAATCAATTTGCAGGCTGACGTTATTTCTAAGAATGGCATATATTTATTAAACAATATTTGTATGCAGACCTTTGGTATAGTGGTGTACTCTTAAGTTCAAACTATGGAGAAAAAAAAAATAAAAGGTGACATGCTTTCAAGTCTCTATTTCATTTCTATATATGGAAGAATATTACTATAATAATTATTGTTCTTTATCTATTTATGTTTTGAAGGTTTTATAAAGTTTGTTAAGGAAATAACGGACATTGTGCGTATGAATTCTTAAATACCATTACTTTACGATGAACTGGCAAGCGTTCTCACAAACAGATGACAAATAAAAGGAGAATATTTCGCTTTTAAAACACGGATACGGTTTGAGGGAAAATTCATTTATAACAACTCATAAAATGTTTCTGTCTCTCTTTCTCGGCATAAAGCATAAATCAAATCTGAGAGACGCAAACCACTAAAATATAGATTTTTGTTTCTACAGCTGATAAGCACACACTGCAGTCCAAATGTACATCCGTAATCAAAAACAAATATCGCACAATTTATTTAAATGACACAAAAAAGTCTAGCTATTTTCATATTATAAGTTTTAAAAACGTATAAGTGAAAATAAAAATTTGCAAACGTTTAAATAAAGTAACAATCTAATCTGATGAGCTGATATGCATGTAATATTTATATCAAATTGTATTTACCAATGGTGAATGATTTCTGCATATTTATATAGGTAAGGTTTGCTAAAGAGAGTTTAAGTCCAAAAGAAAACAAAACATAATAATGCAAAACTAACTTACTTGCGTCAATACCTAATAAGGGCATTTAGAAATTGAGCGACAAATGCTTATTAAATTTTATTTGCTTATGTTATATGATTTTCGCGTAATCGGCAAACACATTTGCCAAGAAGAACATTTGCATATTCATACAAAAAGTGAACCCTGAAAGAAAGGACAGAAATGGATGAAAATAAGGGAGCACAGGCTTTTAAAGACGGTCAGGAAGGTGTACAAATTTTTTCCAAACCTAGCCTCCATCAGCCTGCTTGTTCAGGAAATTGGACTGCCTAGTTAAATCTATGTCAGTGACGGTATCGCACCGGGAAGCTGTTAAACGTTCCGAGTATATCGAATGATATTTAATTTGTGGTCAATTACAAGCCAAATTTGCAACAATTACAAGTCCTTTTCTTTGCATGTCGAAGTGAAATTTGGTGTTATTTGTCATCTTCGAAACCACGGTTTTCTTCCTGACGGTTATACATGTCAATTAAGATCCTTTCTGCTGGAGAATCTTGGGGTTTCTTTCTGCGTCATTGAAGCTGCTGCTGAGTTTGTAATAACAGCTACCGCAGATGAGCTGTTTGACGCAACTATCTGGCGTGCCTCATGTTATGTTCCTAATGCCACTTTTATCATTAGGACAAATGGACAACATTCGCCTGAACAATGACATGATAGCTTTAGTCATGCTTGTAAAAAACAAACTAAACCTGAAACAAATTTCACTCCTGTACTATACAAGTTGACACCTAAAGAACATGAGTGTCAAGTTTAGTTTAGGCACATCTGTATGTATATATTTAAAAGATTTCTTTCTTGCTGATTTTTGGGGGTAGGTGGGTGGTGGGGGACATTTATTGCCTCGTGTGCCTCATTAAGATCAATACTAGTCCTGTACAAATTCTATAGATACGCACGGGGTACAATTCTAAAGATAAGTCTGGGGTAAAGTAGTATTGTCTCATAAGATCGATACTAATCATGTACAAATTCCAGAGATACGCACGTGGTACAGTTGTAAAGATATGTGTGGGGTAAAGTTGTATTGTCTCATATGAATCAGTAAAAGGTACACAAGTCACATACAATTCCAAAGATACGTAAGGGGTAATATTGTAAACAAACAACATCTTAATTTGCTTGTTTGGTTTGGGTTTTTTTCTTCAGAGGAAATTGAAAATGAATTGAGAGTATAAATTAACCAAACAATCTTAAGTTGAATAGGTAGCACTCACTTCTATAGCTTATAACACGTGCTGCCACGTGCGGTCATACTAATCCAACATTTACTTCAAGAGCAACTTCGTCAACAAGTAACAAGGATCACAAATCCCACTCCCAATGTTAAAATAAATTAAGAATGTACTCAATGCCTAACAATGAAAATTTTTATCCATTTTGATGGTAAAATATAATACAAAAATCGCCAGAATGTATCAAGCAAAAGAAAACTCTATATATTAGAAGAATTGGTCATTGAATACACCTATAAATTTGTTACAATATGCTCTTACTTGGTATTTCGGTACCAGTGAATACCCTACTAAAAGTAAAAGTCTGCGAGCTATTGTCTCTGGGACTATAATCACAACTTACATTGCTTATCAACGTACTCCATCAGCTAGGACTACAATAGTTGCTTCCCTTTAACCATTTCTTGTATTTGTAACCTTTTACATACAAATCAACAAGATCTGTTTGTTTATGCTTTCAAACATTGACAAGGTGCCCTTTTTGCCAACAAGAAACTATGTGAATAATATTTAATAGTCACTAAATTAATAATTTTGTGCAAGAATATAACCAGAAGAAGACGTATTTTAATCTACTTAAGTTGGAATTTTAAATACGAAATCTTTTTGCATTCGATATGTATATCGAAAACACTGTTGCAAAATATGCTGTTTGTATGAAACATTATTTTGATTAAATTTTAACTTGGCAAACTTCTCTGTGTACAGCTATTATATTTTTCATAAGAAATAATTGACTGGAACTTATTCTTTCTGTAAACAAGCATTCAAGTTTCACAAACGTTGCTTCCATTTTGCCTCCATTTATACATCGTGCGAAGTCAGTGGCGTCAATAGAGGTGCGCGGAGTGCGGATCGCACCGGGTGACATCATCAGAGGGTGTGACATCACAATGGCTATCTATAAAAGTTTTGAATTTTTGTGCAGGAAGAAGGTCGGGGAAGGGTGAGGGGCGACTGACACCAAGAGTTACTGCACATGACCGTTTATAACATTTTTGAATTTTTGTGCGGAAGGGGGTACATGGGGGTGACACCATGAGTTACTCACAGGACTGTCTATAAAATGTTAGAATGTTTGTGCAGAAAGGAGGTCCGTGGGGGCGATACCACGATATGATTTACAGTGCTTTCTGAGGCCAATGTGCAAGATCTTGTTGAA
This sequence comes from Potamilus streckersoni, assembly GCA_016746295.1. NCBI lineage: Eukaryota > Metazoa > Mollusca > Bivalvia > Unionida > Unionidae > Potamilus > Potamilus streckersoni. The sequence continues at coordinate 409,361 of JAEAOA010000513.1, forward strand.
ATAACATGGATTTTAATGGGTATAATAAAATAAATTCTGCGTGTCATTAAAAGGCTACTGCAGACCATGAATGGCCTGATTCTTAAAGGATGCGGACCGGACAAGTGACTTTTAAAACCACACCATATGATGTCAATTGACGGATATAGCCAAGTCACGGACCGGATTATTTCCGCAGGCCGTATTTTGCCCACCACGAATTTAGACTGACAAAGGAAACCAAATCTTTCAAATAGAGAAATGCACAAATATTTGCTTTAGTAAGGCAATGTTATTGAGCGGAAGCGAGATTATCAGTATCGGTTTCACACATCGGATACTGACCTATCTGTTCTATCAGGAGTAGGCCTATCACGTGTAAATAATTTCGTGTGAAATGCTTGGAGCGAAATCAGTCATCTCCAGTTTCCCTGTGTGTTATCGCAATGTTAACAGGATTCTTTCGCTGCATTAACCACACAAGAACCAACCATGCAGGTCATTGGAGAAGTCAGTAATTTTACCACTATCAGAAAACGTGCCAAGAGAACCCAAAGTTTAGAATGTTTATTTAAGCAAGATTATAAATGAATAAATACCGGCGTACTCATCGGGTCTGTGGGGTGCATGTGAAGAGTGGCCTGGATTTTGTTTGGTCTAATCGTAATTTCTGTATGAAACCAAGTCTTAGAGGCTGCTATTTGTCATACACTGTGTGAAACCCTATGGCTCAGCAGCTGCTGCTTGTCATACAATGTGTGAACCCTATGACATAGAGGCTGCTGTTTGTCATTCAGTATATGAACCCTATGACACAGAGGCTGCTGTTTGTCATTCAGTATATGAAACCCTATGACACAGAGGCTGCTGTTTGTCATTCAGTATATGAACCCTATGGATCAGAGGCGGTCGTTTGTAATTTAATATATGAGCTCTCTGACTATTTGTCGTGCTAATATAACTGCAGTTTATCAGCATTTATCGGATATGCTTATAAGTCGATTAAAATTGCAAACTGTACAGACACAGATCTGCTGTCGCATAATGCAGTTGTTTTCACAAGTAATCAGTGGATCAAACAATACCGACCATAATCTGCCACCGCATTTTGCGATATCAAATCAGGGTCTACATTGTTTGTAGTTAGATTCGTCATATAAACTAGGGTATATAATGATACAATAGAGGCTGCTGATTAGCTGGAACCATTGGCCAACTTAATGGATGGTAATTGGCTGGGGAAACTATGCATTTAAATTCTGATGTGTGTGCAAACCGGTTACAAAAGCGAAACTATGGATAACAAAAATACTAACTAATGTATCAATCGTATATGACATACAGTGGTTTATGAGTAATGCTATTTTTACCAGTTCTGTAAGTAATATCCAAAAGAAACTTTTTGTTTTATTTTTACAATAAAATGAATGACGTCTTTTTTAGATGACCGGTTTAAGATTAACTAGTGCAAATAAAGAAACAGAAAAATTACTTGTGTTGAATCAAATTACTGCAGAAAATATACACAGCGTAGATGATTTCCAATACAACAGATGTAAAATGCAAAATAAACTATGTCAGCACACACACACACACACACACACACACACACACACACACACACACACACGCACACACCTCCACTAGTTGATAGAGAGGACGTTAAGAACCATCAATATCAATGATAGAGACGACATTTGAGACAACCACAATCAATACTACCCCTGATAGAGAAAAGATTTATTAATAAAATTATGATTGCTATTCTTGACATAGAGGACGTTCAACACAATAACTATCATTGCTACATTTGATAGAGAGGACGTTTATCACAACACCTATTATTACTACTCTGACAGAGTTGGTGTTTAGCACAACCACAATCGTTGCTACCCTTGATGTCAAGGAGTTTAAGACAATTGCTATCATTGCTACCACTATCGTTGCTACCCTTTCAAAAGAAGATGTTTACCACTATCACTTTCAATGCTACCTATGATAGAAAGAACGTTTAAGACAACCACGATCTATACTCTCGATAGAGACGACGTTTAGCTCTACTGCTATCAATGGCACCGCTGATAGAAAGAATGTCTAAGACTACCAATATCATTGTTACCTCTTATAGAGAGGATGCTTAGAACCACCAGTACTGTAGCTACCCTTGATAAGGATACCTAGACAGAGAGGACGTTTAGCATCACTACTAGCATTGCTACCCTTGAATGAAAAGACGATCAAAACAACTACTATCAGTGCTACCTTGACAGAAAGAACGTGTAAGACAACCACTGTCATTGCTACCCTTGATACAGAGGACATTTAGAAGCACTACTATAACTGCTACCCTCGACTAATTGGACGTTTCGCAGCACCACTATAACTGCTACAATTGACAGACAGGACTTTTGGGACCAACCCTATTATTGCTAACCTACCTTTAGAGGAATCTTAGCACCATCGCTATCATTGCTACCTATGATAAAGATAAAATGTAGCACCACCCATTTCATTGATACCCTTGGTAAAGAGGATATTTGGCAGTATTTCATGCAATTTGGCATAATGGTATCTATCCATCCATTTTCTGTTCCTTTCCTCTTTCTTCTCACACTTTTCCTCCACTTATTCTAGCATCTTTCCCTTATTATATTATTGGTCCTACTTTTCCTTCTCCTTTTCACTTCACTTCGTCTGGTTTACAAATATTTATTTTAACAGGTTTGAGCAGGAGGCCAACATTTTTCAATTTTCCATCACAATACATAAAAAGTCAAAACCAGTAATTCGTTCATGAGTCAATCCATCTTCCATCCATTCATTCACATGCATCCATTATTTTTGTAAGTTTTTTTGTATCATATTAATTGGATGATTAGCAATTACGATTGGTTACGAAGATAACAAATTACTTTCCTTGTTCTCCTTAATGCTTCAATTTGAATCCACATTAGTGTTTTGCAAATCGACCCGCAAACTTAAAATGTTTTTATCAGTAAGTTAAAATTGCATCAAAATTTTTGGATATAAAATAATAGCAAATAGAACAAAAAAGATTCTCATAAGTTGAGAATCATGTCTTAATCAAGTAATTTCTTTCTATTTAATTTTTCAAATTTTGTTTGCTCACCCTGATCTAATTCTGTATTAAAAGTTCAAGATAAGCATGGTCAATTCCAAACATAGCTCAGAGCATGCAGTGACGGATTAAACCCTGTGGAGGCCCCTAGACGGTTGAAATCTCGCCCCTTCACTCGTAAATTATCTTTTAATACAAGTATTTAATACGTCAAGATCAAATCAATTCAATACTATTTTGATTATTTGTCGCGGGGCCCATAACAGGCGTGGGATCACAGGCCGGTGCCTAATCTGCCGTTTGGATAATCCGGCACTGATAGCATGTACAAAAATACGTTGTAATGTTTATGACTCAAATTCGTCAGGTAATGTTGTTCACTGAGATAATAATTAGCTTTCGTTCTTTTCCAAAAGAACAATACGTTTATTGGGGATAGATCAGTACAATTATATATCAATACATACTTGTATTGGGGATAGATAAGTACAATCATACATCAATAAATACTTGTATTGGGGATAGATCAGTACAATTATACATCAATACATACTTGTATTGGGGATAGATCAGTACAATTATACATCAATACATACTTGTATTGGGGATAGATCAGTACAATTATACATCAATACATACTTGTATTGGGGATAGATCAGTACAATTATACATCAATAAATACTTGTACTGCGGATAGTGCAGTACAATTATACATCAATAAATACTTGCATTGGGGATAGTGCAGTACAATTATACATCAATAAAGACTTGTATTGGGGATAGAACAGTACAATTATACATCAATAAATACTTGTATTGGGGATAGATCAGTACAATTATACATCAATAAATACTTGTATTGTGGATAGATCAGTACAATTATACATCAATAAATACTTGTATTGGGGATAGATCAGTACAATTATACATCAATACATACTTGTATTGGGGATAGATCAGTACAATTATACATCAATAAATACTTGTACTGGGGATAGTGCAGTACAATTATACATCAATAAATACTTGCATTGGGGATAGTGCAGTACAATTATACATCAATAAATACTTGTATTGGGGATAGATCAGTACAATTATACATCAATAAATATTTGTATCTGGGATAGATCAGTATAATTATACAACAATAAATATTTGTGTTGGGGATAGATCAGTACAATTATACATCAATAAATACTTGTATTGGGGATAGATCAATACAATTATACATCAATACATACTTGTATTGGGGATAGATCAGTACAATTATACATCAATAAATACTTGTATTTGGGATAGATCACTACAATTATACATCAATAAATACTTTTGTTGGGGATAGATCAGTACAATTATACATCAATACATACTTGTATTGGGGATAGATCAGTACAATCATACATCAATACATATTTGTATTGGGGATAGATCAGTACAATTATACATCAATAAATACTTGTATTGGGGATAGATCAGTACAATTATACATCAATAAATATTTGTATTGGGGATAGATCAGTACAATTATACATCAATAAATACTTGTATTGGGGATAGGTCAGTACAATTATACATCAATAAATATTTGTATTGGGGATAGATCAGTACAATTATACATCAATAAATACTTGTATTGGGGATAGATCAGTACAATTATACATCAATAAATACTTGTATTGGGGATAGGTCAGTACAATTATACATGAATACATACTTGTATTGGGGATAGATCAGTAATATTATACATCAATAAATACTTGTATTGGGGATAGATCAGTACAATCATACATCAATAAATACTTGTATTAAGAAATTAATATATTGGCTAGAAGTCATTACTATCACACATCAAACAATGCTTGCATTGGGCCAAAAGTCATTACTATTAAACATCAAGACATAATTGTGTTGGACTAGAAGGCATTGCAATTACTCATTAATAAATTATTTCATTTAGCTCGAAGTCATTACTATCACACATCAAGGAATACTTGTATTTGGCTAGAAGTCTTTACTATCACACATCAAGAAATACTTGCATTGGGCTGGAAGTTATAAGTATTACACGTCAGAAATACTTATATTTGGCTAGAAGTCATTACTATCACACATCAATAAATAATTGCATTGGGCGAGAAGTCATTACTATCATACATCACAAAGTATTAGCATTGGGCTAGATGTCATTACTATCACACATCAATAAATATTTGTATTGGGCTTGAAGTCATTACTATCACTCATTAAGAAATACTTGTATTTAACTCTAAATCATTACTATCACACTTCAAGAAATACTTGTATTGGGCTAGAAGTTATTACTATCACACATCAAGAAATACTAGTATTGGGCTGGAAGTCATTACTGTTACACATCAGAAATACATGTATTTGGCAAGAAGTCATTACTATCACACATCAATAAATACTTGCATTGGGCTAGACGTCATTACTATTACACACTAAGACATAACTGTATTGGGCTAGAAGTCATTACTATCACAAGTCAAGAAATACTTGTTTTGGCTAGAAGTTATTAGTGTCACACATCAAGAAATACTAGTATTGGGCTAGAAGTCATTACTATTAAACATCAAGAAATAATTGTATTGTATTGCACGTGAAGTCCATACTATTACACATCAAGACATAATTGCATTGGGCTAGAAGTCATTACTATTACATATTTAGAAATACCTGCATAGGGCTAGAAGTCATTACTATTACATATAAATACATGATTGTATTGGGCTAGAAGTCAATACTATTAAACATCAAGACATAATTGTACTGGGCCAGAAGCCATTGCTATTACATATCAAGACATAATTGTATTGGGCTAGAAGTCATTACTATTACATATTTATAAATACCTGCATAGGGCTAGAAGTCATTACTATTACATATTTTAGAAATACGTGCATAGGGCTAGATGTCATTACTATTAAAAATCAAGATATAATTGTATTGGGCTAGAAGTCATTACTATTACACATCAAGACATAATTGTTTTGGGCTAGAAGTCATTACTATTACACATAAAGACATGATTGTATTGGGCTAGAGGTCATTATTATCACACATAAAGAATCACTTGTTTTTGCCTAGAAAACATTACCCTTACACACCAAAAAATACTTGTATTGGGCTAGAAGTCATTACTATAAATGTCAAGAAATATTCTTATTGGGCTAGAAGTCAATACTATTAAACATCAAGACATAATTGTACTGGGCTAGAAGTCATGCTATTACACATCAAGACATAATTGTATTGGGCTAGAAGTCATTACTATTACATATTTAGAAATACCTGCATAGGGCTAGAAGTCATTACTATTACATATTTAGAAATACCTGCATAGGGCTAGAAGTCATCACTATTACATATTTAGAAATACTTGCATAGGGCTAGATGTCGTTATTATTAAACATCTAGACATAATTGTATTGGGCTAGAAGTCATTACTATTACACATAAAGACATGATTGTATTGGGCTAGAAGTCATTTCTATTAAACATCAAGACATAATTGTACTGGGCTAGAAGTCATTGCTATTACATATCAAGACATAATTGTATTGGGCTAGAAGTCATTACTATTTCATATTTAGAAATACCTGCATAGGGCTAGATGTCATTACTATTAAACATCAAGACATAATTGTATTGGGCTAGAAGTCATTACTATTACACATAAAGACATGATTGTATTGGGCTAGAAGTCATTTCTATTAAACATCAAGACATAATTGTACTGGGCTAGAAGTCATTGCTATTACATATCAAGACATAATTGTATTGGGCTAGAAGTCATTACTATTTCATATTTAGAAATACCTGCATAGGGCTAGAAGTCATTACTATTACATATTTAGAAATACTTGCATAGGGCTAGATGTCGTTACTATTAAACATCTAGACATAATTGTATTGGGCTAGAAGTCATTACTATTACACATAAAGACATGATTGTATTGGGCTAGAAGTCATTTCTATTAAACATCAAGACATAATTGTACTGGGCTAGAAGTCATTGCTATTACATATCAAGACATAATTGTATTGGGCTAGAAGTCATTACTATTTCATATTTAGAAATACTTGCATAGGGCTAGATGTCGTTACTATTAAACATCTAGACATAATTGTATTGGGCTAGAAGTCATTACTATTACACATAAAACATGATTGTATTGGGCTAGAAATCATTACTATTACATATTTAGAAATTCCATGAATAGGGATAGAAGTCATTACTATTACACAAAAAGACATGATTGTATTGGGCTAGAAGTCATTACTATTACACATAAAGACATGATTGTATTGGGCTAGAGGTCATTATTATTACACATAAAGAATCACTTGTTTTGCCTAGAAAACATGACCCTTACACACCAAGAAATACTTGTATTGGGCTAGAAGTCATTACTATAAAATGTCAAGAAATATTCTTATTGGGCTAGAAGTCATTATTACTATCGCACATCAAGAAATACTAGTATTGGGCTAAAAGTCATAACTATTACACATAAAAAATAATTGTATTTGGCAAGAAGTCATTGCTATCACACCTCAAGAAATACTTGCATTGAGCTAGAGGACATTACTATCACACATCAAGAACTCCTTGTATTTGTCATTACTATTATTACACATAAAAATACTTGTAGTGGGCTACAAGTCATTACTTTTACATATCCAGAGATACGTGTATTGTGTTAAAGGACATTTATATTCCAGATCAAACAATATTATAAGCTGCTTCTTTTACATCTTGGATCACACCCTACATCCGACTTCGAAAATATTTTCCTGCCACAATTATTCTAGCTCAGATTATGCAATCTCATCAAGTATTGCCAATTTCAAATTAAATTTCAGCGGAAAGTTACTTTAACTGGGAAAAATAGTAATTAACTGCGAGCATAGTGTTAAATAATGGTATTTGTAGTAGACGGACATCATAATGTTCATAGAAAGGTGCATGGTTGTGACGGATATTCAACAGATCAAATAAAGGTTGATCTTATTTTAAATGCTAATGAAATACTTATATATAAACTTTGCAAAACTATTAACAAGCCATTTTTTCTGACTGCATTATTTTTTTAATAAGGGAGATAAAGTAATCACATCAATAAATCAAACTTTCGTGGAGGACTAAAATTAGTTTTAAGAAGGTCAATGCATAGTGTTGAGAAGCGAATTTTGCTATTCATCTTAAATTTTCAAGTACTCTATAACGACAGAGATGTGGTCGATCAGGGAACAATGACAACTAAACACTGTTTTGCATCGCTCTAATCTATGAGTCCCGTGTTAGCTTAATTTTGTTTAAAGAAAAGAAGAAAGGAAACAGTATATTGGCTATGAAAACGAAGACGCAAAAGAAACCAGAAGCCAATAAGAAAGTGTCACAGGGAATAAGGAAGTCCTCTTCGGTGTCCTCTTTATACAATTCAGTATGCTTGTTATCGCTGTGAAGATCTGTTTGGTATTTACCATTTTAAATTGACTCCCCTTAACATGCATGTAATTACTGGAGTTTTTTTTATCAGGACAATATGTAAACTCCACAGCTTCCAAATACTTAATTGTCTTCGAATAATAATTTCTTCTGATGAATGTACTAATAGTCATCAAACCAAAAATACTGTTGATGTTTCAGACACATTAGCTTAGACGTAACCCTATGATAAGAGAAGTGTATGCGATCGGTGTTGATAAAGAAAATGTATCTAGTGTACAACTCCAAAAGGCCAATGACAGTGTCCAGTTACAAGTCATTAGGTATTTTGTTCTAATGAATATTGAGTAATGGAGTAGAATCGGGCAGTTTCAAGTTACATTGCTAAGAGAGTGAAGTATTTCTTGATGTAATCAAAATTTTAATAAGGCTATCATAGTTATGTGCGCATCGTATGAATTAAAATTCTTCCTCTAGCTAATAAGGTCATCAAGGATAAGACAAAATGCTTCAAATTTATATAAATCCAAATGAGAAATGAATACGTGCAATAGTAATTCAGTTTTTAAATATGCACTGTCTTTCTTAGTCGACTAAAAGGATCTTTAATTAGTCCTATTACCCTTATGGTCAAGAATGAACCTATCTGTTCCTCTTCTATATGTGTTTTTTTCCATTGTGTCAGTGTCATTCTATATAACATTTCTTTCATATAATCATATATCCATAAAATGTGAAAAGATCCAGGGATACACGCTTTCTACTCTGGTATATAGGTGTCAAGTTGTGGTAACAATTTCTTATATATATATATATATATATATATATATATATATATATATATATATATATATATATATATATATATATATATATATATATATATATATATAAGATGTACATGCGCATTTGCTTTGTGATTTTTCTGGAGTTGGAAGAGTGGGAGGGTTATGAAAATATAATTTGATTTTAATATTGATTGTTACCTAAAATGGACACACCATTCTATTACTCTTTTGAACCTACGAAGTCTACTATAATATTTGTTGTTGATATGATTATATGTTACCACCACGATCCGTAGTTAATAATAAATACAATCTCCCTGCAGGCTTAGTCTTTCATCAGTTCCTAATTTCGTATGATCCTTTCATCAAGATGGTCGATATCCTGGACGTTGTTGGCGCATAACCTTTCGACGCAGGAATTTAGTGGGAAGAATATATAGTGATTTGTAACGAAGCTCACAATTTCGAGAAAAAAAATGATTACAACCTTATCAACATTTTCATTCATTTTTCATATTTTTGGCTGCTACGATAAAATCGAATTCAACACAAAATGCCGCTATATTTGAATATCTTGCTTACATTAGAACTTATATCTGCTTTGGAAAACTGCTAATTGATGTCACATGTGTACTTTTTTTAAATAGGTATTTGTACTTTGTATTGCTGGAATCTGTCTCTTTATATCAGAGATGACATGCTTGCAACAGCACAAAAATCGTAATATTAATTAAGCAGTGATGGATAATCTTAGAGAGGAAAAAAATATCAGAGTCAGTTGTATAGCTTCAAAGTCTTTGTATGAGTTCAAATTTTGTTTTTATCCGTTCAAGGTCTGCTATAAGAGTTAAAAGTCTGTTGCATGATTGTAAACTATGTCAAATGAGTTCAAGATATGTTGTACGAGTTCAAAGTCTGTTATATGTCTTAAAAGCCTGTTGTATAAGTTCAATGTCTGTTGTATGAGTTCAAGTTCTGTTGCATGAGTTCAAAATATGTTGTATGAATTTAAAATGTTGTATGAGTTCAAGTTTTGTTGTACGAGTTCAAAGTCTGTTATATGAGTTTAAGTTCTGTTTTATGAGTTCCAGGTCTGTTATATGAGTGTAAAGTCTGTTGTATGAATTCAAAGTTTGTAATATGAGTTCAAAGTTTGTTGTATGAGTTCAAGTTATGTTATATGAGTTCAAAGTCTGTTATATGAGTTCAAGTTCTTTTGTATGAGTTAAAATTCTGTTGTATGAGTTCAAGGTCTGTTGTATGAGTTCAAAATTTGTTGCATGAGTTCAAAGACTGTTGCATGAGTTCATAGTGTGCTATATGAGTTCAAAGTCTGTAATATGAGTTCAAGTTCTGTTATATGAGTTCAAAGACTGTTGTATGAGTTTAAGGTATGTTGTATGAGTTCAAGTGTTGCATGAGTTCAAAGTCTGTTGTATGAGTTCAAAGTTTGTTGTATGAGTTCAAAGACTGTTGTATGAGTTCAAAGTGTGTTATATGAGTTCAAAGTATGTTGTATGAGTTCAATTTCTGTTGTATGAGTTTAAAGTCTGTTATATGAGTTCAAGTTCTGTTGTATGAGTTCTAAATCTGTTATATGAGTTCAAGTTCTGTTGTATGAGTTTAAAGTCTGTTATATGAGTTCAAGTTCTGTTTTATAATTTTAAAGTCTGTTATATGAGTTCAAGTTCTGTTGTATGAGTGCAATGTCTGTTATATGAGTTTAAGTTCTGTTATATGAGTTTAAAGTCTGTTTTATTTTTTAAGAGATGTTGTATGAGTTTATCTACTGAAGTATCTGAACCAAATGAATTAAGATAAATGTTGTGACTGAGTAGGAACTTAATAAAACGCCAGAATAACTACAAATGTGACAGGTCGTCTTCAGTAGAATTTGTATCAGTATTTACAGTTACAAAAATAAATATTTGTGTACAGTATTCATGATTCCAGAAGTACAGATAAATTTTGATGCAAATGTTTTTTCTTCAGGTTTGTTGCAAACATACGTCTGTGTGTTTTGCAATAGAAAATGGACAGTTATAAGATTTGTTTGTAACGTTTATAAGGCAACAATGAACAATTTGTCACTTTTGTTTAACTTAAGATAATCCCTGGAATCTACATTATATAGCTAATGTAATAATTATTATATTCTAAAGACATTGACAAGATAATATCCAGCACATTGTTGTTTGATATTGATCACACTATAAAATGTAGTTGAAAAGAAAAAATGTCAAGATACTTTTATATACCACAGATGCAGCATCAATAGTTCTTTGTGTTCAGTGGAATCTGACAGCCGTGACATTATAGTTCCGATGTTGGACACACTTATGGTAAGTGCGTCACAAAGTGTACGTATATCTAAACATATACAGAGAGAGAGAGAGAGAGAGAGAGAGAGAGAGAGAGAGAGAGAGAGAGAGAGAGAGAGAGAGAGAGAGAGAGAGAGAGAGAGTCCTTTAATCACTTTAGAAAGAAATTAGTAGTATAAGTTTTGTTTTCCAATTTCTGTGAATGGATTTGTATCATTGGACAAAATTCATAATGTATCAAAACTGCAAACCCTAACCTATGATTCCCAGAACTAGAACTGGAATGACACCAGTGTTCATAAGGATACGTCTCAATAGGCAACTATTCGGAAGTCATCATAGGATATCGCAATACAATATATGCAGTCCATTAAGCACCATAAGATTTTCTTCAGAAGAAAACAAAATGATTTTTATTAATCATAGGACAACATTTTTGCGAGAACACTTAAACTAAACAGCATGTATGATGGATTCGGTATTTCTAAATAATATCCAACGAGACATAGCAAATATAAACTTTGCTGTTTGTTACCTGCGGATCTCTCGTGCAAAAACTCAATTACACTTTCTTTCTCAGCAGTTTTAAGACTGAGCAAGTCTTGAATGTAATTATGGAATGACAAGGTCTAGTATCTTTTGGATGTAATTATGGAATGGCAAAATATAGTATTACCGGATGTAATTATGGAATGACAAGGTCTAGTCTGTACCGGATGCAATTATGGAATGGCAATGTCTAGTATTTACTGGATGTAATTATGGAATGATAAAGTCTAGTCTAATCTTTCTCAAAATGTGGCTTTAAATACAGCAAATTGTACAATGGAGAAAAATATAGTTCCTTTTACAATACAATACAATCCTTCATTACCTAATATAGGTCTTATAATTAATAAATATTGGAGTCTCCTAAACTTATCAAATAAAAACAGCGTAAAATCCCTTTACAACACTAAGCCTATTGTTGCTTCTAAGAGACCCGAGAATTTGCAATATTTTTTAATTAGAACTAAACATACAGAAAAAATAAAAAAGGACAATTCTCGTCATCTAAATGTAATAGACATCGATGCTCTCAATGTGCAAACATAAGAGAAAGTAATTTTTTTTAGTAGCGCTAACACAAAAGAGACATTTTCCCTACGTTTTAACACTAACTGCATATCAACTAACGTGATTTATTTGATAACCTGTCAAAAATGTAACATGCAATATGTTGGACAAACACTTCAACAAGTTTCTAAAAGAATGAATAGTCATCGCTTTCATATTAAAAATTATAAAGATCCTCAGTTTTCATCTAATATTTCTACACATTTTAACACCCATAATCACTGTCTACTCGATTTTTCTTTCATGCCAATAGATATTGTGCATGGAGACATGAACAGACTTATAAAAGAGACTTATTGGATACATAAATTAGATACTTTGTATCCTAATGGCCTTAATACCAATGTATTATATAAAATTGTATAATTTTCTTTTCAATTGTGAAATTGTATATCTTTTATAACACTATAATTGTATGTATGACTGTCTGTCTCAATTATATTTTATTATAAACTAGTTGAAACATAATACATTTAAAGGTTTAATTCCTGTAGAAACAGCCATGTAATGATTTCCAAAAACTACGGTTTTTCGGTTTTAGTTGTTTGTCCTGTCTATATTTAATATATGACTTTAACAACAACAACAACAACAATAATAATAATAATAATAATAATAATAATAATAATAATAATAATAATAATAATAATAATAATAATAATAATAATAATAATAATAATATTATTATTATTATTATTATTTTTATTATTATTATTATTATTATTATTATTATTATTATTATTATTATTATTTAACAGAGATCCTAGATGGCATTAATTTTCACCAAGCATGGTTTCCGTCTTTGTACACAGCTTGGGAGAAGATTAAACAATTTGGTTCTCTCTGCGACAGAAACGATCCCATCTTCCACTATTTTCAGTAGAACTTTATAATAAAAATAGTTTTCCTATTGTCAGACCCCTTTTCATTATTTAACTAGTTTTTGAAGATTCTTCCGTAATTCAATTTTCTCTCTCTTCTTTAGTTATATATATATATATATATATATATATATATATATATATATATATATATATATATATATATATATATATAGAGAGAGAGAGAGAGAGAGAGAGAGAGAGAGAGAGAGAGAGAGAGAGAGAGAGAGAGAGAGAGAGAGAGAGAGAGAGAGAGAGAGAGAGAGAGAGAGAGAGAGAGAGCGTTTGTGAATAACCATGCTGAGAGCCTTTGTGTTTTACTTCAGGAAGAGTGTATTTTTTTTAGAAATATAATCGCTTTAAGTATTAATAGAATATTCGAAGAAGTGGGTATTTTTATATTGGCATAGTTCACTAATAATTAATTTGTTGGGGCAAACTGTTGAATTAGTTTTATTCTTTTTTTAATAATATCATATGTGCAATTACTTATTATTATTATTATTATTATTATTATTATTATTATTATTATTATTATTATTTTTATTATTATTATTATTATTATTATTAATAGTAGTAGTAATAGTAGTAGTAGCGGTAGTGTAGTAGTAGTAGTAGTAGCAGTAGTGGTAGTTGTAGTAGTAGTAGTAGTAGTAGTAGTAGTAGTAGTAGTAGTAGTAGTAGTAGTTATAGTAGTAGTCGCAATTTTAGCAAACTCCATAGTGCTTTCTCACAGAAGAAACAACACAATGATTGCATGAGCATGGAGCTCTTATAAAGCAAGCTTTCAGCTTTCAAAACGCACCTGCCTCGCAATCCGATTGGAGTGTCCGTATGTAAACAGAACTAGTGCTTATTGATGGTCATGCCATTCAGTCTTTTTTTACTTAAAAAGGAATCAGCTTACATTCTTTTAAATCAGCAGAAAATTAATCCAGTGCTTCCTCGGGTTAAAACCCAAAATCAAATAATCAGATTGTGTGCCTGATAATTTCAGTGAGCCTGGCAGTGAAACAATCAAACTTTCGACTAAACGATGAGTATAATCTCATTTGTGTATCAATATTGATAGAGTCAAAGTAGAAGAGAGGTACACAGCTATCTAATCTAAACCCTTATTGCGTTAGCGTCCTTTTCAGTTTCGATTTGCCTCCGTGCACAAGATTGCGTCTCTGACATTGCCTGACCTTTAGCTTTCAGTTGTTAATTTCACTGTAAAAATGTGTCGTACATGTAAGACAATAAATTAAAAAGGAATCGTAACCATGACTACATAGATAAAAGGCTCTAATAGATTTCATGATACTGAAAACAGACAACTTTATCCGCAAAGTCTAACATGGATGTTGTAGTTATCATTACCATCATGATAGCTAGTATGGCTAGTAGTTGTGGTGATAGAATTAGTAGCAGCAGTAGAAGAGTAACGTAGTTGTGGTCTTCGTTACACTCCTTTCTCTCGAGACTTGATTAATAATTATAATCTCTCCTCTTTGTCAATGTAAGCTGCGATGCTCTCCTTCTACAAGGTATCGACACATTTAGCGGCTTTATATACGTCTCTTTCTATGTATCGTCTTCCACCCAAGAATATTTAATTAACTGGTTAGATCACCAATCGTCCGCTCCGGTGGCCTAAGTTGTCAGAGCTTCCTCTTGGATTCGTGTTCTAATCCTGGCCGTGTCATACCAAAGACTTATCAAAATTTTACTAGTATCTGCCTCGCTTGGCTTTCTGCATTAACAGATAATGTTATGACTGGTCGTTCTGGTGTCAGGATGATGTGATTGGTGGAACATGATTCTACATGTTTGCGGCATTATGCCCCAGTGATAGTCATCGCTATAAACTGTAACACTGCTTACATCGTAAAGATATGACTGACAAATTGTCAAGACTACGTTACCTTAAACAAATCCAAATCGCAGATAACCAATCCTTTGATTTTTATGCAGGACTTGTTTCCACGCATCTAATATCAGTTGTCAATTTAAGAGATCCACGCCTGATTTTGTTTGGAATAATTCGATATAGCTCAGATATTCTCTGAGCTATTGAACCATATTGTACCATAATGAACTATTTTGAAACTACTTAAGGGCATGTTATTGACTAAGCCGCAAGAATGCAGCTAAATAGTGGTTTAATTCTGTTAGCATCGAAGAAAGATGCAATATTTTGCTGTGTTTTTTTTCTTCAGACCCTTATCACCATTTGCATTGATTGCATGCTTTGAGTTTCGTAACAAAGCCAACTTGTTACCTGAGTCTAATCAACTCTAGATGTTGGTAATTGCCAGGATTCATTTGAACATCACACTGATTTTGAAACGTTTTTACACCCTTTTGGTTTCAAAATCAGTTAAGTAGAGATATGCGTTCGCACGATGAAAACTGTTAGAGCAAAACTGTTGTGTAGAGCAAGAGGACGCCAGAACTGATCAATTATACAGTAGAACATAGGTTTATTGGTCCTCAAACCAGATGTTTGGTGTTGTAAAATTGTGGTTTATAATTCCTTAAATCATTAAACCGTATTTATGATATTGTAGAATAATGGCTGAGAGGTCCTCAAAAAGGAATCTTGATATAGTAGAAAAGATGGTTGATAACCGGATCCTTGATTTCGTTGATTGGAGGTTAATATCTTTTCACAGATGGGTTCCTTCATATTGTGCAATTTACCCAGAGCATCTTTATAATATCCTGACTGCATGATCTGTTTTTTTTTTCGTGCCAAGTAAAACGTCACTCGTAAACAACTTTTGATAGATACAAACTCTTTCCAAATACGTTTGTGTACATGACTTCCGGCCATGAATTCAAAACATTCAATCTTATAGAAAAGTGTCATTAACAAATTTTTCTAATGACTAATGTTTCTAAAACGGTCACTCTTAAAGTAAATTTGACTTATGTTTTTATGTGTATCACGTTCAATGTTCTAAGCAGTATTCCAGTCACCACCAACGATGACAGGTGAATCATCAATATTAACAGTACATTGTCTTAGATTCTTAAAGCTTCAATTAAACTCATTATGACCATGATTATTTTATTTCTATCAGATAATATATCTAATACAATTTATCGATCGTCACCATCAATTCTTGTTCTTTGGATAAAAAAGGAACCTTTATTATAATTATAACTAGAAACATTCCAATACTCCATTTTGCTTCCCAATAGTGTGCGACCTCAACAGTTATGCGTGTTTCTTTTACATGTATATATTCACTAAGAGTTATATTACTATTGACAGCAACTGCAAAAAACAATAAGAACGTTCTCTACCAACCACAGCACAATCATAAGAAAGCAAGCAATAATTTAAACATACCTTGCTTCAATGAACCTTTACAATTATGAATATTATCTTCACATATTATCAGGTTTATAATGGCAGAAATTAACTTTCTTTTCTTTGGATAGCATTTTGGATTCGCTAGTGTTAAACCATTTTGGGTCGGCTACCGTGGCAAATCTCTGTGTAAATTACCGTGACAAATCACTGTGTAAGGCTACTGTGACGAGTCCCTGTGTAAGGCTGCTTTGATAAGTTCATGTGTAAGGCAGCCTTGACAAATCCGTGTGTAAAGGCTACCGCAAAAAATCCTTGTGTAAGGCTACCGTGACAAATCCACGTGTGAGACTACCGTGACAAATCCCTGTGTAAGGCTGCTTTGATAAGTTCCTGTGTAAAGCTACCTTGACAAATCCGTGTGTAAGGTTACCTTGTCAAGTTACTGTGCAAAGCTACCGTGACAAATCCTTGTGTAAGGCTATCTTGACGAGTCCCTGTGTAAGGCTACTGTGACGAGTCCCTGTGTAAGGCTGCCTAGACAAATCCGTGTGTAAGGCTATCTTAACAAATCCGTGTGTAAAACTGCTTTGATAAGTTCCTGTGTAAGGCTACCTTGACAAATCCATGTGTAAGGCTACCTTGACAAATCCGTGTGTAAGGCTACCGTGACACGTCCGTGTATAAGGTGACATTGACAAGTTCCTATGTAAGGCTACCGACAGCACTTTTCTTCAGTTCACTCATCCCTGTATAACCTGTTTGTATTACTGCAACTCACGACACCAAAACGAAGATAATTTTATTCTTATAATTAATCTTAAAATATATATCTTTTGCTTTGGGAGTTTAAAAATATTTACCCCAATAATATTGCCTAAAACTGTATATTTTCAGACGATAAATAATTAGCACAAATGGCGAGGAATTAATTTCCGGTAGATATTATTGGCTTCGTTGTATTATGGATCGATTACATTTCAATGATATTTCTTTTAACGTACAAAGTAAACAACAATAAATATAAATTATCAAATTACTTCTTGGTACTAGCTTATATGAAACTAGATCATTTGTCCAATAAGTTGCCGAAGGTCTAATAATGTTTCTTCTAATGTCATTTTCATGCATTATTTTATAATAAAGCTGCGATACACAATCACGAAGAAGAATTAAGACGTCGTGATTTAAACTGGTATCTCATTTCTTTAATACATGCATTATGAACACAGATTTCAGACGACATTTTCATTATGATATCGTGATCAAAGGGATCACGACAGTCTAATCAGTTTTTAAGAGAATTTTGGAGTGCATGAGATTTCGATGGTATAGCTAATTAGTACAAATACAGATAATATTCTCTATAAGCTCTCTTCCCTAGGGACAATTAAACAAATACAAATGGTAATTTTTACTACATTATGAGGTTTTAATCTTTAAAACACTAAGCACAACCAATATATTTAGAAAGGAATTAACTGAAATAGGGTCTACAAATCCACAGAGCAAGGAAGATATAGTTACAAAGTTTACACATACACACACACATATACACATAATGCATGCATACATGCATGCATACATACATACATACATACATACATACATACATACATACATACATACATACATACATACATACATACATACATACATACATACATACATACATACATACATACATACATACATACATACATACATACATACATACATACATACATACATACATACATACATACATACATACATACATACATACATACATACATACATACTCACTCAAAAGTTGCAAGAGCTGTTGTGAGGAATTTCACATGTATGTATGTATGTATGTATGTATGTATGTATGTATGTATGTATGTATGTATGTATGTATGTATGTATGTATGTATGTATGTATGTATGTATGTATGTATGTATGTATGTATGTATGTATGTATGTATGTATGTATGTATGTATGTGTGTGTGTGTGTGTGCGTGCGTGTGTGTGTGTGGAAAATATATTTCTTCAAAGCTTCGGTGATTACTCAATGAATTTCGGGTGTGGTTGTCTCTATTTATTTATGTACAAGTTAGCCTGAACATACAAATTTTTTCTCAGTCTTCAAACGCAGACCCAGTCAGCACAAGGCGAATGAGGCAACCGCCTTCGGCGCCGCGCTTCTCTGTAATGCAATTTATTGCCTTCGGCACTGCGCTCATCGCCTGCCACCATAGGTCCCACACGCTGCCTTGGACCTCGGACATCCTAGGAAATGGCCTGTTCCTAGTTTCGACAATTATTAATAAGGAGTTCATATGTTTATATAACAGTCCTATCCATTCAAGATGAATTTTGCTTTTAGATATTATCCACTCTCATATCGTTGTTATTGTGCGGCCATATTTGTAGAGTACGTTCTGATTTGTTAATTCTTATATAGTAACCATGTGGCTTTCTAAGGGTCATTTGCGCCCGTAAAGACGATGATAACCCAAAGTAGTTTAAGCGCCACAAAACCTCTGGCGCCTGATGCAACCGCTACGTTATTGAGTATTACCTTATCTCTGTTCCCCTGCAATTTCTTTCATGCCTACATTCTGCTATTTCAAACTGTTTAAACCTATTTTTTGCAAAACTGAATAATATTTATACGTATTAGCGACATATCTATATGTATTAGCCGCCCTAATAAATTTATCTCATCGGACGGTCGCTGGAATATGTGTTGTCGTTTCGCTTAAGTAGTTTGGTAGTAAAAACATATTGGTATCTATATATCTGCGCGAGGATGCCTTTTCTCCAATTGTAAAATTTGTTGGTCAACTAATGTCTGTTTTCGCCTATGCGGTTTTGAGATTGGTGGTGGAAACATAATAGATGGCACATTGCTGCTACTCTTTAGTTTCGTGTTTATTAATGAAGTAATTAGATTCCCCAACTATTTGTTGTCAGTCTTTATTGACAGTGGTGGAAAGTATGTGTTCTCAGACTGAATAGGAAGTGGAATGGTGGTCTGTGTTGTCACACTGTATTGGTAGTGATCGAAAGTATATGGTTTGTTTTTACATTTTTCAATATGTGTTGCATGGGTATTGGTAGAAAGTATGTGTTGCTTTTGCAATTTTATGGTGTTATTATACTGTAGTATTGGAAGGTATATGTTGCTTTTTCAATTGTAAGCTTCCCTATTCATAATGGAATAGTCAGGGGTTCAAAGGACTGAAGTTAAACTTATTTGTTGTCACTACTGATCAGTGTCTAGTGTTTAGTCTTTTAAAGCCAATCATAACCAACATTTGCAGATGTCATCTAAATACGTATCATACCTCTCTGCACTGTAAACTATATAAATACCCAAAGGTTACAATATATCGCACTGAACCCGGATTGCACCGATGAAATACAAACCTTCTGAATTGAAAAAAAAATTAAATGATTTATAATAGTGGGATCATGTTTTTTTAAATTCAGTGAGCGTAAAGATAATTAAAAACCACTGTAAAAACCAATGCTTTCCACCAGAGATGACTTGTTTTTCTCACACAAAACTTGTTTCAATATGGAAATTTACTGCTGTGGGGCATTGTTATCAATATTAGTTTAATATAAACTCCTGGCATATTTGCTCTGCTTGGAGCAAGCATATCATGTGTAAATAATTAAATGCAAAATCATCAGATCTAAAAATCGCCTCAAATATCCTGAAAGCTATCTCAGAATATACAGAACTGTTCTAATGATTATTCACAGCAGACTCGTCCTGACATCGAAACGTTGCAAACAGTACAGTTGCACTAGCAAATCAGTGTTTCTTTCATCAAGATATAAATTCAAATTATGAATGACTAAATAGCGTATGTTTTTCGCAAGAGTGTTTCAATTTCATTTAAGTTTTAAAAAATTCCTTTATTTTGTAAACGTGCCAAGGACCAGGATGCCATTATTCTTTCTAGGAGGAGAAATTAGTTTGTATGTATTTAGTGTAATGATTTCATTCAAGTAAATTTCAATTAGTACAGTTTACAGGTAATGACAGTTACATCTTTAATAAGATTTGTGACACTAAAACGATAGAATGGCCCTCTATGGATGACGATGGAGTACATTTCAATAACTATTTAATAATTCCTTGTCTTGCTAAAATTGAGCGTTTCTAATTAGTACAGTTGCTGATAACGACAATGATTAGTTTTATTTACTGTTATTAAAACTGTTTTTCATAACAGCAATATCATTGTTATCGTCATCTTTCTTTTTCTTTATTCTTATTGATTCTTACTCCTACTTCTCTTTGTTAGCCTATTGTTGTATGCTTTCGCCTGAACGCGGTCGACTGGGACATATCGATCTTAACTTTTATTATTTATCTTCGTGTTTTTAAAAATGTGCTACTCATTTCTGTTCCCTTTAATTGTCATCTAAATACCATTTTAAAGCAGTTCTGGAATCTCGCCTATATTTCGAAGAGTGTCTTCAATACGACAAACACCAACAAAAAAAATGGCAATTACTAACTTGTCTCCCAAAGCCATTTACAGTTCCGTGTATTGTTACTGAGTTCTAAAACATCTCGATATTTAATATAACAGCTTGCAGGCCGTATTGGTAAAATGCCAATATAAAAATGAATAATAGGGATTTCAGACCAGAATCGGCGTAAAATATAATAAATCAATAGTTGCAGATATACGGCAAGTCGGTATTCCCCGATTATGAAAGCATTTTATGTTTAGCTGTGCTCTGTTATGCTATTCAGTAAAAATATCCGATTTGTTTAAAATGTGTTATTTGTAATTAGTGACCGTGCTTGCAATTGATATATAGCCTGTTAATGTTTGTAATTCAAGAAACAAAATTACAGGTTTCTGCTGATGTTATGTAACAAGTCACCACACAGAACAAAAATAGTACAACAAACTATACATTTTCACCCCAGGAGTTGTTTGGTTTGAGACTAACAATATTGTTATATAAAAAGGAAATAACATTTTCACGACATTGTTTGGAATAAAGCAGATTACTGGGGGCCATATTTTCCTGCTAAGAATAATTATTAATAAGGATAAATGAATTATGTTAAAAAAAAATTATTAACCTTGTTACCGTATTACTTTTTATATCTGGTAGTTGCTTGTTTTAAATGTTATCTTCATATCGCCATCAGTTTCAGCCAATAAATCAATCAACGAATAAGTTTTTTGATTTGATACATATATATAGTTTGACAAACTGGCAAGCAGCAACATGTGGAAAGCATTTTTCGTCTCAATGGTACAAAGCAAGAAGAGGAAACCAATGATATTGATAGCAAAACAGATAAGAGCTATAAAATAGTTTTGATTTTCTTACTGTAAAAAAGGCGATTTAAATCAGCTGAATCTGGGAAATATTCTAACAAGAATAGTATTTTAAACATGAGAAATCTGTAGCATGGTATCACTGGAAACGATATTTTGTGTTGACAAGCATCAAAGAAACAATTGTTCATTCTCACTGAAGTTTTTACAGTTGGTTCGGCGGGGAAATATCTCATTCATTCTGTCAGACTTAATATCGCTACCCCAAAATGATGGAGATGGCCAACTGACACAAATAACAGTTTTCGCTAGCAACGTAGTGGCGCTACAAAAGAACATGGACCGAAAGGGCCTCGTTCCACAAATCCTTGTGTAGAATGCTGCGGAAAAATGTCATCAATTCATCCGTGTTTTTATTCAGGTCGAATCATATGCCTTATCTTGAAATCAAAAACATTTAAATCAGATCATCACCAAAATTAGTTTGTTGACAGTTGCTTGCAGAAATAATATGCATTTTGCTAAAAATAATTGGCACACCTAATGTACAACACGGCTTCATTTGTAATATAGGCTTGTACTAACTGTAATAAATTTTTAAGAATCAATAGATCAGATTTGAAAGTAATGTTATTAAAAGACCTTATAACAGAAATATCTGCGTCAGTGTGGTATCTAATAGTTAATCAGGAATGATTTAGAGAGTAACTAAATATGATGGTCTGTAAAATAATCCTTGTTCTTTGTACTCTCCATGGATTGGAATTAGCAATGCTAAACAAACTGTTTTGCCCCGTTTCATTCTATAGTGTTTAGAATGTATATTATTTTTCTGCTATAGATAACTGAAATACCATTTTCAAAGCAAGGACTCACCTAGTGTACATTTTGTAAACTGAATCAAACGAAATAAAATGTTACCAAATAGATGACTTTAATACAGTCAAATAATTTGAAAAGAATATAACTTTAAAACAAGTCTACAGTCAGTTACATTATGGAATAACGTAATGCTCTTATCACATTCCTGAATACCCAGTAGTTTTTCTTACGGTCTAATTATTCCCCGATGATAATAGTAAAATATTTGTTTAAGAGAGATTCATAGTAATTACAGCATAATGATATATCACCTCATGAAATAAAATGTATTTTTCTTGCAGATATGTAACAAGCTATTATACGCATATGCTTAAAACCGTTGTTGTTTTGGTGTCTTTTGTTGCGGTATTCTGAGAGTACGTCTGATTTGTTTGACAAGTTTTCGGTGGGTGGGATAAACAATATTTGATCTCAGCCTGTTTGTTTTTGTCGCTCATAAGATTGTGCGAACAATTGATATATATCCTGCATTTGTTTGAATTGTCTGAAAACAAATTAAAGGTTTATGTCAGCGTTGTTTACCCATCACGACGTGGAAATGACATAGTACCACAAATGATACAATTTCAGCTCCATGAGGTGTCTGGGGTTTCAATACAAAAATACTGTACTGTATATGGAGAAATAAATTTTTCTCACGGTAGTGGTAGAGATCATGTATATTTTATTGTAAATTTAACGTTAAGCGTGGAAAAAGTTTGATATAGGAAATGTTATTAAACAATGGTTTATCATTTTCATTTTTGTTTGATCTGACTCCAAGTCACGTATTGGTAGTTCCCAATTTTCTTTTCACTTTGAGCGTCTTCAGAAAAGTTAACTCAATCAATCAATATATCGATCTCTAGGAAGAAAGTTACGTTTTTTCATCTAGATTAATAAATCGATCAGGAGGCAATCAAAGATTCAGAAAATCAGAAATACAAAGTTAATCAACAAATTGATCTAATGTAAAACAAATTCCAGATTGACAGAGTTTGGCAACTTAATGGCTTAAAACGGGTTGCTTTCTTGCCAGTGTTTATTTGTTGTACTAATGCACATGTCTAAAGGAATGTTCATGAAGTTTTTTTGATAAGTACTAGTTACCTTTTGTGACAAGTACTATTCGTGTTTTGTTCTAAGTATATCTACTGTTTGTGATATGTACTAGTTACTTTATGTGATACGTTTTAGTTGCTATTGTGATAAGTATAATTTACTTTTCTTTATAAGTACTATTTACTTTTTCTTATAAGTACTATTTACTTTTTCTTATAAGTACTATTTACTTTTTATGATAAGTACTTGTTACTTTTCGTGATAAGTGTTGCATTTCGACCAAATTGCAAAAGATCAATGGCATTAATAAACGGGATTTTCAAAATCAACTCACGTCTTTAAACATCCTCCATGTGAAAAAGGAACAAAATAAATTTCCTATAGTTAGCAATGACATTAGATGTACCTTGACTTTTATTTAATATGAATTTTCCATAATAAAGAAATTTAATGACGTACAATGCCCCTTTGTAGAAAACACTGCTAGATATTATGGTAAAAAGTGCCTTCGACTATGTAACACAGTAGTAAAGAATGCACACATTGAAATAACTAATGGCTATTCGTCTGCTGTAAACTGCTTTTGTTTAAACACCAACTACTTTTGTTGCCTTGACGTTTGTTGTTGTCTAACGAAACTTAATTATTTAAAAAAGTTTGGAATGGTAATCAATTTTCTAAAAAAAATATTCTGTCATTTATAATTCATTTTAAGGTTTCACAAATGCAGTTTGTTAATGCTGTGAGGCGATATTTGAAGATGTCGCTATCGTTCTTTCCATAAATATTGAGTGGCATTAATGTTACTTGTCCCCACAATGGCGAGAAAGTATCAGTTTCAAAATGTTTTTGAAAACGTTTAGTAGTATTGAGAGCTCTGTTAGGTAAGCGTTGATTGTGAACACTATGCAGAAGAGCTGAAGTGTCTTAATTAATCAGTCGAAGGTCTTGATGTATTTTCAGTATGAAGGGTTCATGGTTATATTCAGAGTTACCAGATTTAACATTTAAAATTTAAATAAACCTTTTATTTCATATTTAGCAGGTCGAATGTTTTCAGAATAGTTATCGGGGTGGGGTGGATGGTGAAGCTTTTGAGATTGTTTTTACCGAAGTATTTGACATTGTTCGCAAAGTCATGACCAGGTTCATCAGATTCACTGTGTTATACCGCTTTTTTGTTTTGCAAATGATTTTCCGTACCATATACCACGCTGATTTAATAGAGGAGCAAGAAGTCAACGAAGAAATATAGGATATTCATGGAATCATCTTGGTAATAATGCAACAATCTTTTGATTGGTATAGTCATAATTTATTTAGAATTTCTGTTTGGCGTTCATATTTTAAGGACCGCTTTACGTTCTATAAAGGTGCAATTTTTAAAAGTCGGATGTCTAACAGTTTGTTTAATTCGAAAGGGAAATGCATAATTATCTTCATCTTGTTATGTTACTACTATTACTTATGCCACTACCACCGTTGATGATAAGAACGATGACAGTAATATACTTTTTAGGTGAATTCGGAGGTGGGATGGTACAGAGCCGGCGCAAGCAGGTCCTAAACACACACACACACACACACACACACACACACACACACAGCCAAATGCCTCCCCCTAAAACAAACAATGATGAGTGCGAAACAACCTGAACGTTGGGACATTTCCTAGAGCACATTTTCTTTGCAGTTAGATTGATACAAATATACCCTGGAAACGTTTAGATGCATATGCTTCTTGAGACTTCTCCAGTAAGCTGGGTGTTCCGTCTCACAGACGCATCACCTACCTATTTATTCTCCCTCTTATTCGTCACTGAATTCAGCTGTTGTCTTCCAAAATGGTTTGTACCGTTAGAGCCTATTATCAGCATAGACAAAAGAACCTTTCGTGCTAACGTTATTGCTTTCTGTCCATTTTTCACACTAGAAGTACGGGCTTTTTGTTAACTGTCGGCGAATATAGGTGAGGCAAATTGAAACTGAAAATGATGCTAATGTAATAAAGATCCAGGTTAAGTAGCCGTGAACTTCTTTACTACTTTGCTTAATTAAATATTGATACAGAAATGAAATTATATTCATCGCTTGATTCGAGACATTATTTCTATAATAACTGTCCTGTTTGCAAAAAAGGAAAGATATAAAATTTAATTTTCACTGATTTTAAGCATTTGACTCAACACAGGAATTGAATTAAGCTTCTGCCAATAAAAGAGAATATATGATCAATTATTTGGAAGAGAAAATGCAATACCACTTGCAATGATATGCAATCTTTTTTTTTCCAAACAACTCGAAAATGTCATGTAAATTTGAAAGGTAGTTGATACCTAAATGTGTAGTGTTGTTATTTATTGGTCCAGGCACATACCATTTACAGTCATGTTTGGAGTCTTTTAGGTTGTTATGTGCAATGCGTTTACCAAAAATAGAGGCAAATTCATGTCTGGTACAGTTTAGATTCCAAACATGCACAACAAAAGGCCGGGCGTTAATACACCGACACAAATACCATCTTGACCGTAACGCATCAGTAAAAGTAATGGTACAGTGTGGTACAGGCATTCGTGTGAATATCTTTACCAGCAATAATGTATGGTCACCTTTTGGTGATGTGTCATGGTCACATTTTGGTGATGTGTCATGGTCACATTTTGGTGATGTGTCATAGTCACATTTTGGTGATGTGTCATAGTCACATTTTGATGATGTGTCATGGTCACATTTTGATGATGTGTCATGGTTACATTTGGATGATGTGTCATGGTCACATTTTGATGATGTGTCATGGTCACATTTTGATGATGTGTCATGGTTACATTTTGGTGATGTGTCATGGTCACATTTTGGTGATGTGTTATGGTCACATTTTGATGATGTGTCATAGTCACATTTTGATGATGTGTCATAGTCACATTTTGATGATGTGTCATGGTCACATTTTGATGATGTTTCATAGTCACATTTTGATGATGTGTCATGGTCACATTTTGTTGATGTGTCATAGTCACATTTTGATGATGTGTCATAGTCACATTTTGATGATGTGTCATAGTCACATTTTGTTGATGTGTCATGGTCACATTTTGTTGATGTGTCATGGTTACATTTGGATGATGTGTCATGGTCACATTTTGATGATGTGTCATAGTCACATTTTGTTGATGTGTCATGGTCACATTTTGATGATGTGTCATAGTCACATTTTGATGATGTGTCATGGTCACATTTTGATGATGTGTCATAGTCACATTTTGATGATGTGTCATGGTCACATTTTGTTGATGTGTCATAGTCACATTTTGATGATGTGTCATGGTTACATTTGGATGATGTGTCATGGTCACATTTTGATGATGTGTCATGGTCACATTTTGATGATGTGTCATGGACACATTTTGGTGATGTGTCATGGTCACATTTTGGTGATGTGTCATGGTCACATTTTGATGATGTGTCATGGTCACATTTTGATGATGTGTCATAGTCACATTTTGATGATGTGTCATGGTCACATTTTGATGATGTGTCATAGTCACATTTTGATGATGTGTCATGGTCACATTTTGTTGATGTGTCATAGTCACATTTTGATGATGTGTCATAGTCACATTTTGATGATGTGTCATAGTCACATTTTGTTGATGTGTCATGGTCACATTTTGTTGATGTGTCATAGTCACATTTTGGTGATGTGTCATAGTCACATTTTGATGATGTGTCATGGTCACATTTTGATGATGTTTCATGGTCACATCTTGATGATGTGTCATGGTTACATTTTGATGATGTGTCATGGTCACATTTTGATGATGTGTCATGGTCACATTTTGGTGATGTGTCATAGTCACATTTTGGTGATGTGTCATAGTCACATTTTGATGATGTGTCATGGTCACATTTTGATGATGTGTCATGGTTACATTTGGATGATGTGTCATGGTCACATTTTGATGATGTGTCATGGTCACATTTTGATGATGTGTCATGGTCACATTTTGATGATGTGTCATGGTCTCATTTTGGTGATGTGTCATGGTCACATTTTGGTGATGTGTCATGGTCACATTTTGATGATGTGTCATGGTTACATTTTGATGATGTGTCATAGTCACATTTTGATGATGTGTCATAGTCACATTTTGGTGATGCGTCATAGTCACATTTTGATGATGTGTCATGGTCACATTTTGATGATGTGTCATGGTCACATTTTGCTGATGTATCATAGTCACATTTTGATGATGTGTCATAGTCACATTTTGATGATGTGTCATGGTCACAGTTTGATGATGTGTCATAGTTACATTTTGATGATGTGTCATGGTCACATTTTGATGATGTGTCATAGTCACATTTTGGTGATGTGTCATAGTCACATTTTGGTGATGTGTCATGGTCACATTTTGATGATATGTCATGGTCACATTTTGATGATGTGTTATGGTCACATTTTGATGATGTGTCATGGTCACATTTTGATGATGTGTCATGGTTACATTTTGATGATGTGTCATAATCACATTTTGATGATGTGTTATGGTCACATTTTGATGATGTGTCATGGTCACATTTTGGTGATGTGTCATGGTCACATTTTGGTGATGTGTCATGGTCACATTTTGATGATGTGTCATGGTCACATTTTGATGATGTGTCATGGTCACATTTTGGTGATGTGTCATAGTCACATTTTGGTGATGTGTCATGGTCACATTTTGGTGATGTGTCATAGTCACATTTGATGATGTGTCATGGTCACATTTTGGTGTTGTGTCATAGCCACATTTTGATGATGTGTCATGGTCACATTTTGGTGATGTGTCATGGTCACATTTTGGTGAGGTGTCATGGTCACCTTTTGATGATGTGTCATGGTCATATTTTGTTGATGTGTCATGGTCACATTTTGATGATGTGTCATGGTCACATTTTGGTGATGTGTCATGGTCACATTTTGGTGATGTGTCATGGTTACTGTTTGGTGATGTGTGATGGGTTCGAGTTTCCGAGGAGTACGAAATAAAACAAAACGCTCTGATATGTATACTAATGCTATTTGTATCTTATTTGTAAAAATTATTTTAGTATTATCAAACATCGTTTTATAGAATCCATGGATATCATTTTCTGTTTTGTGTTGTTGGATGTGTGTGTGTGTGTGTGTGTGTGTTACTATCACTATACCAAACAAATTGTTATTAATGATAGTTTTCCTATTCATTTTGGATGTAGAAAGAAAGACAGATTAAGCGAGTTACAAGCACGCGTTCTTAACTTCCGCTACAGAAATAGATTAAGCTAAGAAGAGCGTATGTTCAAATTCTGAATAACGAACCCACCCTCCCAAACAATACCTCAATAAAACATATATATACATACATATTAGAACAGGAATGCACTATTCATGTCGACGCCTGCCTAACTGAGACATGAAAGCCATTGCCTGCTTGTCTTAAAATGTAGGCCAGTTTAAATTTTTTGATAAGAATGTGATTACCTTTTCTAGATGAAAATGTTGCAACTACATCATTTTGATGCCAGTGCCGTCAAAGTTGTTGTAACTTCGTAACCAATGATAATCACCAAAAGATCTATACGAAAATCAAACATTTGAACATATTGAGATGATGGTGTAGAAAAACAAATCAAGCAGTATCGCCAAATTTAGGCACTACAATTACACAAAATTGTTCTTTCTTCAAGTCTAATACCGTGTTATTGTACGGGCATCACGAACAAAGAAAGAACTTTTTATGATAAGACACTATACGTTTAGCATGTATCATGAAGAAGAATTTTGGGTCATTAAGTTTTGTTTCATATTGACACTAGACATAAGATAATAGACTTATCATGCATTGATTGGGAAGAGGTCCCAGTTTTGATGGGGCTTTTAATCCTTGACAAATGCATTATTTCTACAAAAATATATAATAGCAAACTGAAAGCTCGGATATGACAGGATTATAACTAAGACAATGGGGCTATTTTCAAGTTTATTGATCCTAGTTATCTTTACGTTTACCAAAGGTAAATTTGTTAATGATGTAAATCTTATGATTCAGTATATTTAATAAGTATAGCTAAAATTTTGCTGCAAATCATTTATTACAATATTATCGGCTACCGTACACATTTTTAACGTGCCCTAGTAGTGATCGATACAAATGACATGCAAATGAAAATAGCATTTATTCCATCTGGAATAATGCACTGGTTATTGCCGAATGCAAAACGTTGTTGAAGTTGTTGAATTAATAATTGATTAACTCTTTACAAACACTAAACACGGCTACAGATACTAAATGCATATTGTGCAATACATATAACGTTTTTTTCAACGTTATGTTAACTCTCAATTTGCTTTTCTGAAAACGTGCATATATTTTTATTATGTTTTCGCGGCAGGCTTCATGAAATGTTTGTATCTCTGTACATTCAGAACATTAATATGAAATATAAGAGAGGTGCTGTCCTGAAGTTATCAGTGTAGACAACGGATACCACTCAAAAGCGGTTTAATGTACGGGTTGCATAAAGAGAATTTATTCAGGACTGGGTTCTACTTTGGACGTACTCTGTAAATGTCTTTTCAGTTTCTGTCGTCCTCTGTATTTTGATTGTACATGGTTGGAAACTTTTTTTGTCTGTAATAATCAATGACTAATATACAATTCCAGTCAATAACAATCTAAAAGTGATTAAAATAACAACAACAATCAATTTACTCGAACATGTATATAACAACATTAAATAGATTTGACAAATGTGCAAAGATGAAGATAAAAAAACAAAAAATTCAAAGTGGTTTTTAATATAAAATTAAACATATTTTGTAAATTTTGTCTAACTATCGGATAATTGATAGTTTATGGACACAGCAAACTATCTTACATAGATAAAATAAATAAAGCAAAGAATACATGAGTCACAACGACGATTGGCTGTTGCAATTCAACTGTCATATTCCATCTATAACTCATAAAATATACAAAACCGGCAATATCAGTCTGTACATTTGTAAAGAAGGACTCGTTTGTTTATGCAGGATTTCAACCTAAAAATGTAAATGAAACAAAGTAAGGGAACCAATTTTAAGAATCATCAAAAGGGTCAAAGGCCGTGATTTTTTTCAAAACTCACAAATTATTGTTAATGAGAAAAGATTCATTCAAAAAGAACAGCAAAAGAAGAAAAACTACAATCAAAGTAAATAAAAGTGGGTTTTATTATAGTGTCATAAGCGTAATCTAAATACTAATCGTTATCATGCTGTAGATAACTGCCCGTGATTTTCAACTGTATTGCATTTTAGTTTTACGAAAAGTGAGCATCCTTCTATTTACCTACTGAACAAACTCAATGTTCTTCAATCTTTATCGAGAAAGATTACACTACCTGTCCATCCCATCTACCCATACATCATTCCAACACCTGTTCTTAGACTACCTGTCCTTCCCATCTATACATCATTCCAACACCTGTTCTTGCAGTAGTCGTATCCAGTTCCAATATATAGATTAAATGTTTACCCTGTCATTACGTAGACTATGCTACCAAAGTACAGCTGTAAGTACTTTGGTCTTTTAAGACTCCTTTTGTATTAAGTCAAATAAAACGATATCGTATCAACAGTCTTATACATTTCCGATATTTATTTTGGCCTTTTATGGTGTGTAATTTCTCGTGATTGTTGTAGGATAGAAGACATTAGTGAATTACATTACTGTAGTATTCTTACTTATACAAATGGAGATGTCTCTCTCGTGATGTCTGAATTAATATTTAAACTGCAATAAAGTGATTGTTGAAGTTTGTATATTATCCTACAATATGCAGTGTCAGCTTTAAAAAATAAAAATATTCAAAAAGACGTCAGAAGTTACAAAGCAGAAGGTTAAATATGTAATGCCTCTATGAACTACATTTTTAAAATAAAAGTTGTACCTTTTTATCCACTTGAATCCATATGCCAAAATTTGTCATTTAAAAACGAATCATAACTACAATTCGAACGTTATAAATCATTTTACCAGAAAATCTTTTTCACTTCAGTGGATAAAGGTGAAAGCGAGAAAATTGTGGGAAGACTGAAGTCTGCAGATGAAACTATGCAAGTCAACTTTGGGGAAAAAACCTTAATTGGTAAATTATGCCTCCTTATTAACTCGTCGTTGTGAGATAAGGAAAGTTATGTGGTTTTAGATACTTACGGGAATTAAAGTTTTATATACATCTTCGCTTAAAAATAATCCTTCGATAAATACAAAATATCAAAATGCTTTTATTGGATGATTTAGGTTAGAATAATTCCCGAAGTTTATATATTTCTTTTGTTGGTCTAAGTCTTGTGGTGTTTCATCTCAGAAACTAATTGGACTAAACCTTGTGGTTTTTCATCTCAGAAACCTATGTAAAATATTGCAGAAGAATAAGAAGAGGAAGAAGAGGAATAAAATGAATAAAGAAGTAGTTAACCGAGTTTTGTACACACAATTATCAGCAATGTAATGCAAATTTGGATAACTCGAAGTATCAAGTGACTAGGAGCAAGGATGCCGTATTTTTGGCCAATTATAGATCAAATTTCTAACATTTACTGTTTTCCAGTGTTTTCCAGTACATAAAACCTACAGTGCATGTATGTATGTATGTATGTATGTATGTATGTATGTATGTATGTATGTATGTATGTATGTATGTATGTATGTATGTATGTATGTATGTATGTATGTATGTATGTATGTATGCATGTATGTATATATGTATGCATTTTCAACTAGTGTCGAGCAACCATTTAATTTTAGGGAGTGGGTGGGGTGGTTGGACGATTAGTTCCGATTTTCAATTTAACCATGATTCTTTTATATGTTACCTCAGGTTAGTTTCGGTTTAATTCGATTACTATAATAAATATATACAATTATTTATTTTGCGTACAAATCGGGGTAATAATACTTATTTAGCTATGCGGTGGTCATAAGTATTTTTTAAAAATATACCAGAGGCCCCTACCACCATTAAATGGTCGGTCACTTAGCATGCCATAAATAACAAATATGTACAAAAAGCTGCATTTTGACATACATACATACATACATACATACATACATACATACATACATACATACATACATACGTACGTACGTACGTACGTACGTACGTACGTACGTACGTACGTACGTACGTACGTACATACATACATACATACATACATACATACATACATACATACATACATACATACATACATACATACATACATACATACATACATACATACATACATCAGCAAGCAGATAAAGAAATATATACATGTATTAATAAATATATTGATATGTAAATTATCTTGGTAAATATGCCCAGCGCATGCGTAACTTATTTAACATCAATTTAGAATGTCTACGGCGTATTTAATATAGTGTAACACGCTACGCAACTTCAGGTGTAACTAAAGATCAATTCTTCACATTAAATATGAAAGCAATGTCTACGTTTCTTCACGGACTGATTCCTGTAATATTCGGATGAATCCCCTTACAACGTCACCGGATGATTTCGTTCAGACACGAACCATACCACGAATAGGTTGATACGAGTTTGTTGTTCGTGGCTGCTTTTGAAATTCATTATTATCAGTGTAATTCGAAATGCTGGTTTGACTTGTCTCCCTTTTACCAGAACCGGAAACAAATATAGTTTATCGTTTATTATTATGCCCCTGAAGACACAAAGGTTGGAACAAATGCAAATGATTTTACTGCCAAGTTCAGCCTCTTCATGAGAGAACTATTTCTATTTACCGATAAAAAATTAATTTCAATAGACATTTTCAATTGACAAATATTGTTAGTTCAACTATACGTACATATTTAAGTGTAGAACACGTGTAAAGCATAAAATATAGTATGATAATATAAATACAAAAATTACAGACAATACAGACGAGTAATATATTATAAAGTTAATAAACTGAAAGTAAATATAATACTTACATTCCATTCTTTTTAAAATTGAAATAACTGAAAGAAATATGCAATTTACATTTTGTAAATTATCCCTTTTGCAAAATCTAATATAAATAGAAATAATATTTTTGGTACCACTTATTATTATTATTATTATTATTATTATTATTATTATTATTATTATTATTATTATTATTATTATTATTATTATTATTATTATTATTATTATTATTTTTCTTCTTCTTCTTCTTCTTCTTCTTCTTAATATTATTATTATTATTATTATTATTATTATTATTATTATTATTATTATTATTATTATTATTATTATTATTGTTGTTATTGTTGTTGTTGCAAAAATAACATGTTTTCCCTTTAATATTTTCTAATTATAAATTATAACACTTATGTGTTATCACTAGTATTTCGACCTTGTCTTGTGAATTCAATCTTGAATATGGACAGCACTCTCTCGAACAATTTTAGTACTGTATTGTATTATGAAAATTAAATTCGATGCATTGTATTGTAAAAATTAAATTCACTGTATTGTATTGTGAAAATTAAATTCACTTTATTGTATTTTGAACATTAAATTCACTGTATTGTATTGTGAAAATTAAATTCACTGTATTGTATTGTGAAAATTAAATTCAAGTTGCTAGAAGTATTATTTCCACTACCACCATCACTACATCTACAGCAAATTTGTCATAATTATTATCTTCATCTCCTCCTAGTTCTTGTAATAAATATCGTTACATGATTTCATCGCAGACGTATCATTTTATTCAGTATGTTGCTAACTAGATGTCCATATGTTATACTAATTTTCTTTAATAGCAGTTTATAGTAGAGCGGATATTTAACACTCATACAGAAAAATATTTCCATTTAAAAGCAGTCTAAAATCGGAAGCTTTAAATATTGGTATAAACATTGAACAACAAAAGGATGTCATTCTGTAAATAATATTTAGTGTAAGTAATAGATTGGTGTTTCGGTATTGACTTGTGTCAGTTCTGAAGTTCTAAATTTATATCTTACAAGCCTTATTGTCTGATGGTCTCATCTGCCAGATTTACGAGAAAATATTTCGTTGTAATTATAGACCAGCACTAAATGATTGAATGTAAAAATGATTTCCTTCAGCATGCAAAAGATTGAATTTTGGCAGTAACAAGATACAGTATTGTATACCATGGAGGAGATCTTTTCATGTTTTGTCTTCTTCCATTGTGCCAATACGAGAGTAGAACCGGTTTTATTTACTTGGAGGTATCAATAAATAGTTAGACATTTCTAAGGTTGCTTTATGTCAAATATTTTGCTTATAAATCTCAAAGAAATACTATCTACCACACCAACGTGAAAAGAGACAGTACATTATATGTGAAAATTTATATTAAACAATCATATCTAGTATTGTATACTGTCGAAAGTACTACTAATTGAAACGAAGAGTATACTGAAAGAAATTATGAGCTTATCTGATATGGGAATTAAATTACCCACACACCGGTATATTTCTACTCTCACATAAAATATAAAATCACTGTTTAGCTTGAATGCTCAATATTGGTTTGTTAAAGAGATCCCATACATGCTGTACAATTTGTCAAATACATATTCCGAACTTCTAGACACAACTGACCGGGTTAGGAATAGTGGAGGAGCAAGCAAGACGGAAATTTGGCGAGGAATATAACAAAAAGCATGAAAAGTCATTGTAGAATATCTTTAAATCGACGAAGTTAACTAGCTGACCAATGACGACCTTGAAGACAGCAACACATCCAGTGAAGATAGTGACATCTTTAACAATACGATGATGACAGAAAGAAATAGAAAAATAATGAAGACAGGGAAGATTTCCATGATCGCCATCAAGAACAAATTAATTACAGATATACCTACAGCATTGCATATATGGAAACGGTACGGTGATAATAATTAATGTTAACTTCAAAGACAATTGAACCAATACGAAATTCTGATGTAAACGTACAATGGATGGTCATTTTTTAAAGTTAGTATAATTCACTTATACAACGGTAAGTATGCAGTGATTTTGAAAAGCACCCGTTTGAACAAATGTTTATTTAAACAGACAGAGCGATTTGATACCAAGCTGTGGAGACTGTTGCTTGGCAAAATATCTTCATTGGAAGACGTTATCGTGCCTTTTAACATCGTCATATCGGCGATGTATCGTCTATATGGGTACTGATTGGTTCAACATCGGAAATTACCCAGTGTAGCATAATCAGAAAATGAGTCGCATCATATTACACACATTATCAATCGAGAAGATACAATAACATTATTTCATATTAAAGAATATAATTCTCGTCCACCAGTCTAATGGTACAGTGACTCAGTCGCTGCAAGGGCGCTTGTCCTTATAAACGTGAACTTTGCTGAAGAACAGGTCCTTATCAGTGCTGTAAATCCCACTTGCTCGTATTGCGTGTTTGTACTGGCGTTTTCTATGCCTTAAGCTCGGAATCCAGCTAAACGCGGGTCTGTACCCGAGTATTATCGCACACGTCAGTGAGGACTTGCCAACGCTAATGTTGTCGCCGTACATGACAAAGCCAACGATGCTGGACGAACTACAGCGGGTTGTGAGATAAAGCTAAACCACAGTCGATAGTGAGAAAACTTTAAATCAGCCTAAGCGATTCGCGCAAGATCGTGGAATATGGATACCACGAGGAGAAAGAAAAGCGCTATTATGATTCACAGATAATCCGCATATGACCTTATGGCAGATCAGTGCAGCAAGTACGTAACTGCATATCAAAATTGCATGCTTGACCGCTGATGAAAAAGACTTCCGCTATTTGCCGCTGAAGTTGCTGTATATGTATATGAATTAACCCAAGTCCATTAGTTTAAGTTTTTCCGGCCCGTTAGTGATTTAGAAATTTACCGTGTAGTCATTCCATAGGCTACCAAAACAGACAAAGACGCTATCAAGCTTCTCTCGAAACGCGTCCGTCTATCACAACATTTCAGCATGCTGCCACCTCCGTAGCTAAGGTGGACATTGTTCTTGGAGTACTCGCTGTCTTTGGTTTCACTGTGGTGCCCGTACAATCTTAAACCATGATAAAAACAGAGGACATAAATAATGTAATTGGCAAAGCTTTTGCAAGAATTCTAGAGACCTTGGAAAAATACTATAATGCAATACAATTTCATATTTCCCGTACAAGCTTTCTGCGAATATAATTACAGATCACACCAGCGTTTATTCGACTGCGTGTAGTTATAAATGTTAAAAACGATGACAACAGTTGGCGATCTTGCTCACATTCCCTGTTGCAAGAGATGTTACAAATCCGCACAAAAAACACCTAGTCGAACCCAAGTTTGCTAACATAAACAGATACACGTATGCGAGTTGGTATAGGTGGATCCCGCAACACATGAATACTACAACAACAGCAATCTCATGAATATCTACAGGAACGACACAAATTCACACACATGGCAAATTTAATTGGGGAGGGATGCATTTGAGATGGCATATGACGTAGAGGTGATCTGATGCAAGTTCTTGGGATATTAATGAGCACCATCCGTGACCCGTACGGTTTCCTTTCGATCGACTTGACGGGAACCGTCTGCTTTACTGGAGGACAAGATGGTGTGTCGACTGCCTTTATAAAAGGCGGAACATTACGTGGATGCAAATGCCGCCAATGTGATATCGGCCTTAATCTCGGCAATTAGCGTAGTAAAAGGATGTGGACTCGTGAAATAAATATTATCCTGCGATGCAATAGCAACCATATATTAAGTGATAAAAGATGACACCATAACAGATTTTAGACTTTTCTTTGCTTTTGGGAATGGTTTTGATAAACCTAAAGACCTCTCATCTCAAAAGTGCGCAATTCTGGATCGTATTTGTTCGTGTTAAGAGTATTTAATTGCTGATTGAGTGGAATGATAATATTGATACATGATCAGCGGCGTAATAATCCATATATAATACGTACCACCCGTAGACAATAATGAATACGTACCACCCGTAGACAATAATGTTAAAACAGTTTTCATATATGCATTATCGATATCATGGGTCACCGCAGATTAAATTCAGTTCGAAGGACTCGACATCTATCTACACAGGTATGTGACCGTCTTTGGCATCTGTGTTTAAGATTTTTTGTTACAGAGAAAGTGATTGATTCTAAACTGCCACGCTGTGATTTTGCTGATTTTACTGTGACGTGGTGCTGGATCATACGGGAGAGCATACCAACATCGACGGTGATTTTGTGCTGCTTGTTAATTTATATCTGCATGACAATAGCGTTGGCCATCCCTTGCATATCCGCAAGCACGATGTACGCGAAGGTCAAAAGAAGTCGACAGCAGGGAATACCTTGATGTACTAATAACATCTGCAGGTCAGCTTGGAATAATCACAATAGCAGAATTTACCGAAAAATCGTTGGATATATAAATATTTCTGAATATATTTGACACATAGAACATAGAATGTATTCCATGTCCTAAGACAAATATGGAGCAAACGGTTCTTAAAAAGACAATACGTTATTTAGATAGCTACATCGATGAAGACTATCAAATATAATTTGTTTATCTTCCAGCAATATAATGTAAATATGTTAACTATTACTTACTTAAATTCTGTTTATACACCAACAACTATTATAGTCCTATCTATTTTTAAATTCTGATACTTTAATTACGGTCCGATATATATTGCTCATAATTCTATCATCATCAAAGCGCACACTTTAGCCTTCTGTGTTGAACTAAATAATCTGTCTGAGTCATTGTTGCCTACTAATGTCAATATAAAAATCAGTTTAATAGAAAAATCATTCTAAACAGATCACTGTTTCAAGTACTTTGCCCAGGGGTGACATGGATAGTAATATGTTTTTTTAAAAAAAAATTACAATAGACATAGAGAAAACGTTTTATCCTTTTCATTAAAGCTGTCCTTCGTCCTTAACTATCGCATTAGAGGGTGTGCACGGGGATCATTGTGTCTGCCGATACGTCGAACTCTTTAAAGAGCAGATGTTCGTCAAATTCATCAAGAAAAGTGCTTAGAGGCAACTGAATGCAACTCTCTTTTCTTCTTTCTTGGATCTAATCCATTTGAGAAACAAGCAAACATACGTATAATGAATAACAAAACCAATCAACTTACCAGCTACGTCAGTTGTAAACCGATTAACTAGAACCAGAGCAAAAACATGAAGTTAGAAAAACAGGGACAGAGAACTACATAAATAAATTTTAACTTAATTTTTTTAGAAGCTTTCATACACAATCAAGCATTACAAATCAAAAGAACATATTTGTATATGTAAATCAGAATGAAAAACATCTTTACGATTGTAACATTTTCTTCTTTCAGCCTGTTTGCATGAAGTGCCTGAAAGCACTGATAGCTACGAGTATTTCAATTTATTCCAAGTCTCAAAACCACGTGACTGTACATAATTATTATACAAAAAAAGGTGAATTGTACGACAGATACTATTCTATAATATAAATAGTCAGTTATTTTCAGGTAGACTCGCGTGTTTCTAAGGTCACAATACGATATACAATGATAGAATATTTTAGCTGGGAACAGTAAACTAAGTATATCACCATACCTTTGGGATGTATTGATCTATGAAGATTCTATTATGGATATTTACTGAGCTATAAAGGAATAAATTGAAAATTAGTATTACGATTTTTATCTGATCAGATCATCAACTAGTTTTAATTGACTACAATGACCTGTGGCCACGGTTCGCATTCAATCCTGTTAGATGTCAAAATACAACTTATAGGTGCGTGTATGTATGTATGTATGTATGTATGTATGTATGTATGTATGTATGTATGTATGTATGTATGTATGTATGTATGTATGTATGTATGTATGTATGTATGTATGTATGTATGTATGTATGTATGTATGCATGCATGCATGCATGCATGCATGCATGCATGCATGCATGCATGCATGCATGCATGTATGTATGTATGTATGTATGTATGTATGTATGTATGTATGTATGTATGTATGTATGTATGTACGTACGTACGTACGTACGTATGAATGTATGTATATATATGTGTGTGTGTGTCTGTGTGTGTATGTATGTATATATATGTATGTATATATACATAGTGTAACACAGTTAAAACTCCATATTTATTTAACTAATCACTCAAAGAGGTTATTTACACATTAGTTATCACTATGACGTATCAAAGTTCAGTAAGAATTATAAAGTTAAAATAGTTTTTCTTTCTGATTTCGTATAATAGTATAAATTAAAAGCAATATATACTATTATCCTTATGCCAATCATTTCTACATACATACATACATACATACATACATACATACATACATACATACATACATACATACATACATACATACATACATACATACATACATACATACATACATACATACATACATACATAGATACATACATACATACATACATACATACATACATACATACATACATACATACATACATACATACATACATACATACATACATACATACATCATACATACATACATACATACATACATACATACATACATACATACATACATACATACATACATACATCATACATACATACATACATACATACATACATACATACATACATACATACATACATACATACATACATACATACATACATACATACATACATACATACATACATACATACATACATACATACATCATACATACATACATACATACATACATACATACATACATACATACATACATACATACATACATACATACATACATACATACATACATACATACATACATACATACATACATACATACATACATATATTCATTCGTATAATATCAAAAAACTTATCTCCCTTGCAAATGATCTACATCCATAGCTCAATATACCTGTGTTCATTTCCCCTTAAATGATTTGCTGTTTGCATTGAACTTTCTCTTTGTCTTCGGCTGAGATCACGGGGCTGTGACAATAACGCAAAGAAAGTGCAGGTTAAGTTACAGATCTTGACCGTGCGATTCACACTTACCTATCTATTTTTTAAACTGTTAAAATTTTAATAGATTGTGTAATGCAAGTGAAAAGTAGTGTGCATACTTTTTTTGGCAGGAAAAAGGTTGTAACTGATTGAACCAGTTTTAAAGAATATTAGGCGATAATAACAGGTCTGTAATTCTTTTTGCTTTAGCATCGAAGAGGTGTAAAGTAAAAAAGGTTCCGTACACAAATATTTTGTCACATATACATATTCAACAGGTGAAAGTGAAGACAACGACGCAATAATAAACTAAAAGCAATATTAAATACATGCTTTCATCAACTTTTTTCAACCAAACCACCAATCCTCTAAACAAATAATTGTATCCAAACATCGACAAGAAAAAGGTGTTAGCAACAGATTGGCTATTTTATAGGTACGTAAATTCTTGGTCTCCTCGCGGGAAGAATACTTTATGTTTCATTGTTTTCAAACTCATAAATGTCATTACAGTATTGGATTCTGATAATTTCATTAGTATTTAGCATACCACACTTACAGTGTAAGTGGCAACGTTCACAATATGCTTTTGATGATCATACGATAGGAGAAGGACACGAGATAGAAGAACAAAACAGCGCTCTTGGACCCGGGGTTTTATCCCCACAGCCCAGTCCTCGTCCTGCACCGCAGGCATCCCGAAGTTACAGTTAGACGATCATTAGGAATGTACCTATGATACGAGATGGCAATTCAAAAGGAGTTATGAGGTATCTTGTTATATAAAGAAAATTCGATGGGACCAAATCAGTTATTTAAAATTTTTATTGCTATGGAGTTTATTGATGATTGCATATTTCGAGATAAAATGTTCCTTCAGGCGCAATGCATAAAATTCAGATGGAACACAGAGAAGACAGTATTTCTGATTCTTTCAAATAAGTATCAAAAGTATACATTTTAAAACAGCATTTTCTATTTATTTTTTTTTACATCTGTCTTAGTACATTTCGGTCTATCCACATTGTCTTTTTTAAGCACATTGGTTTTTTTTTACATAGAAAAGGATTGAAATAAAGCCGATGTCAAGTAATTTATCATCGTTACTCATGACGGTTTCTGCGATAAATACGTTTCAGGATCGCATCACAGTCATATACATTTCGAATGTATAGTTGCGGTTTTTATATGTATATTATATACTGAAATAGAGTTCTATATTGTGCAATAGATAAAAAGTAATGATTTATATCCATATATTGACTTCCTATATGTATAGAGAGGTTGTGAAATATATTCAAGGTTGCAAATAATCTTTTATTTACAATACTTAATTAAATTACGTTAATACATTACAGTCTGGTTCACGTGCATGTGTTCCAGACAATGTGTACGTTTCAATTCCCCCGTCAAAATTATAGGCAGAGAACAAGGGTTATGTTTCATAATTATAACATTATTAGAAATAAAACAAAACTTTATCACTCTGGCGATGTTGAATATGGATTAGGGAGTTAGCTTCTTCCTTTACAGAGGAAAAATGTCCTTTGAATTATTTTTTGCTGACCAACCATTACAAACTTTCTTGCTGACCAACGATTACAAACGTTCATAGCAGGTTATATAAACTGATTGAGTATTTCTCGTTTGCGTCATTCCAAGTAAGAATTTGGCAGCAATAGCAAAATGATATCTAAAAATACTACCTTTTATTACAAAATTAATATTTTTACATATTGTTCCAAAATGTAAAATTGTACATAGTGTTGCAAAACTAATAATTGTACATATTGTCAGTATATTTCAGTGAAATATAATAATGCTTAGACGGCCGAGTTTTTTGTTTTGCGGATTGGTTCCAAAGTTTGATCGTTGCATGAATGGTGTCATGTGCTAATTTGATAAGTGACATATATCTTCTGTTTAGAGTTATTTTTTCACGAGTTCGTAATCAACCATAATTAGGTCACAAGTCTGTTCGTACATTGCATTGACAGAAAATGAGAAAAACATGTGACGATACTAATTGCAGTACATCTATACATTTAATTAATATTCAATAAACAAAAGTAAGATATCGAAATAACGTCATGAATATTTTTTTTTGAAAAGTAACTTTTACTGTGACAAATTAGACTACATAAAGAAAATAGTTTCATAGGGATTTGAACTCGATATTTCTGACACGTGACCAATTGACGCCGGCCACTGAGTTGAACGAATAATGTGAAAAATGATCAGTTAACAGTAAAGAAGTAATACTTTCAAACTGCATTTATTTTGTCTACAGTAACTGTAACTTGTAGAGCAAAAGCCGAGTTTAATATCTGCAATAAAAGTGTGGCAGTTTAATCACAAGTTTCTTCTGAACAATTATAAGGCCGGTATTCACTTCCGCAGTTTAGTAAATACTGCGCGATACCCCCCCTTTCGTAAAATGGCTGAATGAATAAAAGAATTAATATGAGAGATAACATAAGAAAGACATTGAAATTGAAATAGATAAAATGACTAACAATATCTGGCGGGAATGTGTTTTGTTTAACCTGGTTCAATCGGTCCTACTTAATTTGTTTGCAAAATCATGCAAACACACATTCGTAATAAAGAATAAAAAGTTTTATAACTTTGACGGTAGAATACTAAATAATTATATCATATCAAAACGTAAGTCAAATTTATTCCATTGATATGTTCTAAAGTACTTCGTTTGTTTGTCAAAACAAGAAAACAGTCGATATTGACTTTACCCCATTTGTCAGGTGTCAGTTAGTTCATTTTCGCATTTAAAAGATCAATTTAAACTTGTATTGGGGGCAGAAAGTTAAAAGAGGTCAAAAAAAGCAATTTACTTCTTTTCTAAATGAACGAAGATGGGATACAATATGAAATTACAACCATAAAATGAAATTCTTTTCCTATTGTTACCATGCTGTTATTTACACAAGTAGTTATTTGTCTTTAGTACAGGTCCATATTTGTGCACAAAACCGTTGAAATGTAAAGAACATTACATTGCAATGAAAGTAATAAATACGAGATATCTGCGAGCGCAGTGGTAACACAAAATTAATATTATGCATGCGATATAGTTATAACAAATAAAATTAAATATACAAATTCAGATATAAAATAATGAACATGTCATAATTTATTTACATATTTTAAAACAACGTCATTATACGTATATTTAAATCCTGCTCGCTTAAACTCTAAGGGACCAAGAAAATTAGTTCTTGAGATCACTGGTACGAGATAACCTTTTCCGAGTAAATATTTTTCAAAAATTAAAAAGTAGAACGCATACTGGACAGTGAGAAGAGCATACCTACGACAGACAGACAGACAGACAGAAACAGATCGATAGCTCCATAGAAGAAGAGATAGAACGCGGTTATTGTGTACATAAAATAACATAAAATGAAACATTTTATGAAATTGAGTTATATTTAAGATCTCTTGCATGCATCAATGAATTATGTGTATTGAGTTAAATTTTAATGCTTTCTAAGGCAAAAACAAATTATGTGTATTTTGTTATGTTTTAATGGCCTTCGTATGAAAGCAAATTTTGTGTATTAGTTTATATTTTAATGCCCACGTACAAATAATAAAACAAACTATATGAATTCATTTATC
The DNA here is from genome assembly GCA_016746295.1 of Potamilus streckersoni. Classification (NCBI taxonomy): domain Eukaryota; kingdom Metazoa; phylum Mollusca; class Bivalvia; order Unionida; family Unionidae; genus Potamilus; species Potamilus streckersoni. The sequence goes on from JAEAOA010000513.1 coordinate 454,173, forward strand.
GTTTAATGCCTCGGTACGACAAAAGTCACTAACCAGGTCTGCACTCAATAGTCTCGTTCAGCCAGGCATCTGGCATGACTATTTGAGTTCTTCGCCAAACGATTGTTTGGTAAATGTTTAAACAAAAGAAGCTTATACAAAAATCCGGTAAAGTCGCTAACTGGACGACTGGTTAGTCATCTTTCTTGATAACAGCCTTTATAAACGCACCATTTTTCATATATATTTTTATGTTTTGGCTCGGTCACATAAAATATGTAAAGGCTATATATGTTTTCGCTTTAGAAATCTAGGAAATCGTCAGACTAAAACTCACATAATACATAAAGCTATCGAACTCGCATTCTTGTATCAATTGTTATGTGTATGCACGTACAAATGTAACAAAAGAAATGAGTGAAGCCATCAAGCTTTGTTTATTTTAACAAAATAATTTATTTTCCAAGAAAACAACGTAGAAATAGAAAATATCACTTAAGGTTTGTGAAAATATTCCAAAAAACAATCATAGAATTGAAAAACATAAGTCATATCAGTAAACAGTTCTAATTGAAACCGGGTTCGAATCTCGTAGTAATTGCAACACGGTGGCAATGACGTCAGAAGATGTCTTCACTGATGTTGACAGTTCATCGTTGAATTTGGTAAATCAAGAATAATATTCCGGCTTCAGATTTCCAAATAATTTCCACCAAACGTCTTTGTCCAGGACTTTGATGAAGAAGCAATTATTTTCCAAAGAATATAAAATATTCTTAAAAAAGCAAATAACTCAAAAATGGCAACAACACAAAATACCTATGAACGCCAATGGGTATTTTTACGACTAAATAAATTTAATACCGAATGGCTGTTTTAAGCCTCGATATTAGATCACATGGTAGTTCACTTCACCAGCTTGAACATTGCAAAACAAAAATTGCCATTTATCATGTAGCTTAGAATAGATCTATCTAAAAAAATCAGATTTTTATGCTAGAAATGAATAATACAAAACTGTTTACACATGGGTAATACGTGGGCCAGACATGACATTGGGAAAAGCCAATCATTTCCAATTAGTGTTTACGAATTTGCGAACCAAGATCGGCTAAAAAGAATGCCAATGGAATGCCTTTTGCGTTCTATACAAACAGAATTTACTGGAAAAAATATCGAATCCTGTGAAAATAACCATTACAGTAAAATGCAATGAAACAAATAACAAAATAAAAAAGAATTTTAAACTAGCATACAAGCAATTTAATTGTATATACGTAACACAATAAGCACGTACTTTACCACGTTTAAAAGTACCTTATAAATGTCTTCTTTGTGGTGTAGTTAGTGCGCTACTAAGTCATTGGACAATTGTTTTAAAGAAAATGAATGCCACGAGTTTATGTTCAAGAAGTCTTTACCTTTTTTCGGAATATCTACGTCTGAATATTTAAAATTTGAAGACAATGTAATTGTATTGCTTCTCAACAGATATCAAGTGGACTATGTCATAAAAGGGTATTTAAAATTGTATATCTAAGAAATCAAATATTCCATTTAATTAAATCTCTTTGAGTATGAATATAATTGTGGGTTCTTTATTATAATAACAAATATAAATAAAGTAACAAGGAAAGAAAAGGCAAAGAGACTATAGTAATATTTCATTTGCATGCTTCTAGTGTCTAATATTTTATATATACACTTCGAATATCTAATATTTTATTTATATACTTCGAATGTCTAATATGTTATTTATACACTTTGAATGTCTAATATTTTATTGATGTACTTTGAATGTCTAATATTTTATTTATACACTTCGAATGTCTGTTTTATTTGTATATTACGTCATATCTGAAGCTTTTGTTTACAGATTATTCACTTTGAGTTTGTGGTTTTGTTTATAAATATGTGTTTCCAATTTCATTTACCAAGAAAGTGATACATATATGAAAATTTCCAGAATCGCGAGACAAAGACTAGTTTTAGCTTGCCTGAGCTTTTTCGGAATCAACGTATTTTTATTTAAAGCTCAGTTGCACTGATTGATATCATGCAACAACAAATGAACAGGAGAAAGCAGCATGGAATACAACACTTGGATCCGATTCATACTTAACCGTGTAACGAAAGCGCGAAGACAAAAGCCAAAAATTCACGGTTTGGTTTGACTTGGTGTGTTAAGCAAAACAAAAACAATTTGGGAAAACTTAAAGTGTGTGAAGGTCAGTGAAGATACGATGAATTTACTTAGATTACCGAAAGTTAACGTGGAAATGTGACAGTTATTACTTTTCTTCAATAACGAAGCAACAACATTGAGAAAAGTCAAGGTTTATGTAAGAAAAGATGTGGCACTATCTGTTTTAAGTTTCAATGTTGTTCTTGTAAACGAAGTTAGGGATCAAATTAATTTGTTTCCTATGGATATCGTACTAGCTTGCATACCCGTCAATGTGATTTCATCTTTAGCTTGATTTTCATTAAGGAAACGTTGTTCTTACTGTTGTTGTTTCGCATTTATCAGCGGAAGATAGCAGTACATGACGACCAGCATAAATGGCGAAGGAAGAACCCGGACCCACCGGCAAAAACCATCTATCCACATTAAACTACGAGCAGCTTTCTAACATGCTCACATTGTCCGATCCTAAGACTCGAGCCTACCCGGACAGTTGTTAGATGTCAAAGATCGCTTTAATGAAAAGTAGAGAGAAACCTACAAGGTATCATGTTTTTAAGTTTTCAAAATACATTTTATCTATATCGAAAGTTTTACAAGAAATATTCCGTAAATATACTGGCATGATTAAAATAGTTTGTATCAGAGAGTATTTCAAACATTTCATTATGGAAAATTGAACAACGTGACACCTTCTCTGAACCTTGGGGTAAATTAGAAGAAGATATTATCCAGGTGTTGTGTGGTAACAATAGAATGAAATTTTAGTTTAATGACTCATCAATAGGGGCTTTATTGGAAAGCTGTCAAGAAAGCGAGGAGTCATGCACATGCCAACACAACTTAACCGGAGGGCTTCATACCAATAGAAACTTAAGCTTGCTGACATATACCACTTAATGACGATAGATTTTATTATTTGAAATTTTATTTGTGGCACCAAAATTGGTCACAAATTAAAAGTTTTGGTAGCTTCCATTAAACCCCCAGACAGTAGTCTTCCAAGAGGAAAAAGGTTTTTGACCGATATGGAAATAAATAAAGATTATAGAGTATATAAAAGTGTTATTGGAGAAATGAAATGAAGTCCACTTTCCTTTTGAGTGTGAAAATATAATGATCCGAATGTCATTTAAAATTAATGGAATCAATAAAAATAGTCAGTGCTACCTATATCTATGGACTAGACAACAAAATCAATCGCTATTCTCTCTCTCTCTCTCTCTCTCTCTCTCTCTCTCTCTCTCTCTCTCTCTCTCTCTCTCTCTCTCTCTCTCTCTCTCTCCACATAGACACATATGTATATTAGGGCATAACCGACTTTTGATCCGGAAATCGGATTCCACCGGATAGTATGATCTTTCATTTAATCGGAGTCGGAAAAGGCAGGAACGACCGATTCGGAATAATACAAATAATAAAGTTGAATTTCTATAGCACCGTGTCTAACACTGCGTGTCATTCGATAGTGCATTAATAAAGTTAAATAAGAAATCAGAAAAGTCCAACATGGTCAACACAACAGGGTGAAACGATAATACTCAAGTTAGACTAAACGATTTAAATTTATTAACATATTTTAATGCGCATGGGCATGACGCACGCAGTTGAATAGATAATAAAGAAATTTAATAATCAAAATTTATAAATTCCAAGTTTGTTGCTAAAAATAATAGCATCTCCGTTTTTCAGCAGCCATGCTCGATCGTTTTCGCTGCAGAAAGCACCTGCGGTGCTAAAACTTGTTTCACTATCTACGCTAGAGGGCGGTATTGAACAAAAACGTTTAGCGACAGCTGCGAGAAGCTGGAGCGTTTTTTCTCGGGATTTCCAGTTTATAACTGGGACCGTTGGTGGTGAAGTCCTCGGCTGATTTTTCTCAGCTAGGTACGAATCCAATTCGCGCTGGCACGTGAATTCAGATGACAGGGATGCTGAGGCGAGATTTTGGTCGGATGTGCTAGATGCAAATAACTCCTGGTAGAAGGCATTTCCGATTAATCGAATTGCATCCGGAATCGGAAAAATTTCATGCCCAAAATCCGGAATCGGAAATCAGTAGAAAAATGCTAATCGGTTATGCCCTAATATCCTAATCTATCTATCTATCTATCTATCTATCTATCTATCTATCTATCTATCTATCTATCTATCTATCTATCTATCTATCTATCTATCTATCTATCTATCTATCTATCTATCTATCTATCTATCTATCCACACACATACCCATATCTTAACGGCAATGCTCTTACGTATCTCGACAGTTATATGTATTTGGGCCATATTTTGAAATCCAATTAGTCAGATATTAAAGATATGATGAGACATTAATGACATGTGTATACTCCAACAAACATGCTTCTACGCAAATAATAGGCCTTGTTCATTGAGTATCAAAATTAGAATATGCAAATCTTATTGCTGTACTATGTATTGTGCTCCACTGTGCCATACAGATAAATACCTGTAGACAAACTTTTGTGAAAATGTGAAAAGAAGACTATAAATTAGTTATAATAATATACTTCGTTTTCTATTAGGTCTTCCTAGATGGAACAGCGCCTCCAAATGTTTGTAAATTACAATTCATTCAGTTTTGAAGAAGTAATGAGAAAGTATGTATTCTCAATATTAACAAGACTATCTAATAGTGAGAACTGTATATTGAAATCTTTTCGAAACTATGACATTTATTTAAATTCTCATATTATTAGTAGATGGAACAAATTACTCTTTAAATGTGTCACTTAATTTCATTTTTTAACAATGCAAGTCGCAATAAAATGTTGTAAATGTATCTGTATACTTGTAATATGATATATAAATCTTTTATTTTTACAATATTTTACTCTATATCCGTATTTTAATTTAGATGTATCGACTATGCAGTCTGATATAAATAATTCTTATCTTATATATATATATATATATATATATATATATATATATATATATATATATATATATATATATATATATATGCATGCATGCATGCATGCATGCATGCATGAATACATACATACATACATACATGCATGCATGCATCATGCATGCATACATACATACATACATACATACATACATACATACATACATACATACATACATACATACATACATACATACATACATACATACATACATACATACATACATACATACATACATACATACATACATACATACATACATACATACATACATACATACATACTCCAGTTAATTGTTGTGTTATTATCAGCTTTTTTACGCATTGTTCTTGGCATTAAGGGAATAATACAATTAACATGGTGTCTGGTTATTAAAATCGTTCAGAAATAAAGTACCTGTCCAATGAGATATTTTGATTGGTATAATATTGCCATAGTTTGTAAAGAATAGGAGCATCTCGTCCTTAAAGAAAATATAAATTGGTTTCTTTCTTTTGTGTTTTAAATGGATAGTCCAAATGTATACAATCCATCCGATCGATTATTACTTTTGCATATACTGCTTTATTTCATTCATACTGGGTATGTGGCTTTGAGTCAACTAATAATTTTTATGGACAACTGTGTATCAGATTAACACTTGTGGATATACTGCATTACAAAATACAGATTAACACCTGTGCATATAATACATTATGCCATACAGATTAACACCTGTGCATATAATACATTATGCCATACAGATTAACACCTGTGCATATACTGCATTATGCCATACAGATTAACACCTGTGCATATACTGCATTGTGCCATACAGATAAATACCTGCGCGTAAATGCTGCATAATGTTATTCGTATTCGGTATGAGGGAAATAACTATTATTTTAATACACCAGTGACTATGGCTTAACCTTTAGGGACTATGTGGCTTTGATGTAAAGCAGAAAGCATACATTAGATAGATTACAGTCTGCTATATTATTACATTTAAGTGATTTAAATATTTTTTTGTTACTTTACAATTAAAACATAACAATCCAAAGCTTAATGAAGCATAATGATACATGTAAATATGTACATTACAAAAGTTGTTGTAGGATTTGATCCAATAATTGCATCTAGATAAATCAGTGGAAAGCAACTGAATTAATATGTGCAAGCCTGAAGCACAAATACGTTATCCTTGACCAACACAACAGGGTAATTACCATTTTAAGACAAAGTGGCTATGATGCAACATATTTACATTTTGGTTTTTGCCAGAGGAACAAAAGGCCAATTTTGTTATAGTCAATGCCGTGACTGGCCCGGTTTCCTCGACGATTTAAATGCAAATGCCGAATTAAAATTTATCATAAAATTGCAACCAATTAAAAAAATGTACAATTTCACAAAACTGGAAAATTGCAGATAAGCATACAAAAATGCATAATAAAGAAATCTTTGATTTATTTATTAACTTCATGGTATCTTGCAGATACAAAAGGTGAGGGGTAACAATATGCTCGACGGTTTTAGATTCGATTTAAAATATAAACCTTGCAATATAACGGAACGAATTTTTCCATTTGGAAAGAAATGGTAATGTAATACATCATCGTGTACAACACAATTACTCTAAACAACCTCTCCACCCACCCACATACACATACAAACACTCGAAGACATGTAATTAAATGGATCTGTAGCTTTCCTATTGTTGTGGTAGAATGACTTGCACATATGCACGATATCAGAATGGAAGTTAATAACATCACGATGTCTAGAGGATTAACAGCCATAAAATAACTATAAATATTTAACAAATATGAATAAGAATAGTAGCATAGAAGGAAATATGCAGAGTAGCCCAGCGATTTATTTTTTAATTATTTAATTTTACAGACCAAAAGTCTAATTAAAAAAAAGATAGCTTTAAAAGTACCATGTAAGTACAGATATGACTTTTTGTACATCATGCAAAGTTGAATTAACAACTGGACATTACGAATAATAAGGCATGTGGTTCAATAAATTTTTAATAGCTGCAATAGTGTTAGACATAATAGGAATGATTTATTAATGCGAGTTAAAATTATAGTGTGCTCTATTTACAATACTCTGTCTTCTGATGTTAAACAAATGTTTTGGTCCACCACAGAGAATTTTATGCCAAAGATATCTTTTGCGAATATTCCTGGTTATTTTACGTATTAAATAAAAACAGTCAAAATGACTGAGTATATATTTAAAGAGAAATACGAAGTCAATGATCCTACTATCGAAGAGTGGTGATTTAAAATGCCTACATATTTGTATTTATGAATTATTAGTAAAAGCCAGAACCTGATTTGAAACTCGTGCATTTCAAATGCTTTTCATGAACCTTTTCAATTTTTCTGGTCAAAACAGATTGGTTAGGGGGCAATATTGTAATTGTACAACAGTATTCAAGTCTACACATTGCAAAAAATAGAAACAAAATGCCTAAGATGGATGTATTTATAAAGATTTTACAAACGCCTTAAAAACAACTAAGCACTTGCATCGCTTTTGGAAATATTTGACTTTAAATCGACATACTACATTAGTATACCTGTCAGCCATACTTCCATATCTTTCACGCAAATCTCGCCGATTTAGATTCACACCTCCCACTGAAGAATTAATGCAACTATTTCTTGGCTTGTACAATTTACATGACACTTCTTTCCATTCAATTTCAATTGACACAGTACTCATATATGCTCTGTCTACACCTTTCGGATCCCTGGCCTGTCCTACCGAATAAAGCTGTCCATCATCGGCAAATAAAAGACACTGAGTGATTTAAAACCTGACTGAAAGTCATTTATGTACAGTAAGAACAATTTGGACTTCAAAATATACGATTAAGGCACCCCCAAAATGACCTAACAACAATAAGAACCTTGACCATTGATATCGGTGACGCAAATATGTGGGAATACCAGTTAAGAGTATTTCCAGTCACAACATAGGATAGTAGTCTAGGTCAAAGCAGATTGTGAGACATGACATAACATCCTAGCTTGCCTCAGAAAAAAATCAGAATAAATTGCATAAGATTATGAATTATTATCAATTACTGTTGAAATAAAGTTAGCAGAACCTGTTAATTTGGTTTCTTTTCTTCGTCTATAGTAGGTATGGTATGAAATGTTTTTTAAAAGAAATGTTTATTCACCATTTTTTAAAACTTTGGATAGGATTGGAAACAATTACACAGGTCTTAAATGTCAAATCAGTGTTATATTGCATTATTTGAACATTGAAATAACATTGGTCTTTATGAATATATCAAAAAATGAACCAGACTTTAAAGATGTGTTAATCCGTTTGTATACATGTATACATAATTCTTCAACATGAGTTAGAAAGAATACCTTGCATATTATGAAAATCACAGAGTTTTTCACATTAACTTGAAACTTTGCATACATCAATGCATTTTATGTCTATTTTGCCTAAATGTTGAAGAGATAGAAAGCGACATTGTATATTTGGTAAATAATTTACAGGATTGGAGTTTTAACAATTATTAAAATTTGAGTAGATTATTGATCATGCTTGCTACATCTAGAGAGACAGTAAAAGTACAATCTCCATCTTTAAGCGCTGAAAGGACTTAATCTTACTGCTTTTTACATTTTTTAAAACTCCAAAAGATGTGTTTTGCATTTCTTTTATAGAGAATAGTTGCTATATAACCTTTTAATTAACCCTTTTGAAGTTTATTTTTAGTAGTTTCTCATGGTACAGAAACAACACAAAAATGCTATTCAGAGACTCTCACACGTCCATACTTCACCTGCCCATTTTATTTCAATGCACCAATCAGATTGTTATCATACCAGACCTAAATAAGGTTCATTTTGTTTTTCATTTAGTACATATTCAGTGAGAATCAAATGTAAATTTTAATTTAAAAAAAATCACACGTTTAATCTCCGTTATCCAATAGTTCTAAACCCAGTCTGCGCAATTTAGAAAAATATTTCCTGCAACTACAATGAACCTTTGCATAGGCAAAAAGAGTTCCGACTGTCCTATGTTGGTATACGCTTGTTTTAGGTAAATTAAAACAAGATGTAATTGCCTTACAGTCCGGATAAATGACAGATTCAGTCAGAGTTATCTGTACTTTATTACTTTATCTGTACTTGCTCTAGTCACCTTATAATCTAATCCAGAACTTCGTTGTCTTCAGTAGATTACATTTCAGGTGAAATAAACAGTGTCCGCTCAAAAAATTAAATTTGTAATATTTGATTGTGTGATGTAAATTATTCACATGTTTATAATCCTTATTCATACAGAGTTTATAACCCTTAATCATACAAATGTTTAGAATCCTTTAATCATACTCATGTTTATAACTCTTAATCATACACATGTTTATAATTCTTATTCATGCATATATTTAGTATTCTTAATAGATGTTTATGCTCCTTATTAATAAACATGTGTAGAATCGTTAATCACACACATTTATAGCCTTATTCATACACATGCTTATAATCTTCTTCCATACAGATGTTTCGAATCCTTAATCACAGACATGCTTATAATCCTTAATCATACAGATGTTCATAATACTTAATCAAACATGTTTAGAATCCTTAATCCTACACGTTTGGAATCCTTAATCAAACACATGTTTATAATCCTTATTCATACAGATGTTTAGAATTCGTAATCATACACATGCTTCTATTCCTAATTTATAAACATACTTACAATCCTTTTTTAAATATACATCCTTATAATCCTTAGTCATACCGATGTTTATAATCCTTATCCGTACAAATGTGTATAATCCTGATTCATACAGATGTTTATAATCCTTATCCATACAGATGTTTATAATCCTTATTTGTACACGTTTGGAATCCTTAATCACACAAATGTTTATAATCCTTATTCATTCAGATGTTTATAATCCCTATGCATACAGATGTTTAGAATCCTTAATCACACACATGTTTATAATCCTTATTCATACAGATATTTAGAAACCGTAATCATACTCATGTTTTTTATCCTTATTTATACACATCTTTATAATCCTTATTCATAAGTATGCTTATAATCCTAATTCATACACATGTTTATAATCCTTAATTACACATGTTTGCCATCTTTATTCATAATCCTTATTTATACACATCTATATAAACCTTATTCATACATATGTTTATAATCCTAATTCATACACATGCTTACAATCTTTAATTACACATGTTTGCCATCTTTACTCATAATCCTTATTTATACACATCTTTATAAACCTTATTCATACATATGTTTATAATCCTAATTCATACACATGCTTAGAATCTTTAATTACACATGTTTGCCATCTTTATTCATAATCATTATTTATACATATGTTTGGAATCCTTAATCACAAAGATGTTTATAATCCTTATTCATACACATGTTTTTAATCCTTATTCATACAGGTATTTAAAATTCCTAATCACACATGCTTTTAAATCTTATTCATACAGATGCGTAGAATTCTTAATCATACACATGTTTATAATCCTCATTCATAAACATGTTTAAAATTTTATTGATATACACGTTTATAATCCTTATGCAAACACGTGTTTATAAATCTTATTCATTGCACATATTTATAATCCTTGTTCATATGCTTGTTTATAATCCCTAATCATACACATGATTATTGTTCATAGATGTTTTTAGTCCCAATACATACACATGTTTAGTCCTTATTCACACACATATTTAGACCTTATCCATACACATGTTTGTAGTCCTTATTCATACATATGTTTAGGTCTTTTTTACACACATGCTGATTAATAGAATTTATACGCACATTTAAACTTCTTGCATACACGTTTATTATCCTTATTTATTTACATTCTTATTATATTCCTTATTTATATACTGTGATGTGTCGAATTTTGAAACTCTTCGGAGTATTGATTAAATGAATTGTACCAAAGTTAACTTAATTAAAGTAGAAGGGCTAGAGACTGTTCTATGATTATTCTCATTTCATCTCTAAAGGTCAATGGAAACTTGGTTTTGCATCATGAAATTTGACCGTTTTGGCATAAGCACGTCAATAATTGCTTGTTCAAAGGAAAGTTAATTGCGGAATGATTAGCCTATTCTCGTTAATCAAATATTCTACGCAGGAAATTTTAGGAACCAGTCGATTCTGATTGGCTAATGTAAACTTAAATCTTATAAGACAATAGTAGCTTTACTTTGCAAACTTGCTTCAGTCTTCAATCTTGCTTAAACGAAGTTAGACGGGATAACAGGGCGAACGTATGGAGTACTTTTGCCCGTGACTGAAGAAAGGCGAGTTAGTCATCTCAGAAAGTAGAGAGACTATATTATATTGGAAGTTCGTGGGAAAGCGAATAAAACGGCAGAGGTACGCATCTTAGTTTTCAGATTTATATACTATTATTATATACTATTTCATTTGTTGACTTATTTGCAAATGTATTAATATTATGATGTATGTATGTATGATTTCATTCTTCAGGTCTTTAGTGCAATGTCCTGCCTGGGATATAATATATATTATATCGCAGCTCAGTTGGTATCCCGCCTAGTTCTGTCTTAAGGGACTTACTCGTCACTAGTTCTGTTTACAAAATGGAAGCGGCCAGTACATGTATACTGACCTTAATTCAGGTTCACGAGCTTAGCGGGATAGCATTAGCTTCCGCTTTACGATTAGCACGTATGTGCCGGTCTTTAACAAACCATGACTTCTTTACATTAAGATAATACAGTCTAGTGTTAAATTATATATGATTTACCCCATCAAATCTAACTATTCTAAAATAGTTTACGTGATCAATTAAATATTACGAACTAGTATATGAATATACAATCAATACATGACATACTACACAGAGGTTTAATTCATAAATCTACGAAACATTAACCATCATGTATTAGGGTAAATTCATATAATTCCTACGCTTTTCTAAGTATCGAATTTGCAATTATATGCAATCTTGTCAATTCTCTCAGTTAATTATTAATAATTATAAAATCATAGAATGAAATGTTGTGACTATATGATGTGTTTGAATATATATATATATATATATATATATATATATATATATATATATATATATATATATATATATATATATATATATATATATATATATATATATATATATATATATATATATATATATATATATATATATATATATATAATGGAAAAAGGGTGACCTAATTGCGGAACATTTTTATTTATTTAAGGAAACAGTTAACTCACAACCAATTCCTCAGCCGATTCGTCAGAAAATTTCCTGTAGCAACATTCATCAGGAAAGTCCACAGCCGAATTCCAGTTCTAGATTCGAGTTACTCTCGTCAAATCGTTCAAGTTTTGACCGGCAAGGGTTCAAGTTAAAGACGATTAGACAAAGGTTGGAAGGGCAGAAAGGCCCGGAAAATTCTATGTCCGGATTAAGATAGGTGATGATATCATTCAGCGTTGAACTCAAAGTCACAACTTGTAGGCTATGATGAAACTGTATTAATTTTATCACTGATAATAAATAGTAAAGTGAAATTTGTATTTGCTTTTATTGAGTACATGTTCGTACATTTCCTGTTTTGTAGCAAAAGTGATTTGTTTTCTTTCCATGTTGAATTTTATTATTAAATTGATTTAATTTTATATTTTTTCATTGAAAGGGGGCTCGTTGTTTTAGTACTTCAATATAATTCTTCAGAGATCTGTATTATTCTTTCTATCCATCCACACTGGGTAAATTACAGTGCGGGAGGTCATTCCCTAACAACGGACCATAGAGAAGGGGTTGTTTAACGTTTTGAATCCACCCTTGTCACATATGGCATATACATTCTTATAGTCCTTATTCATGCTCATGTTTAATCCTAATTCCTACATATGCATATAATTGTTCTTCATACTCATGTTTAAAATCTATATTCATGTACATTGTATAAATCTTTTTTATATATATGTTTAAAAACTGTTCATACACATGTTTATATAGTCCTTATTCATAAGCATGTTTCCAGTCCTTATTTATAAACATGTTTAAAGTCATTATGCATATACATGTTTATAAATCTTATTCATGCTCACGTTTATGGTCATTATTCATAAACATGTTTATAGTCCCAATTCATACATGTTTACGTTCATTATTCATACACAATTTTATAGTCCTTACTCGTATTCATTTTTATAGTCCTTAATACATATGTTATAGTCTTTATTCATATACATCTTTATAAGTCTTATTAATACACATGTTTACAGTCCTTATTGATACAGGTTTATAGCCCTTACTCATATGTGTGTCTATAGTCCTTAATCATAATCATGATTACCATACTTAAGAAATCAATCACATCTTTATGGTCCTTATTCATGCACATTTATATAGTCGTTATTTATACATAGTTTTATAGTCATTATTCATGCACATGTTTATAGTCATTATTCATGCACATATTTATAGTTCTTATTCATGCACGTGTTCATAATCATTATTCATTCTCATGTTTATAATCTTTATTCATATACATGGTGATAAACCTTATTAATTCACATGCCTATTGTCCTTGTTCATTCATATATTTATAACCCTTGTTCATCCACATGTTTATAATCCGCATTCATTCACATGTTTATGATCTTTTTTTCATTCACATGTTTATCAACCTTATTTATTCACTTGTCTATAGTCCTTATTCATACACATGTTTATAGTCCTTATGCATTCACATGCTTATAATCCTTATTCATTCGCATTTTTATAGTCCGTTTTCATTCACGTCTGTATAGTGCTTATTCATTCACATCTTTATAAAATAATGTATCTAGTTCATCTGTTCGTTCGCTGATATCTTCTTCATATTTAAGTCATCACTCTGTCGTTTCGATATGCATGATGATTCTGTTTGGACTGTGTTGTACTGTACAGTCTTTTGAGGTATCCTGCAAATATTTGGATATTATTTGAATGTCGTTTTGTCGTTCTGTATCTGACAATCAAATTACTGAGGAAATAAAGTCGTATTTATAATGTACATACAAAATAGTGCTACAAATTGCACAGTACATACTTTACACAAAGGAAGAAAAATGGATTATATATTTCAATATACGATTAAATGATCATGGTTGGGTACTTATCGATGTGTAAATTTTACCTAATCACTCACATAGTAAATAAGTCTTAAGGAATCTATATTAGCTTTCTGAGTGATTAAGTAAGCTTTACAATTCGATAAATACCCAACTATGATCATTTAATATTATAATTCCAATTTTACTTCCTTTAACAAAATATTAACAAAATATTCAACTTTAGGTAGCTCTAAGTTTTCTTTCATTAGCCTCATGGCTACAACTGAATAAATAGTGTATGGCATGTGTTGTAATAGCATTCGTTTTTTGCTTTCAATGCATTTCAATCTTTCAAAACCAAAAGCTTGTCCATTTGTAGTGAGATTCCTTGCTTGAAATATTACCCGGTCTTTGAATAACAGCCGGTGAAAGATTGTTGAAGTAAAATGCAAACCTCATTCATAAGGCTTGCTTATAAAGTCAATAATTGCTTTTTTTCACAAAAGGGGTGAGTGTTGGAATAAAGGAATAACTGTGTAATCACATTGTTTTAACTTAAAATGGGTGATTTTAATCAGGGGTCTGCACATTTTGGTCGGAAATCAAGATGGGTGGTTGGGGTTTGTTATTTTTATAGTGTAAGACGTTAGTATAGATAAAGATTCATATAAAAATATCTGGTAACTGGGAACCAAAAGTAGTGTGCAGAATTTACCGATGTATAAAAAAGTTGTTGATTTGTACCGCATGACCGTATATATTCAATTGGAATGCATAACAATTGGAATTATCATGAGAAAATGATAAAATCAGTGAGATACAAAAAGGATACCGTCATTGTTTCCTTTACCATCTATGAAATATACTTACCTTTATGTGTGTTGTTGAAACGGGTAAATACATAATTAATCCTATTTTATTTTCTTCGTCTTCGCCACCACATCTCTATGTCTATCTGTCTGTCTCTCTCTCTCTCAGTGAGGATGAACATATTTTAAAATGTAACAAGACTGCATCGTATACATGTTAAACTCAACGACAAACGGTGCACATTTGCAAGAAAAAAATAAAATAACTCCAAGTTAAAGATAAAAATAAATTGTTTATGTAGCGATGTTAACTTCCATCACAGTCATAATGATTACTGCAAGCGATTGTGAAATCAGGCATTGATGATCGGCTAATCGCCAATAGAAATTAATGATGCTAGAAATCTGAGAACAACAACAGTTAGTGAAATATGTTACATGGTTGCTTATAAGAAACAATGAGAAAGAAACAACATATAAACCAAAACCCGTGCAACTCATAATAATTAAAATATGTTGTTTAATGATTAATGTGTCAAATATGGTTGTTCTCTCATATTTTAACAACAATCCCAACCATTGCAATGTTCACTGTATCAATCTATGTATTAACAAAACATTGTCAATAAATATCATCATTTCCTTATGAAATAAAAAATTATTATGACAAAGTGCACAATAAGAAAACTTATATGTACAAGCTAAATATCCTTTGTTAAACTAGCTATCCTAACAAATATTATAAAATTTCGGAACTTCTTTTTGTATCTGTGGTAATGCAAGCCTTTAATATATGTAATAGAAAGAAAATATAGGTTGTTTTATTATTTGTTAGCAGATACAAGAACATATTTCTATCGTGAAGTGGAAACATTCGGTATTGTCACGAGTGGAGAGGCAAAATGAAAACATTTTTTATTGTCACGAATGGTGAAGTCAGTTAAGACAATATAATGTCCTTACTTCACTCGTATTTAATTATATATATATATATATATATATATATATATATATATATATATATATATATATATATATATATATATATATATATATATATATATATATATATTATATAGTAATTATCATAGATGTTCTCGACATATTTATATTCTGTTTGTCTGAAAACAATGCTTATCTCACGGTCAAGTACAAATAAATATTTGCTATGATATCTAAAGCAATATGAAATTCTTACTCCCACTTCCCCATCCCCTCTCAGCTTTACCCCCCCCCAACACACTAAGCGAGTAAAAGAATTCAAGTTATAAGATTTCTATTCAACATAAGAGAAAGATAAGAAAATTATTTAAAAACTCGTGTCAAGCAAGTAGTTGCCAGTTGTAGGAAAATCCCATATCAGAATTACCCTCTACTACAGAACTGGCGTCTTAACGTGGGTTCTATACTTTACTGAAAATTGACTGCTGGCCGTAAGATAAGTGGTTGGCTGATACAGGCGTATCGTTAAATAAGTTTTATTTATTTGCATTGAAAATACATCGATTTCTTTAAGACTCATGAAACTACATAGTGTTTTGGAAATGTCAATACTTTTTGCCGCAGTGTTCAAAAAGTGAATTTGTAATGTATATTATTTTATCTTTGCTTCAATTTACAATGTTTGAGCCATTGTGTTCATGTCTTCTTTTGTGTACCCGCTCATTGAATTTACCTATATATTTATCTTTAGACAATTCTCTTTAATTGTGAGATTTTCTGTTTGCCTTAATTTACATCTTCACTTTTCTTTTATCTACTCTCACAACAAAAATGTTTTCTGCCCGTGTCGGTGCATATTTCCTCCTTATCTCGTATTTATATAACTGTTTTGTCATTCTTTTGTCTGTCTCCTTTATTTTTACCTCATGTTTTCTTTACTTTTACATTAGTTGAAGTCTCCTTCAATGATTAAAATCAAACATTGTTGAACAGATGGAATAAAATTAGAAGTTATTGAATTCTGAAATGTTTTCAGTCTCCCAGAGCAATATATGTACCCTGTTGCTACGGGGCAATGTTATTTTTTACGGATATTATAACTAAATAAGGAATCAATTTTCTTCATGGTATATATCTCGATCTCAAAGTCATTAATGTTATCTGAGTTGGCTTCATCATCTTCTCTGTACATGTGATACCCAGATCACTTTGAGAGTATATTGGTTAAATAACCACGTTTCTGGTATTCCTCTAACATCTATAGCGATTAAACCATAATCTTCTCCAACATCCGCTATATGTGCTTTCCAAGACATTGCGTTGAAAAGTAGTTTTTTTTTTAACTTCAGTGTTAGCTTTGTTATGGAGACAGACAACACAAATTTATTTTACTTCTCGTCAGAATTTTGCCATTTCACCAGATACACATTTTGTCCTGATAATTGTCTCTTTATTTAGTGTTAATATGAATAAACCAGTTATGATTCTAAAACTATTGAGTGTAACATAAAGCATGCAATGAAAACTCTTATTTCTTCACGTGTCGACAGTATAGGTTCCACTTTGGTACACACACACCCCCGCCTGAGATTTTGGGATTTGTGAACAGTGTTAGCTAGAAAAGGTCTCAATGGTACCAACACGAATTAGTCTTTCTAGAATGCCAAAATAAATTTTTCTTGGCGCCCATCATTTATAAATACTTTCATGATAAGGGTGTTTGTAATGGTGTCTTCAGTTATTGCTGATTTTCAAATTTCGGTGTTTCTTCAATTTTCTTGACTATATAGGGTATTGTATTAGTAAAGCGACACAAGCACCTAGGTTTGCAGTGAGATGATATTTAAAACGAACAACAGCCTAAACAGTCTTTTTAAGTCCTGCGGTCTGTAGAGACCTTTTTGAACACTTGCACTTAAACAGCTTACAAATCACCAACTATTCTTTCTATTGATGGTACTATCTTTCTTTCAGATACCGACGTATTGAATTGATACCGATTTAATGCATCTACCCCGCTGTTTGTGATGAACAAAATATGCAGCACTATTTTTATAGTCACTGCAGCCAGGATTGGTTATTCTTCCATACTATGCATTCAGTCAGCTAATTATATTTAAGTTACAGTACCAGTCCATGTGTGATGTAGAAGTGTATTATGAAAATAACAAAGGTCACTAAATGGCATTAAATAATATTTTGGAAAAAGCCTACATATGGGTAAATTGTACGCAAACGTAGGCTTAGACGTTATAAAATGTTCATTTGTTTATCGGTGTAACTGTATAGTTACCGCCGGATGTAAACTCGAGAATCTCACCGGGTTGTATATTTACTATGGGTACATACAAGGGAAAAAGAGCCACTCAACGCATCATTTCTATCGCATTAAAATTTTCTTCTTGGAAAGATCATTCATAGGATGCAAGCGTGATTTGCCGGTCGTACTACAAAGTTAAGGTAATATGGCCAGATAATAATTAATTTCTATGAAAATGAAATTAAGTGTATATTCCGGTCTATAGTGTTTACTTTATGCACTCCGTCCAGCTATTCTGAAAACTCCAGATCATCATGTTTTCCCTCATATTCATTGTCAGTTCATGATAAAGATATCTGCCTTTGTTTAGTAAGCAAGAATCTAAAGTTGTCTTTCAGATTTTCAAAACCTATGGCTTGAGATGGTAGATATCACCGATAATGACCAATGTATGAAAACAGAAAGCTTCTTGATCCGGTACGGTCTTTCATTAAATATAAGCACGCAGCACCTAACAACGGACACTTCGTCAATCATGAACACATAATTTCATATAAAGTGTTTTCATGGGATTCAAAGAAGTACTAACAAGAGGTTGAGAGCTGTATCATTTATTTGCGGAAATTCTCAAAGTAGAGGAAAGAGTAGTGCTTCCTAAAACGCCCCCCCCCTGCCAGGTGATACATACGAAATCGCAAGACATTCAGGTATACATTCTATTTCATGCTTATATGCATTACTGTAATGTCTCATAAAGGGCTATCGTTTCCACAGATTAACATCTGCTACACAAGACAAGAAAACATAGATGATCTTCAAGTGTAATCGATTGCATGTCAAACGTGAAAATAATCATATTTGCTTTTGATTAAAAGACCTTACAAGATTACTGATCAGTTGAAATCCTTGTTGGGTTTACCTGTTTATGAACATTTCTTGCCCAAAATCAATATCAGTATCATAGTTCTGTCAGTTTTTTGGTCTTTCTGGACTGAAGTAAATAACACTTTTACATTTCATTAACATCTTCTGCAACGTAGCCTTTCTCCTGCTGTTTTGTTTCAGGTAAAATCTGACCGAAATCTAATTGATCATCTCGATATCTGGAATTCGTAATTTTATGTACACTGCACTCATACTTTCTTGCGTTGGTTCGAAAAGAGTGTTACAAAGCATTGTAATATTCCTCATATGTGTTGTAAAGTCTTGTAATGCCCTGTCCTAATTTATCCCTGGAAGAATCACCAATGATGTTTGCAGGAAGTAGTTCTTTTGATAAGTTTTCCCTGAATTCATGAAATATGTAGTTCCTTCAGGTTCTTGTCTTTGTCTGATTTAATACCATGTTTGAGCGTAAAGTTGAGGTTTCTTGTTGAACTATCATTTTCTTAATAATTGTCGATTGCCTTAGGATCATCATCATAGACATCCCAGTCAGGGGAATCATGTTCTTCAAACTCTGCATATTTCCCTTCTAGGTTAGACGGTCTGATAAGCAGTACGGTTTTATTTGCTTGATGTCTTATATTATGGTTTCTAGTACCTTTTAACTATGGTGTGAGCTTCCAAATCTGTTGAATATGCAGATATTTATTCAACTTTGCTCTGTCCTCTGCAGTGATTTCTTGATAAATCCATGTCTTATACACATACTCAATGGTACCTGATGTTGTCAATGCATGCTTTCACCTCTCACTTGTTTCATCACTATTCAGAAGTTTATTTCCTATGTTTATTAGATCTGTTCCCTGACATGCGTCTTTACATGCTTTATCAAGCAGGATACACATGCCTCTGATTGATTTGCAATGTAATTGGCATTTGCTACACACACGTATAAAGTATGTATGTAATTGGCATATGCAAGGCACACGTATAAAACCTGTATGTAATTGGCATATGCAAGGCACACGTATAAAACATGTATGTAATTGGCATATGCAAGGCACACGTATAAAACCTGTATGTAATTGGCATATGCAAGGCACACGTATAAAACCTGTATGTAATTGGCATATGCAAGGCACACGTATAAAACCTGTATGTAATTGGCATATGCAAGGCACACGTATAAAACATGTATGCAATTGGCATATGCAAGGCACACGTATAAAACCTGTATGTAATTGGCATATGCAAGGCACACGTATAAAACCTGTATGTAATTGGCATATGCAAGGCACACGTATAAAGCCTGTATATAATTGGTATATGCAAGGCACACGTATAAAGCCTGTATGCAATTGGCATATGCAAGGCACACGTATAAAATCTGTATGTAATTGGCATATGCAAGGCACACGTATAAAACCTGTATGTAATTGGCATATGCAAGGCACACATATAAAGCATGTAACGAGATTGATATCCTTAGTTTCTTTTGAGCAGCTAACAGCTTCTTCACTTATGAATTCAATCTAATTATTACGGTAGCATTTATGTCCATTAAATAAGTTATATATGGTGTGCACGTACTTATCTTTCGTTACATTAAGATAATGAAGGAGAAGTGCAAAGCTAATAGTTTGCTCTTAATTTATTTCGTTCAAACTATTGTCGTATCAGCAGATGATAGAGAGAGAAAGTCAGGAAAAGCTAGCTGGGAAGCCACACTGTCTGATGATCGCAAATACATATTTTTTTTACCAATGTTATTATATGCTAACTTCTCTAATTGTGCTGTAGTCTTCGGGAAGTCTCAAAAGAGCATTACTACTGTTGGTTACAAGTATTTCCCTGTTATACATTTCTTGCCTTTGGGTTTATATCTTCGAAGCGCTAAAAGTACTTTGTCCGTTATCTGTTTCGTTTGTTGGAGCCTTTTCGTTTGCAAAATATATTGGGCACATTATTTACCATCGGTCCATTATTATTCATTGGGTTTATATCTTCGAAGCGCTAAAAGTACTTTGTCCGTTATCTGTTTCGTTTGTTGGAGCCTTTTCGTTTGCAAAATATATTGGGCACATTATTTACCATCGGTCCATTATTATTCATCAGCTGCCAGATGGCAACATTGTTATAGAGATTGCGTTGGAGAGAGTGGTTTATCTTCGCCTTCAAATAATTAGTGTAAAATCTAGATACTCTGCTTCCGGGTATTTGTGCAAGTTTAAAGGTTGTTTTATGTACCTGCTATGAATGCGAGTGCTTTGTCTAAATTTGGATATGACTACTCAAAGTATCTCAGTCTCAAGCCATCCGTTTTTTTTAGTTCATCAGCCTTACTCAGGTGATAAGTATTATCACGACTGCTACCTTAATCAATTCATTTTTTTAAAAAGCTGCTGACTCTAAATTATTTTAGTTGAGTTCTTGTGTAAATTTGTTATATTCTTACACGGTCACGATCTCAATACGTTCCAAACTTATCACAGTTGTCTGATATATTGGTTGTACAAATGTTGATCGCACTGATCAATTCACTTTCCGTGTCCTCGACTATGAATATTGGATGATAAGCGTCTGAAATAGTTTCGAAAATGGGACTCAAGTGGACAAATCCATCCGATGGTGCAATGATGTCAAACATGCATTACTATTATATCTAATATCGCAGTTTTTAAAATCAATAACACCCAGCTGACGTATGGGACCGACAATTTAAAGAGGTTTTTCGGAACGTCAGCAGAAAGTATAAACACAAGCATGGCTACTCAGTACCGGATATGCTCATCCGTCATCCGTGTACCTTCGATGAAAAACAATCTCTCTTGATGAACTGAGTTTTTACTGAGTATTTTATCATTACGTTGTACATATATAGACATCAAATAATAAAATCACTATATAACATACAATAAGACATGGTGATAAAGTTCTCGGTTAAAGCCTATCGAAATACCAGTATATCAATCAAAATGTCGATAATACAACGAACTATCTACTTGAATTCTTCCGTCATCTTGGATCTTTTCCCTTGCAAATAATATCATTCCCAATTTAATAATGATACATATTTAACTTTTTCCAAAGCCTTAGGGCTCAATGTTTACCTATAAAAGATAAAACTAGCGATATAACAGGAACTGTATATAAGTCTCATGATATGATAACTGAAATAACTGCGCTTGAACTTTCTGGGAACTAATCAAGTAACATATTTATACTTACCTATTCTACCCGATGGAAAATTATGAACTGCATATAGCAAAACCATCCTGAAAAAATGGTTTACAAAATACAGCAGTTTACGTTACATCCTGGATAAATGGATAGAAGGCTCTATCGTCACAAAGGTATATATAATACTCTTTTCCGCAAAACTTACCATCTGAGATCTTTGAAAATAAAGATTATTTTAATTTTTATGGAACTAAAATTGAACTAGTCTTGGTGACAATCATTTTATAGTTCCCGAACTTGATAAAATTGTATTTTATGGCACGTATTGTCCAAAATTTTGAATAGAGCAGAATAATATACATATTAATAAAATAAAGACAAAATTATTTAATATACATATGGAAACATCTGCTACTATGATATTGTAAGTTAAGTATATATTACAAAAGGATTTATCTGGTATACTATATTGGAATATAATTGGAAAACGGAATCAGAAATGCAATTATCTGCAGTTATCAAATTTGCAAAATACAGAATAAATTCTAGATCACAAGTGTCTTTGATTCTGCACGCTAAAATGCCTTGAGAGTGGTATTGACCATCGTAAATCCCACAAGAATAGGGAAGTTTTATATCTGGAATCAAATTATCCATTTAGCTCCTTAAATTTCCCAGGAAGAGAAAATTGTCCCTATTATAATTCTTTTATTAAAAAACTGGATTCTCCTAACGGACTAAAAGCAAATATTCTCATTGTTGTATCCAATATTTCAAGATTATCCCCAAGGAGGAACTGCAGAGCACAACATTTTTTTTTTCTCGTGCAGAAGGGTCACTGTATGTCTTTATAGTAATATTTCTATATTTTCATCAATAATTTGATGACACGTGGCCTATTGGCCGTAATTATTGAATTGGGCAAGTTATTATATGCCCGGATGAAGTGTAATATTAGCAACCTCTCATGTTCTAGACTCGATGAACGCCATCTGCCTCAGAAATTATGTTCAAAATCAAGCAAAATAATTGCGCCCCTAAAAGATCTGATTGTTGATTTTGAGATTACCCGATAATTATTATCGTAACTGCTGATGTCTTACTCAAAATATCGTTGGAGACAGCTTCCATTTAAACAATTCGGAAATATCATCTGATTAATTAATTACCGACAAGCATGTCATTGCTTTATAATCTTTGAAAATGAAGATGACAATAGTCTCTAAGATTTACATTTACCGTAAGAAATATGTGGAAATTTCTCTTCGTGATAATATCAGGAATCATTAGATAACTCCAATATTTTGATGTTCTAAACGAATAAAGCAATGAGTAAACTGAGACTATGGTCATAACCAGGCATATAAAAGGTTGATATGGAATATGGGAGATGTTAGACTGCTACAAAACTAAACGTATAACAAATATTATTAGTTTTTTGTATCGCCCTTCTAGTTGTCATCATTATCTCTTTATCTTTATCTCTTTATCATCAATGCGATCACCGATACTTCCTACTTCTCTACGTTTGACTATGGCTAAACAATATTTGCTAAGACAAGTTGTCATCTAAGTAACATTTTGTTGTAGTTTTTTAAAAGGAAGAATACACAGTGGACCCATCGCTATCTTTATTCTTTATACCTGAACATATCTCATCTCGCTAGTTATTAGGCATAATTAATGAGTTCCACGCTACTGAGAGTAACATGGTTTTGCTTCCATAAGATGTGTACTATGGCACATTAATGTACCATGAAAACCCTATTAGCAGCAATAACAGAGTAAACCAAATGTGAGCTAAACAACCTAAAGAAGATGCTAAAGAAAGTAGTAATTGTTTAAATATTGTAAAGTGAACATGACCTGGAACATATGATGTCTACCGTTAAAGACATATACATTGTCCGGAAATAATATCAAGAATTTTTTTATTCTTTTTTATTTTTTTACATAATCATCAAAACTACATGACAAAGTTGTTGTTCTTCCTGGTTTTGCCTCAATTATGTCTGCCTCTACATTAGCTTTCAATTGTAGCAGTGTAGTATCCAGGATCGTTCCTTACGTGTGCGTTCAGTGATTCAGTCATTAGCATCTCGATGAACTTAACTAAATGTCCAGCTGATCTGAAGTGGCTAGTAACATTTGCCATTAATTTTGTTGCGAAAGTAGCATTTGTGATTGTTGTGATTGTTCATGGGCTTTCTGAAATCAACAGTGTCTTCTCCGACACATCTAATGGAAGAGATCCTGCATGTCAGACAATAGGTTACATATTAGGGTCGACAAAGTTTGTCTAACTTCTGATTGATCGTATAGCAAACTTATGAATGATTCCATCGCTGTTATATGCTTGCAAAATCGGTTGCTCTTGACTTTGCAACGGTATACACCTGAATCTGCGGTATTTTTTTTAAGTTACCTTGGCACATATCCCATTGTCCTTGTCTTTAGGTTTACGATACATCTTGAAATACACCCTTCCTTTGTTCGGATAATTCAATATGATGCCATGAGTCAGAATGATCTGCTGTACGTCTGAGACATTGTAATTACCACGAAGAGGACAAAGTTGTTGGCCTTCCTGGTTTTACAGTTTCGGAGGACTCCTTTATCGATGAGTCTACTTTTGTTAATAGCCTATCCATCTCTTTTGTGTCCTCTGCTTTTAAGCAGTAAACCCATAGGTAGCCTATACACGTTGTGCGAATACATAAATCGTACGGGAGCATTTTTATTTGTTAGGTGCTGCAGAGGACAGATGTGTAGGAGTAGATACGGGTGAGAACAATAATTTTAGAAACAGATACGTTTCTATGTTCTTCTCCAGGAGGGTAACTTCGGTATCCCGAAGATACTTGATCCATTTGTTGACTTCGACTTATATTTATATAGCAGTAACTCATAAATGATCCCAAGAAAAGATCGAATCCATATAGCGAGTAATGGCACCTATGCATTGCATTGGTGGACCAGTGTCCTAACCCACTTGTCCATGAGCTGATCTAAGAGTAGTAGTTCATGGTTGACGTTACGCATTACCTGTGCACGAGACCACACTAACTAGGCAATAAGAAAGCAAAAATATATGCTTGAACTCACAGAATTTCATTTTAGAAATGCAAAGCATATACATGAATTTTTGTTGGGGTTCGTCCTGCGAATTTGCAGATGCTGATAACATCACTGACTTGTTTGGTTTATATCGGTGCGTAACTGGCTGATCAGGCCAATATGTGTTCTGAACTGTCCGTGATACACTTGATATGAGATAACGCTTGCGTTTGCCCGATCAAGAGAGGATGTGCTTCTTCTGATGTTTACATTGCCCCCGCTACAGGACTGCGTCTGCAGTTCTTTTCATTCAGTATCTGTAGCTTCAGTATGGTTTAGGCTCTTCCAGATTGAGCGATCCTGTGTAAGATCTTCGCAAGAACTCATAATGTGGAAATGTTTCAAGGATGACTTGAGGGAATCTTTGAATTGTTTCTTTTGACAAAGCTTAGACCGCTTTCAGTTAGCCGTATAAAATCTTATTTGGTATACGCTCTTCTGACATCCTGGTTACGTGCCCTTCCCATCACAACTGTTGCTTCATCGGTAGAGTGTTGATCCTTGGATTGTTTACGTTTGTGAGAAACAAACTCAGTGTATGGAACTCTTGTACTGTTATCTTATTCATGTGATTTTCCTCAGACAACCCATGTGAAAATGGTCCAGCTTCTTGGCATGACAGCTGAACACCTTCTTGATTTTTCAAGCATAAAGCAGGGTTGGCAACACCATGGTATTGTAGACCTTAAGTTTTGGTTGTTGACTGATGCGTCTGCGCTCCAACACGTTTGCACATAATCTGCCAAATAAGACACGCTTGGTTTAGACATTCTTGCATTTGCTTCGTCTTTGATGTGGACTGCACGTGACAATATGCTGCCGAGATGTATGAGCTTGTTCACTGCTTCAAAGTTTGGCCATATACTTTGATGGTAAGCTGTGCATAAAATCCTTTCCTGGTTCAGATTGTTTCATCAACTTTGTCTTCTTTATACTAATTGTTAGACCGAAGTTCTTACAAGCTGAGGAGAAATTATCCATACTGTGTTGCCTGTCGGTCTCAAATTTATCATTCAGAAACAATCGTCAGTAAATAGGAGATCACGGTGTCACTTACTATGATCTCATCGTTGCCTGTAAGCTTCTCTTACTGAACAACTTGCCATCAGTCCAGTATCTGATGTCGACCCAAGTGTCATTGGCATGGTAGGCATCAGTAAGCATGGCAAAGAAATCATGCTGGAGAGGGTTGAGACCAACATATAGCCTTGAATGACTTCATTTGAGACCGTGAATGGTTCAAACGACTAACAAACATCCACAACACTATGGAATTATGGAACTGCCGAACCATAAATTCCTCCTGGAAACAACATTATGCCATGATCCTTCAAAATCTGACTATGTCATATCAAAGGCTTTTTGTCTAGTCAACGAATGTCGTATACTGGTTAGAGTTCTGTTCCCTGCATTTCTACTGAGCTGAAGATCTGCAAACAATATGTCTATGGTACCTCATCTTTCATGAAGCCATATTGACTCTCTGGAAGGAGCACTTGATCGATGCACACAACAATTCAGCATAATTCTGAGAAGAATAATTATAACAAGTCATAATTATGACAGTCACTGAGTCCACATAGATTAGAGAGCTTAGTCAATTTCTATGCCACTTCAGGCCTTTGAATTTGTAGACTTCTGCTGATATAGTATCTGCTCCAGGTACATAGCCATTTGACATCAGGTGGATTGCGTTCACAGTCTCAGTCGGCTCTGGAGGATTAGCAAGCTTTGTGTCGATTTACGCTTGGGGCAGTCGAACAATTGTCTCTTCGCTGATGGATGAATGCTGATTAATGATGTTGTTAACGTTTTCTGCATAACTTTGAAGTATATTTTCCTTGTAAGAAGCGTGCCACTGTCAGCATTCAGAATTGGGGATGTTCCTGATGACTGTGGTCCGTAGACTGTCTTAAAAGCACCGTGTAAATTCTTCATATAATTTCTGTATGCATTGGATAGAATATCATCTGCCTTATTGTTCATCCACGAGTCTTGCAACTCTCGCCGTTATCATTGAATAGAATTCTTGATATTGTTCAAGGTTTCCTTCTAATATGATGATGTGTTTTCTTCTTTACAGGTCTGAAAATAAATGTATATATTGATAGTCATATATCAAATGGAAAAGAAAGCTTTTATACCTGGATCCAAAATTATGTGCATGGATATATGATAACTGGTAAAGCAATACCCTAACCCACTTGGCCATGCGCTAATCTAGTACAAAAAGATGGAACAAGGTTGAAGAAAAAAGAAACTGATATACGCATACGTCCAGAGGAACTAATCTTACAGGACAATAATAGAATTTAAGTCCCTAGCTATTTCAAGTTCTACAGTAAGGAAAAGATGACAAGAATGGGACATATCATGTCATTTGTATTAATCTTGTTTTTTTAATAAAATAAAAACAAAATATAGAAATTCTGATTTATTGGAAAACGATCAAACCATTGGTTACCATACAGTCTGCATTTCAAGGTAGTCGAATGGCTCGAGGTGGCCGAATAGTCTAAAGAGCTCGCTTTTACAGATTTCATTTCACCTCTGTATGTATGAGTTTGAATCTCGGTTAGATCAATGTGGGTATGTGAGAAAGCTTTCCAGTAGCTTTCCATGGGTCGTTGGTTCTTCCCGGGTTCTTCCGCCACTATACTAACAGGCCGCCATACCTAGTTTATCGTTTGCTGAGAAATGGCGTTAAACCGAACAAAAGTAAAATGGACTCTCAAAGTAATCAATCCTTACAAATATGTGACAGGTATGGATACACACATTTTATTAAAAAATGAGGTCATTTTGAAAAACATCTGGAATGTCAATTACAATTTTTGTTATTGACTTATGACATGTGTGAATGTCAAATATCGGTTATAATATATCCCATTGCTCTGTGTAAACACCTCGCACATTTGTTCCCAAAAATCAATCTAAATAATTACAGAGCAGCCTTCATTGAAGGAAAAAAGTTATTCATGTTAGCATGCAATAGATTCATTAATATAATGATTGTGTTACAAGTTATTATTCTAGTACTGACGAAAGATTTATATTTTCCTGTCTTCTATTGTGATAGATAGAAGATCCTATTCTATAACAGGATTTCAATTTCAATGTGAACGAACGAGATTTTGTTATATATTTGCTTTGAGGGTCAGAAGATTCAACCATATATATATGCATATATATATATATATATATATATATATATATATATATATATATATATATATATATATATATATATATATATATATATATATATATATATATATATATACATACATGGGGGGAGAGAGTATTTTATTTCCTTTATATGCATGTTTTTAGACGTCAAGTAAATGGGCATTCCTGTGTGCCCTGTTTAGTGTAGGCTTATTTTCTTTTATTCGCTTGTTATGAGATTTCATAATATCGAGTGCTTTCTATTAGCGTGTAATTTCTATGATTTCCTTTGAGGGGAATACAAGTCAAGAATCACTGCTGCCTGGCCCATAAAAGTCATGAAGGTATTTTCGTCTGATGACTTCATTAGTATTTATCATACCACAAATATAGTTAAAGTGTTATCTGCAACATGGAGAAAATAATAATCTTACAACCGGAGTGGGACACGAGATTGAAGCGATAATAATCCGCGTGGGTACCATGGATACATACCGTATAATTCGTCATTTTACCCCAGAGCAGACTGAGTACAGTTAGAAGGTCACTAAGGCAATATTTTCAATCAAAATAGGGTAACTGATTCAGATTGCGGGTCTGAATTAAGACGGGGGTGGGAGGCTTAGAGGGCCCCTTCCGCATTAATGGTAGTCCCCTGGTTGCCTTGGACAAAGTTATATGTGATTCAAGAGCCAAAAACCAAACAGAGATCTAAACCGTCTAATATTTAGGGTAAAATTGTGGATCTATATGGCTCTCTGTGTTAATGCCCCAAAGCATCCAAGCCATTAACCCGGCCCTGTCAGAATGGCAAATTTATATATATATATATATATATATATATATATATATATATATATATATATATATATATATATATATATATATATATATATATATATATATAATACAAATCATATGGCGATTAACAACCCTTTCAAGCACTGGATACAAGGAATCGCGTGTCTGGGATGGATTAATATTTGATGCAATAAACTGACGACGAGTTTGATATTTATATTAAAACAGGATATCTAAATGACAAAAAAGGATATTGTATTCTCTCATTTAATGTATGTCTTTTTCTGCTCAGCACTTCGTTTCCTTATTTATGACAAAATGTGTCTTTAGCTGTGAAAATTAAAAATACATAATATTATATTTTCTTTTTCTACTATTTCAATCGCATAAGGAAGTCATGAAAAATATAACTCTTACTTACTTCGTAGCTTATCCGTTCACTTATCGTAATGTGTAAAGCATGTTGTGTAATAACCGACGAAATCCATTGGGTCATTAAACTACTTAGTAAGAATCAATGAAGCCTTTGGTATATTTAAATGTTATTTTCCTCCATATTCCTAGATTTAAATGTTCACACGCATCTGACAGTGAAAGAGTGGGCATCCATTTGTATTAACAGTGATATTTATCTGTGTATAATCGAAGAAATTCGAAATATATAGCCAAAGTTTATTGACAATCTGTATCGTATCGCCTCTGATTCTAACTCGTAATTGTTGAAATGTTACAAGCTTCGAGAATTTATTAACATTATCATCTTGCACAGTATATGGTACGTATCGTGTGTATATTAATAAAATAAATAAATAACGCACTAGCATACATTCTGAGTGCAATTCAGGATAGACCCAAAAATATGTCTCCATAACAATTATTTTTATTCTGATGGTCGTCGTTGGAAACAGATACTGGTACGTAAGGTTCTCATTGCTGAGGTAGGGCAAATTTGGCCTTCAAAATATCTTTGGTGCTTTATACATCTATCGTTAGAAAACCATCACTTATAGCGTACAGTAATAAAGGTCGGTCATTTATATATATTCATTACTAATTCGACACTAAAATGAAGATTTTACTCACTTGCTACAAGTTTCATTTCCTATATCCCTATAACATCCCCTCTCACCTCTGTTTTGGTTCTTTCATTTAGTGGAGAGCAAATCAAAAGTTTGGTATTCCCGACAACGGATGTTACCGTTACGTGACCTGAGGCCATCAACAAACTCGTGTAGACCGGAGGCTATCAACGAACTCGTATAGACCCGGTGGCTATCAGCGAACTCGCGTATTTTATACGTTCTTGAAACTTATTAACCTTCAGATCTACTGATGTAAGAAATTATAGAACTTCAGATATTGAGTAAAATTTATTATTATATGAACATTAGTTTCAACTAAATAAAGTTTCTTTGACAATGAATTGAAAATATAAAAGGGAAATGCTACTCATATATTAACCTTAGCATAACTTTTATTTATTGTGTATGACCTGCAATAATAAACTAGAAACTAACACATATCAACATAAAGAACACGAAAGCAATAAGAATAATAAGTGCATTGATAAGAAGAACAATAACGTCTCCGACGACGATGATCGTCATCATCGTCATCGTCATCGTCACCATCGTCGTCGTCGACATCATCATCATCATCGTCATTAAAACAGCAACAAGAAACAAATATGATGATAATTATTGCAAAATCATTCAAAGACAGCGGTTTCTCCTGACTCCTTATGTAAACGTACATTATTTTTAAAAAAAAATGTTTTGGATGTTTCACCTATACACATCTAATTTATTTGTTAATATTCTGATACAGTCAAACCTATGTACAGTTGTCACCAATGGGTTTCCAAACTGTCACCATTACCCAGATGGCTTTTATATTGAATGTTTATAATTGACGAAAAGAGATATAGGATGACAAAGTATAAGGCCAAAGCTAAAATAATGTAGAATTCTGAGTCAAGAAAGTAGACCATTTATATGTTGGGTTTAATTGTCCAAATAACGTATGAGAATATGCTATGACTATGGGAAGTTTTTATATTGTGCAATAATTGCAGATGCGTTAATTGATAAATGATGGGAAGTGTTCCATTGGTGATAACATAATCATGTGATCAAATCTAATTGTGTTTATTTCTGTATAAATTGTACGGAGCACTACTTTATGCTAAGTTTTATCGAGTTACATGCGAAGTAACTAACACAAACACTTAACAGGAAGGCATACACACTGTACGCCATTAAAACTAAAAAAAGTCGATTTATATTGTTTTTAGATAACTGAATAAATTGATTTGACAGAATCAAATCTTTGCTATTTTTCTGAATATAAATAATTCTTTATTTGACTAGATATGAAAAAGAAAAGCTGGGAAACTCAAAAGCTGCCAAATACATTGGGGCTACAGCACTTTCACTGCAGCTCGTTACAAATGAATATAAAACTAATGGTCAATTGATATTGGGATTGGGAGGAGGGGGTTTCAAGGACTAATATTGCTACAATTTGATTCACAGTCATGCATTGTAGAACGCTGACATTAATAGTTACCATGTGGACTAGGTGGGAGCTCCGCTACACCCCCATACGGATAGTTTTATTTTTTTTTGTTTTTGAATAAAGGCCCTATAGGTAACCTAAACTGTCCATCAACACGAAAATAGATTTAAAGAAGCGAAAATTGGTTACTCACGTGTCTGGACAATAACCATGCACATGCCACAAGGAAGTCATCATAATCAAATCTAAGTGTCAAACAAAGAAACATCCTTTGCTTTAAATATTGAAATTATACTCAGAAAATATATGCCAATTTAGACAAAAAATTAAGACCATACTGTTGAATGTTCAAAACCTTAAATAGCCTACCATTTATAGTATATTTTGTTTGATATTGACGTAGATAATACGTTGCAGATAGAGAATTCCCTGTTCTATAAATAGCCACGTAGCAGACGCCTCAACAAGAATTCATACGCTTAACCAGGCTCTAAAACTAATTGATACATCTTTAAAAAAATTACCAATACAAATATAAATAACTGCAATTATAAGAGTTTAGCGTTGTTTTTCTGACTTTTTTTGTGGTATAAACTGTTACCTGCCAACTCACACAGCTTGCATAACGCCATGCGAGCGTTATTTGTAGTGTGATTCGGCAAATGGCAGTTTATACCACGATAAACGCAGGAAAAAACCCTCTAAACTCTTAAATGACGGCCATGTGTTCATCAACATTTGACATGTTCTTCAAAACTCCTCAGCTGATCTGACTTTGTATAAATGTTTCTCAGAATGTGGTTATGCTGGCGTCCCTAACAGCGAGGTAGAAAGCTACTGCGCCATATTAATTAAACTTTACATAAATGTGTTTACAACATATTCTACCAAAATCAAATTTGTGGTGACTTTCATATCAACTCTTTGTGGGGCTATAACAACCATGAGGAAAATGTATTATTGTCAACTCCATAAAGTCAATAGTGATCAAACGTTAATGGAATATTTTAGAACATTATTATTATTATTATTATTATTATTATTATTATTATTATTATTATTATTATTATTATTATTATTATTATTATTATTATTATTATTATTATTATTATTATTAACTACACTTCTTCTCTCGAACCCATTTAATGAGACAATAAATAAAAAATTAATACAAACTGAAGCTTTTGAGTACTTTTAGACTGAGTATGAAGGTAATGATTACAATGGATTTTATT
Source organism: Potamilus streckersoni (assembly GCA_016746295.1). Taxonomy (NCBI): domain Eukaryota; kingdom Metazoa; phylum Mollusca; class Bivalvia; order Unionida; family Unionidae; genus Potamilus; species Potamilus streckersoni. The sequence goes on from JAEAOA010000513.1 coordinate 487,305, forward strand.
CTGGGTTCTGCAGTCCTTTTTTCTGAAATAGATTGTACTTAATGTCTTTCTAGAAATGGATGTTAATAAAACCGATATTCAAGGGAGGAAATAAGAAAATGTTTGACATTATCATAATCATCGTCCTCATCATTTTCTTTTTTATATTTTGTTATCATCATGTATCATCATTATTGCAAATATTAATGTCAGGTATCTATTATTATTATTATTATTATTATTATTATTGTTGTTGTTGTTGTTGTTGTTGTTGTTGTTGTTGTTGCTGCTGTTGTTGTTATTGCTGTTATTGTAGTTGTTGTTGCTACTATCGTTGATGTTGTTAAAGCCATCTATTTTAAATAAAAGGTTTTGCAAGAATGTGGATATGTGAGAAAGCTTGCCAGTAGCTTCTTGTGGGTCGGTGGTTCTTTCCGCGGATTTCACGGTTTCTTCCTCCACCATTAATACTGGCCGCCATGTATAGCCTATCGTGTGCTGAAAAATGGTGTTAAGCCCCACAACAACAACAACAACAACAACAACAAAAACTAATGTTATTATTCCCCTGTAAATCAGTGACACTCCTTTGTAGCATTCTAAATTTGCAATTTAGGTATTTCTATTTCTTGTAAAATGGTTAGTGTACATAGAAAAACATTTAAAACTATTGGCAGGATATCTAAAAATTATTTTTATAATAATAATAATGCTAATTTCCTTTTATTCCAAGAAAAGAAAAAAATACAATCGCTATTATTATTATTATTATTATTATTATTATTATTATTATTATTATTATTATTATTATTATTATTATTATTATTATTATTATTATTATTATTATTATTATTAGTAGTAGTAGTAGTAGTAGTAATAGTAGTAGTAGTAGTAGTAGTAGTAGTAGTTGTTGTAGTAGTAGCATTTTACTAGTAGTAGAAGTGGTGATATTGTTGTTGTTAACGGTTAGTCCCTTATCCATTACTGATAAACATAAAAGAAATGAAAGTTTTGCTATAAGTAATAATAGCATGAAATAATAAAGGCAGCCTTTAACGCATCAGTGGCGCTCTCCTTATGTCTTTTCAAGTCGATGTCGAAGAAAATTTAGTAGAGCATTTATCAAGTTCAAAATAATGTGCACAAATCAAAAAATGCTACCGAACCCTATGAGTATGTTGATCGTCTGTATTAGATACCTCAGTTGTCAGGGATGCTGATGAAAATTGATTGGGTTTTCGCATGTTAGAAACGCCAGAAGAGTTTCGAGTCCTAAACTGTCGTTCGGGAAGTCTTGGAAATAAAACTAGTAGAAAGTGAGTTAGTGTCTAAGTAGTAATGGATAAATAAGAATTACATATCTTTGTTCTTGTGGGCAATGATAGTGGTTTTCTAACGATCTAATGTGTAAAAGCGCCCAGGGCACATGAAAACCAAATTTAAAAAACCTCCCCAAAGAGTACTCTTTTTACCGATATCTATTCCTATAAAAGACCATAAAAAATCGTTGTGAGGATATATTTATCAGCCTATAGTTAAGGTAGATTTTGGATTGCCTAATATATAAATTTAATAGTTTGTGTCTCCGGGTGGTCTAAAGCTCATGCCTTTACGAACCACTGCATTCTTGCCTCCGGCTTAGCGCGGTGAATTGAAAATTTGAAAATTTGCCAGTAGATTTTCCCGGGAACTTTTTCCACCAATTAAACTGGTAGCCATGTGCTGAAAAAATAAAATCCACAGGATAAACAACAGGATTTAATTGTTTAACGTGCTACTGAAATATCTGTACAAATTAATCACAAGCGTGCGTCTCATTGCCTCAAAAAGGACTAACGAACTCAAGAAAAAATTCCAAGCTGACTGTCTATACCATGACGGTTTTTCATTCATTCGCATACATTGACTCCAATCATTGTTAAACTCAATAAGGTAGACTCCAAGGTTCTTAATTTAATATTACACTTCAAGAGCTTTTTTTTTACTGTATGAATCGCATATTCTAAACCAAGCGTCATCTGGGAGACATGAAGGCAATTACCACATAATATACCAAGTACTAATTGTCACTCTAGCTAAAGAAAGGTTTACAAAGTGTATGTTCAAAATGTAAATTATTTAACCTGTAGAACTAAAACCCAATGCATATTAGGGATATGTCAATTAGTTTATTTCAAGGATATGTTGCTATGTCATCTGTGTAATTTATGTAACAAAGATATTAACCTAAACTAATGTTTAGGGCAAACGTTAGAATCATTTTGAACTGCAATTTACTTTGAGTTTGTATTATCTGCATTTTCTTTATTTCTTTCTTTCTTTCTTTCTTTCTTTCTTTCTTTCTTTCTTTCTTTCTTTCTTTCTTTCTTTCTTTCTTTCTTTCTTTCTTTCTTTCTTTCTTTCTTTCTTTCTTTCTTTCTTTCTTTCTTTCTTTTGTAACACAGTAGGATAAAATATCTTATTACAGAGTCCAAAATTATTAACAATGAAATGAGATCCTTATGGTCTGTTTGCCATGGATTTGGTACCAGCTAAGACACAGCTGATTACTTAGTCAAACTTCAGCCCCAAAAACCCATAAAATCTAAATCCCACACAGCATTTGAAGCTATAAATTTTGTAGACAAACGTGCTACAAACAATCTACATGTTGCATTGCTAAAGTTCGAATATGGAACAATTAATAAGCTTAAACTGTTGTGCATTGGAACCGCCAAGTCGGTGAAAGCTTCGAAGTCCGTACTCCTCAAGAACTACTCAGATGCTACCCCCACCATAGTTAAATGCCAGAATTATATATATATATATATATATATATATATATATATATATATATATATATATATATATATATATATATATATATATATATATATATATATATATATATATATATACTTTTTGACATCACGCACACGCTGTTTTTGTGCTAAATAAAATAGAAGGCCATACACGTTTGCAGACTCACATTTTTGTGTTTTCATCGATTCTAGAGAAATCATGTTCAAAACAGGTCAGTACATTTGCAAAGGGGAATCCATGGCTGCGTTGATGAAGAATGTATAAACAATATTGTTCACACATTATCGAATAGGATAATTGTAGTCTCGCATTACTGAATAGAGTGGATACGTTTCTCGTAAAATCGACGATTTTGTCCTCTATATAAATGGGTCATCCATATCAATTAAAATATTCCATATTGTGGTCATTGGGAACGTTGAGAGCTTCCACTGGATTTATAAGCGTTGACTGCTGTGAGTCTTGATGACATAGGCTTGAACGTCTTTAGGTTTCAAAGTGTACGTTCATATAAAGCAAGTACCATTGTATTCGAGCAGTACATCGCAAGGCAATGTTCTTCTTTTCTAACTGTTTTTCGGGGCGGTAGCATATCTATGATATCTGAATGATTTGTCAACGTATCTCTCTGCCTTCTCGCTGTGGCACAGTTGAGAAACAAATCTCTTCGCCAGAAGTGTGAATGGTGTTTATATGGGTGTAACAGAGCCAATGACTCCTGTTCTTGTCTGAATCAGAAGATTATTACCTACCTTCATCAAAGCTTTTTGGGGACTTGTTGATCGATGAGTACTTTCTGGAGAAATTCTAATCAATGGGTTTAAGCTGTAGTTTTAAAAGCATGCATTACTCGAATGGCTAACGGTTTTAATACGGGTGCCGCCGTTCGAAAAACGAACTAACCTTATTCATCTGGTCCTAGCAAGGGTTTGTACTTATCTAAGCACTTTTTAAAAGAAAACTATATTGAGTACTGTTAGAAAGAAACGAAGTAACTTTTTAGTGTTTTAGACTAAAATGAGAAAATTGACGAGCGAATGACTAAAATTCTTTATTAAGACCAATCGTGAAAAAAATTATGCTACTCAGTTTGAAGTTTCCGAATGCGCCCCTCTAAACTAGTCACTTAAAAAATGTCTTCTGATGAAATAGTCAGGTTGAATGTCCAAGAGTTAGGAAAAAGTTCATTCTGCAGGCATACTAAACTGGTTCCACAAAGGAAACGATCGTCTTTGTTAGCTTGGTATAGTCATTTAAATTTCTGTAACATCAACTACATATACATCCTTAATGGAGACAAATGTTTTCACTGGTGGAAAATAAAACTTGAAGTCTTTAAATGTCAGAGTATAAATGTAAACCATTGTTCTAGCAGTCAGACAGTCGCTTTTTGGTTAGGTCAAATATAAACATTATTTTCAGGGACTATGGAGCGACTTTTTTGTGCGTGACAAAACTTGGATCTCTAGATTTTGTAGTGGAGATAGATGGTCATGGTTCAGGATCATTTATGTCTTCTTCAAAATCACTAGCGTAACTTCTGCTATATGTGCTAGAAGAGTGTTGGTTAATACAGAAAGTCGTTCCCGCTTAGCTTCTTTTTTGTCTCGTTGTAAAAGTGTGATCGTTGAATGTTGATTCATACTTTGATCTGACTTGCTGCACGCTCACTTCCTATGTGTAAAGATCTTTTCTGCCTAAGAGAATATATTCCTTCAGTTTCAGTTGTTAACATGGATGAGTCACAACAGATCGCACATCTGGTCAGAAATTTGCAATCAAACTTCTGACTACTCCATCAAGATGAGACTCAGAATATCTGATACATTTGTCAGGAAAATTAAACATGGATCTAGGATGTCGCCAAAGTTCATAAAAGATAACAACGAAGAAGAAAAATAGAGACAAAGTAAGGATACCTGTTTTAATAAATCAAGAAAACGGGCATTGGTTTCCAGAGTATCCCAAGAGAACAAGAAAAAGGAGAGTTCTTCAGTAACATCACAAATAGAAGAACCCATTACACTAAACAAAAATCGAATCAGGTTTAAAAGTAATGGATCTCTTTGGTTTGGCAGAAGCTTGATAAATTTCTCAAAATTGTTTTAACTGTTTCTTCGCGCTGTTTAAAGTTGTTCTATTTTCCTCTTCCTAATTTATATTTTTGCACAAGCTTTTGTTTTTCATCTTTCTAAAGTTGCAGAACGTTTTCTTTATCTCCCAAAAAACGACCATAAGCTGATAATGATAAAACAGCAGATAAAAGTGGTAATACCACGTGCAACAATTATTGCGAAAAAGATAAATAAAATCGCAAAAAGTCAGACTGAAGTCTTTCTCGTCTGGAAGATCAACTTGAAAAAGCAGCTGTAGATGTGGTAATACTACAACAGATATATAAATCTTCATTCTATATAGTGACGGCGCACGTTACCTGTAGTCTAATTGGAGGATAGACAACATTCCTAATAAAATATTAACAAGCGTTCTGACTGGTAGAACTTCTCAATCCTGGACTATTCTCAAGACAACACGACAAGTTGTAAGCAAATATTATGCCAGCAACCATCATTTCCAGGATGCGGTTGAAATCATTCTAAAGGTGCAATTCGAAGAATCATGTGTAATATTATACGTCACAATGCTGATTGGAACAGACAAATCTACATGTCAACGGTGCCACCTGTGTTAGCCAACCATAACGGCTCTTTTCAGGGCTACAGCCATCAAAATCTTTTCGAAAAGAGACATGGTAAAATTACTAAAAATAATGGCACTATAAATGCTTTATGTTTGATTATTTAAAACTCTGTTCAAAATCAACTAAAATGACATATTTTCCAAAGTAAACCTAAGACGTAATATTAGTAATATATATATATATATATATATATATATATATATATATATATATATATATATATATATATATATATATATATATATATATATATGTACTCCATCTCTTCCTTCTGTAACGGATCTGATAATTTCCCCATTCCGACAAGAAAATGTAGTCCCATCAAGGCCACATTATCCAAGAATAAACTGTATCAGAAATATCATCTTGCAATCTAGGTCACATATGTCTTTTAACTTGCGTGTCAAGATGAATAAAAAGTGTCCAACTTACAGCCACATGGAGTTTTCACAATAAAATGTTTGGAATCAAATTGTTAATTAGCTCATTGCGTTTCCTTTCGCTAAGCAAATATAATTCTACAGATGTATATATGCGAGTACTGAATGTTCTGGAGAATAAAACAAGCAAACAGTATGATGCTCATATCAAGTATCTGTAAAATGATTCCTGACGAGAAATTAGGGAGATAAAAAATCTTGTCTCTTGCATCAGTTTGGTCTCTTGCAAGAACTTCACTTAAAATATTCTTCCAATTTTTTCCCCGCACCCTCTACTAATATGAGATGCCAACTCTCCTCTTGACCGTAATTATTGGATTATATTACATGCCAGGAGGGGGATACACAGACTGAATGATCTCTCTAGTGCTCGAGATGGCGGATGCCATCTGCCACAAACTAGATTTCTCATAGAACCAGACTATGGAAGAGGAAGAGAGAATGAATTTTGCTTTCAAAAATCTAATTGTTACTTTTGTGTTCAACTCAGAAGTGGCCATGCAAAGTATAGCTGACATTAGTTTCCATTAACTTGATAGGTGATGCTAAAGCAAATTGCAACCTATCAAAATCAGGTTAAGTATAATATCCTGAACAATCATCAGACATTTTGATAAAATATAAACACAAAGATTTTGAAAGCAACCTTATTAAGCATATTGAAATTTTGAAATACTATTAAACACCGTACAACTTACGCTTTTAAAGATTATGTATCTGATACAAGTTCTTAAATTATATTTTCACTCAAATAAATGCAAAATATAAGATTTAAAGACAAAATATAAAAATAAAATTGGAGACAATGAATGTAGTTTTTGTGCTGATACGTTTCTTGATTAAATATGTTAGGAAAGGAATTTAAAAAACAGTTTCAGACAAGACTAACCTTTCTAGGAAATGGCTATTTGCAGCGATTTTCGATTCAGTTCTTATCAAGCTATACACGAGAGAGACAGACAGGTAGAGCCAGAGGCAGAGAGAGAGAGAGAGAGAGAGAGAGAGAGAGAGAGAGAGAGAGAGAGAGAGAGAGAGAGAGAGAGAGAGAGAGAGAGAGAGAGAGAGAATATCTATGTCTATAGACCATATCCTAGCAAAACAAGATAGCGTAAAAGTCCTCTCGAAGACCTGATTAAGGATTTATACTGGCATTCGTGATAAACGGACCGAAACAATGTAGAATATTTAGAAGAACCAATGGAAATTATTTGGTTTGAAAGAGAAATATGTTGGCACGATTTTATTACGTCGAGACAAAATATACTCTCCCTATCTCCACACACACACACACACACACACACACACACACAAACACACACACATATATATATATATATATATATATATATATATATATATATATATATATATATATATATATATATATATATATATATATATATATAATTTACAGATGTATGTATCTGTGTATGTTGGATCTGTCCTTCAATTGTCCAGATGAGGATTATATCATACCGTGGAATGGGAATAAAAAAGACATACAATTTATTAGCTTAATTTTAGCCTGAAACTTAATTACTTTCGCCTGTATAAGCGTCTTTGGATTTACATCCCTTATGTGAAGTTTTTTCTTGGCGCTTATTATGCTATGGTGCAGATTTAGGTCTGACCGTCGAAACATACTTCTTTTTTTTTATAAACGCACCTCTAAAGAAGATATGACAAATGATATCTCTATGTTACCACGTAAAAAGTAACAATAGAAACGATTTTGCAGATCGGACATTATATATGTTATCATGGCAATTATTGGATCATTGCATGTGCTTTAATCACTGTATGTGCTTTGATCACTGCATGTACTTTTATTGCTGAGAACAGCAGTTTGAATTTTTTCTAGCATCTTTGATCATAGTTGATTCTTCAACAAAATATGTTTATCAACCGTATCAGAGAAATAAAGCATCTTAATATATTTAATGAAATTCTTTCAAAATATTTAATTTAAAGCAATTTATCTTCGTCCATTAAAATTGTTACATTTACTCATAATTAAACAATCCATCCAGTGAAATTCCTGGTTTGTCTTCATAGTCATGGAACCAAAAATAGAAACAAAACCAGAGTTACATTTTTAATATCTTCAAAATGAATGAAAAAGTCACATTTAAACCATGATTTGTTACAATATTTTTTTGCTATTGTGTGTTTTGGTGTTGTTCTTTCATACAGGGTAAACAAGGTCTTAATGTTCTACATTGAATGAAACGGGTTCTTCTTTCCTTGAAAGTCGCATTTACTGTCATAAATTATTGGTGATCAACAATATAAAAATGCTATTCCATGCTTATTTAATCACTTATAAATACGCGAAACTGCCATAGTTAGCTATGTGTGTAATTTAAATATTTTATCAAGATATCTTTATCTACCTAAAAATTCAAATATATTACGAGACAAGCTACACGAAACAGATGAAAGTATGAGTGTGAAATAAGTTTCCCTTCTTGTCACTATTCACTTTCCAACTAGATTTCCCATCTATTTCTTCCAGGGGCTTGTATTCTCGTCCTTAATAAGTTAAATATGAATAAGTTCAAGTCAAATAAAAAAAGCTTTGTATTTGTAAAAACAAAATATCAAATATTTATAGTCTATCTAGCTAGCTTACTGCATGAAGGTGGACTATTTTGACTTCATTACGGCGATATTCTTGCACTCGTATCGTGAATATATTAAATTGAAGGACAGTTATCTTTTGCCTCATGAATAAGGTCATTGCAGAATTTTGTTGTGCACATGACTTATGTGCGTAAATTCTGTTATTGTTTGTTTTTTTGTATTTGTGCAGACAGGTAAGGGTTTTATATCTACAAACAAAACATTTAATTTGCTTTTGTATTGGTATTTTCTAAAACTATTCGTTTATTTTCAAATGAGATAATTCATCGAAACACACTTTAACTGGTGTTGCGTGAAGGATGTCACCAATATTGTCATCACTGGAGTTCAAGCTTAAATGGCGATACAATTATGAAAATATTGTCCCACACCCCATCCATTTAAAAATAACAAGTAGAAAATAAAATTTGAACTTAGAGAAGTAGAGAAAAAGCTATTTTTTAAAAAAATGAATTCAATAAAAATGAAAACATGAGAAAACCCAAGATGATTACACAAACATAAATATATGTAAAGAATTCACCTTATTCTCAAAAGCACCTGCAAATTGAATGGTGTATTTAAAGTTGGTCAATTAATATTAGCTATTTTTAATCAACCTTTTAAACCTAGTCACATAGAAACGGATAATGAATATATGATTCACTGTATAAATACTTTTACAGGCATTGAATGTAATAGTTTCTATTGTGCAATGTATACCTTGTTGTCCCATCTAAAGTGTACATAAAACCCGACTCTTATTTGTATAATCATACCTACCATTTTACAGTTCGCGAATTAAGTGTGAACTTTATAATAAACTCTACGATTTTCCCGTTACTGGCTGAATTTTCTTTCGCTTTAAATTTGTATAACCTAATTTTTGACCTAGTCTTTACTTTTGTGAGTTTGCAAATGTGCCGAATTTAACTCAAACTCATTGTTTAGCCTATTGTTTTGGTCATTTTATCCGCTACATTTCTTAGTGATCATTATGCTCTGAACGAGATTTTTAATAAGCATATGCCCAAAAATTATCGTTTAGCATGTCTTCAATCCATTTTTGTCTATAACAAATATACGTATTTATGCCTGTCTACATGTATGTATCCATGTTTGTTTTTCTGGTGATCATAGAGTATGTAATGATCCATGCATTGTATGTATGTATGTATGTATGTATGTATGTATGTATGTATGTATGTATGTATGTATGTATGTATGTATGTATGTATGTATGTATGTATGTATGTATGTATGTATGTATGTATGTATGTATGTATGTATGTATGTATGTATGTATGTATGTATGTATGTATGTATGTATGTATGTATGTATGTATGTATTTCATGAGTAAGTTTTCATGATGTGAGTCACATTTTAATGTGTGTCTAAAGTGTTCTTGTATTTATGTTATGGATCAGTGTATAGTAATGTCTGTGTGTTTTATGTGTCCTGTGTATGTTTTAGATCAGAGTATATTATGGTCTGTATGTCTTGTGTAATACGTATATGTTATGGATAAGTGTATGTTTTACGTGTGGTATTTGTTTTACGGATCTATGTACAATAATGTCTGTATGTTGTATGTGTAATATGTATGTGTTGTGGATTGGTGTATGGCAGTGTATATGTTTTATGTGTAATGTATATATGTTTTTGATCAGTGTATAGAAATGTCTGTATGTTTTATGTTTGGTGTATATGTTATAGAGTAGTGTTTATTAATTTCTGTATCTTTTATGTGTAATGTGTATATGTTATAGATAAGTGTATTGTAATGTATGTGTATTTATGTCCAATATGTATATGTCACGGATCTGTGTATGCAATCAATGTCTGTATGTTTGATGTGTAATGTGTAGGTAACTTTAGGTTAAAAAAACTATTTCTCAACAGAACCAACCTTGCCAAGGGACTAGCGCAAATTTAGTTTTCCATTTTTCTTTTTTCATAATTCTTGAACAGTTCACAAATTCAGGAGCAGATAAAATCAAAAGTCTAAAGGAAATATATAGCCTGTCTCTGCAACATTAATTTGACAACTCAAAGCTAATAAATTGATGATAAATGGCAATGTATCAATTTGACGACTCAAAGCTAATATATAGATGATAATTAGTATGGTATCAAAATGACGACTGAAAGCTAAAATACTGATGATAAATGGCTTGGTATAAAATCATGAAATTTAAATTTTACAAAAATTTTCTGCTTTTTGTGTAGTTAATGCATACTCCCTCGGCTATATTTTATGAATAAAATAGTTATTTAGGCTGTTTGTTATTTTAGTTGAAACCATTTAGATGTTAATAATGCTTACACCTATTTTACCCCGACGACCACACGTAAAGTGGTCCTATCTTAATTAATCCATATGAAATCAATTATCTTATCGCACGTGGTTGCGATATATTCTGCACGTGATAAAGCAATAAACTAATTAATTAAATCTATAGGCCTGTTTCTCACGATGTTCACAAATTGACCCAATTTTTATGTGTGCATCGTTTCGCGTAACATTTTTTGTATCCTCTTTTCAATTTTGCTTTTGAAAAAAATCTTCAGATGTCGTCTGGCAGATTTCATGTGGCGTTGATTTGCTTATCAAAATAAAATGCGGGAAACGTATTTGTAACAACTGTAATGCCTCCTTTAGTAACGATACGTTGGTTGGATAGTGTTTCATACTTAGAATGCAAAGGCCCTCAGAAATAATTTCACTTTTTTAGTGAAAAGGTTGTGATTAAATATATTTCTTGACACATTAGAGGAGATATTTTGTTTATTATGTAGTATAAATGTTAAACGGTATATATCAGGGCACAATTATCGGGAGCCACTCAGGATGTCTGACAATATTCATTACATTATTTTTTCCAATGTGTTACTTGTACTTGTAAATGCTTTATAAAGTTATATTTTCAAATCAGTAGTTGAGCGACACGACACAGCCTCCACCACATATGGTATGGAAATTAGCATAGAAAAAACTAAACTGATGACAAACAAACACCAATGACATCAGTGCAGAAATAAAGGTTAGTGGACGATTGTCATATCCATCTTTCTGTATGCTTGTGAAACACGAACTCTCACATTAAATCTACAAACAAGGATTCAAACGTTCGAAATGAGATGCTAACACAAGATTTTGGGCATCTCATACATTGACACTGTAACCAACGAAGAATTCCGCAACAGGATCCAACGAACCATCAGATCCTATGAAGGCCTCTTGACCAATGTAAAAGTGGAAACTGAAGTGGTACGATCATGTCACAAGATCATCTGGACTGGCAAAAAAAATCTTGCAAGGCACTGTGCAAGGGTGCAGAACAAGTGTCAGACAGAAAAAGAAGTGGGAAGACAACATTAAGGAGTGGAGAGGCATAGGATTTGGAGATTCACAAAACACAAAATGCCGTAGAGAACAAGGAAAGATGGAAAGAATTGGTTGTAAAGTCTGTAAAGTCAAGTGTGGTGCCCCAGCGACCTCTAGGGTTAATGGATTGATGATGATGATGATGATGATGATGATGATGATGATGATGATGATGATGATGATGATGATGATGATGATGATCATGACGACGACGACGATGATGATTTTCAAAATCTGAGATTGGTTATTGTATCTCATGTCTTTAATGGCTTTGACAGCCGCAATACAGATTGTTTTTATCATTGAAGAATACATTTCCCATGACTGTCTTTTTCTAACCCATATTATTCGTACCATTTTGAAGATGCCGTAGGTTTTCCTCATTTTCTCATATTGCTAAAGTCCTTATTATTATTAAACATAAAATGTCCTGCTAGACAAATGTATGGACAATATAAATTTTCAAAAGCCTGAGTATTAATGTTACCTTTGTAATACAGTTATGTTCTGATTGACAAACAAACATAATTGATATAATGAATAATCCCTAATGTATTTTCGAAGATATCGAATTATATTCGTGCTACTATATACTTGAATGTTAAATTATTTGGATTAGGATAATTACGGAATTGTACACGCTCCATGACACACACACACACACACACACACACACACACATATATATACACACACATATATATATATATATATATATATATATATATATATATATATATATATATATATATATATATATATATATATATATATATATATATATAATGATCTTAGGGCACCAACCCTAACGTATCTTTTGTCTTTTATGAGAGCATGAACTTTGTAGAAAATTTTTGAAACATTTGTAGGAATGATGCTGATAAACTATCCAAAATGACCTACGTTACTGAAAATAGGAAAAGCTTTACACAACTTATTGTCACAATCGTCAACCGAATCTCAACACAATTGACCGAACGCATTCTGCTATAAAGACCTTACAATTTTATACAAATTATGTATATTCGCCATCTAATATTTCTGTCCTTATTGAAAACATACAATTCTTAATACTATATTTTCCAGCAACCGCTGGAAAATTTCAGATAAAGTCTTCCATTAGGTATCCTGGAATAAAAATCGTTCAAGTTTGCACAAATGACTCCGATTCGACATCCAGTTTGGTCGCCATTTCTCAAAGCATTAAGTCGAATATGATTAAAATAGATATAATGCCTTCACTCATCTACAACTTTACTATAATAGAAACCCTGAAAATGAAATCTCTTTAAAACAATCTCTATAAAGAATATGACCTAATTTAAGAGAAGAATCCTGGGGAAAAGTCTTTTCTATCTGCACAAATTTTGTTAATCTGTCACCCATTATATCATCATTACTAAAAGTGGAAAACCTTTTGAATGACTTCTAAACAATTGCTCAATGAAATAAAAAAAATTTGACAAAAAGTGCCCTTTGAAGAAAAGTCTTTCTTATTTATACAAAATATGACAATCTGCCACCTATTTGGACTGTCGTTACTAGAAACATAAACACTTTGAATGACATCTTCTGAAAACCAGCTCATCAGACGAATATAACCAATTTTGACAGATAACATAATTGTATAGCGTTCTCTCAGCTTTGTACTATCATATCATCAAATAGGTATAACAGAAAAATAACATGGATAAACGTTAAGGCATGTGTATTGCTAATCATCAGGTACACTTCAATCAGCTCAAAAGCATTATGATAGATTTGTGGAAATATTTGAATAGGATAAATAAAAGAAAATTCTCAAGTAATTTCGTTCCTGAAAAAAATCCCCAACAATAGCTGCTGATTGTTTCAGTCAATAATTATTGTAAAATTAATACAGGTCATGAACCGACTATTTCAGTAACGGATGTGTCTTTTTTAGAATTTGAATTACTCATACAGTATCTTTAAATAGTGATTTTGTGCTTTATTTGGACTTCTATACATCCATATTCCTCTAGTAGTTCATTCTGTACATGCCAGAGAAACACACACGACAAAATTCAATGTTAAAATACGTTGAGCAGTTTGGCCTAAAGGTGTGATCCAATACAATCCGGAATAAATGTCTAGCGCTGTGATATCACACAATATGCATGTTTAAAACAAAACAAACAAACGAATTCTTACTATCCAATATTGTGACTATCAGACGTGCTCTTTTCTTGACCAGTTTAGTGCATAAAAAACCATTGTAAAAGCCCATAGTGATTAATAATTTTCGTCTAAAAATCTCATGACCATACTTAAGGATTGAATGGACTTTTGGCTCAGCTAAATTGGTATTAAATTTTATAACAACAATTAATATTTAATCTAAGATGAGAAAAATGCGCCCACATGCCTCATCCACGTACAATTTAGTAAGTCTAAAACTAATGGCATGACCACACTTTCTAAACAAGGAACGTTGACATTTTCGATACTTCGGAAGTGCTTTTGCACACCTTGGTGGGAAGTCGTGAACGTGTTCCGATTGAAAGTCACCAAGGTGCCCTGTCAAAGTAAAACATGTAACTTTACAAGTTTCACATATTACTATGTAAGCACTGGTAAGTTCATATTATATGTGATACTGCATCCTTTATTAAAAAAAGTGCTTGCTTAGAAAATTAAGTGCAGTTCAGTCATCAAACTATAAGGATAATAGGTAATAAATAAAGTACAATTTAATTTAAAACAATTTAAACTTTAACTTGAAAGCTGTCAGTGCTGTATATGAACTAATGTTTCTATGCTTTTGGGGCTTGACATCGTGCCAACTTGTACCCAAAACAAGGAAATGTAAGCCATTTCAGCACACAAATATTCCAACCAAGGATTCATTGAGAAAAAAATCTTCCAGAACTTCCAATAAGTGTGTGGTTTACTCAGTCTCTATGTTCATTATATTTTTACACAATTCTTGATAGATGCTGGATCAATGCTTAGTTTCATCTCGTTTTGATCAAAGTATTCTCATCTTATTACGTGACACAATATTTTACTTTCTCGCGTCAGAAGATATACAGCATACTTAGAGGTTAGCAAGCATTTTTTCTTCTTCCTGTCTTTGGCTTTTTAAACTGTTCGAAGTTAACTTCGTACTCTTAAATACATTTTCCATACCCATCAAAAGAAACTATTTATAAATAAATAAAGCCCACCAACTGCTGTCACGGTGACTGTAGAAACATTCAGTATTTATCAGAGAAAAAACTGAATCTTAGACTACCAAATACATATCCATAACATTCATTACAAACAGCTGGTAGAACCAATGAAAGCAGGTAAACATTTACAGTCAGAAAATCTTATCGTTGAAAATTAGTATTAAACGTCATAAATAATCGTTATCATGCATGACCGCACGCACACAGGGGTAGGAGATTGGTACTTGTCCCTCTCCCACACTGGATTTCACCTATGAACATGTTTTGGCTTACATCTGTAAAACTTAATAGCAGACCAATAAATATTTCCGACCCCACCCTCACAATAACCATGCGAGCACAAATGTTATCATGTACGCATGCCTGTCCAAGCATGAATTTCATTAATGTCCATTCCAATCATCTCCTCCACAGACAAGCAGGTTGTTGTATACAACAAATAACTAAATACTGTATCATAATTTGAGTAGACGTTTGTATACATTGTTCAAAAAATGAAATTTATATAAGCTGTATCCATGTTTTTTTCAGAACGATAGAAAAAAATACTTGTTCAAAATTAATTGTAAACAGAAAGGGTTAAGTCGACGATTACGATATTGCACGTTTCCGATCATCGCACTGGTCCTCTAATCTCACTGTGCACTCTACATAATTTTAAAGTGCATTATTATTATTATTATTATTATTATTATTATTATTATTATTATTATTATTATTATTATTATTATTATTATTATTATTATTATTATTATTTTAATGGTGATAGTCGCATTCTTGGTCACATTTTGAATTATAAATACGTTCGTAACACCATCCACTGCATTGTGCCATCGTTACTGCTTGCCTTGAATGAAAATGATCATCTACAAAATTTTAAAAACTAACAGCTTTTTCTTGCAGAATATTTGTTTCAGGGTGGCAATGATACTGACTGTATGCGAGATTGCCAGTATCGGTTTCAAATATGAGTTTCTGACATGTTGATTCTACTTGTTATCACTTGTAAATAATACCACGCAGGATATTTTGAGGGGAAAAATATTGCCCCGGGATTCCATAGTCTTATCCCCAAATAAACCGAACTATTGCACTCGATTACGTACTGAGCATTAGCAAAGCTTCAATTAGGTGCAGTCAGTGCTTTTTACCACCATCGAAGAACGTCCAAAGGAAACCGATTAACCACGTGTTCTTGTATCTAGGTGGTATGAAAAAAAGAAAAGAAAAAAAGAATCACTCTTATGTACAGAAGCTGGCGTCTTAAATTCCTCTTCAATAGGAATATTTTATTTCTTTCGCAAGTCTCATGACTGAAGTCTAATAGTTGTTAAACGAAACAAAACCCCATAAAATATATAAAATAATAATGCATATTCTGTGGATATAGTAAATGGACATTAATAGGTCTTAGTGGAAATGTAATGACCCTACCGTTTGATCATTTGGTGGATTATTCTTTAGATCCAAATTTATTTGCAAATTATGTTTCGTAAGCACGCAATGTTTCATTCATAGTCTGTACGAATTGGTTTGTGCGAATGCAACATGCACGTTGTATTCGTACCACTTTATCTTTTCATCGAATTGATTAGATCCGTGCACGTGTTCAAATGACAGGTTAAAAGGACCAGTAATATTTGTGTAATAATCTTTATGATCACAGCAAAACCCATTTTCATCAACACACTCATCATCATCATCACTGTAGTCGTCATCATCATCACCATATTTGAACTTCACCATATGATTGATACTAAAAGACAAATGATACAGGGTAATGTGGAGTAAATATTGTCACCGAAATGAGAAGTAGTATGGGTCTACATTAAAACTAACATTCTTATATATGGTAAATAATACTTCTCTCAAATGCTTATGCTCTGCTAGAAAGCCCATAAACAATAATATTCTAAACAATACGTCATTCTAGCTTTGATTAAATTATTGTTAAAAACTTGCAAACTTTGACACTAAGCGCATAAATAGAAGTTTCTTACTAAAAAAGAGAATTCTGGACCTGGCATGTCGATTGCAGTCAACTAAGTTGATATTCACGTAATAACATTTGTAAATGTTACATATTTTACGTATTATGCAATTGTTGTTGTTGTTGTTGTTGTTGTTGTTGGGCTTAACGCCATTTTTCAGCACACGATAGGCTATTCATGGCGGCCAGTATTAATGGTGGAGGAAGAAACCGGGAAATCATTGGAAAGAACCACCGACCCACGAGAAGCTACTGGCAAGCTTTCCCACATATCCACATTCGCCGAACCCTAGACTCGAACACACGCAGACGGAGGTGAGATGGCAGTAATCCGTAACGGAAAGCGCTTTAGACCACTAGGCCACTCGGGGCCCCCGTATTATGCAATTAATGAACTGTCTCGAGTTAGCATCAAAATATTCAGAAGAAAATGATTCGTGATAAAACATACAAATATCCAATGCACCAGTATATACTCCCATTTAAATGGAGTGCAACTGAAAACATCATAGACCCTGATCTACCGTCTCATAATCCGCCGGTAGATCAGGGTTTATGTTGTTTGTTCTACTGATTGCTACAAACAAAACTGTAGACACCCTGATCTGCCAGTGCATTTTGCGATTGCGAATGTGGGTCTGTGCTGTTTTCAGTAATAGCGATTACGACCGATATGTGAAATGGTTCCGTATGCTTGCACCGAAGCCTTTCTCTAAATATGTGCGACAGGTAATTTTTTTTCTTGTTATGAAATCGTTTTATATGTCTAGGTTAAGTTATTTAGTAATAATATTTTATTCGTTTACACGATTTCTAGCAAGATAAACACATTTTACCTTAGTTGTTTGTTTTTCGGGTCAATAGATCCAGCTTGCAATTGATATATACCTCGAAGTTGTTTAAACAATCTGAAAAGTAATTATAGGTTCTTCATGTGACGTATTTACTAGATACCACAGTAAATGATATGGTACCAGAAATTATACAATATTAACTACATGAGAAGTTTGGGTTTAAAATGGAAAACTACTGCATATAATATGATACAAATTTTTAATACAGTTTGATAGGAATCATTCAGGTCATGTGGTAAGATTTCCACCATTGAAATGTATGTATGTATGTATGTATGTATGTATGTATGTATGTATGTATGTATGTATGTATGTATGTATGTATGTATGTATGTATGTATGTATGTATGGATGGATGGATGGATGGATGGATGGATGGATGGATGGATGGATGGATGGATGGATGGATGGATGGATGGATGTAACCTGAAAGAACACGAAATATTTTGTTTTCATGTGCTCATCTTTGTCGTGATTTGCAGTATTGTATTGAGGACGTTTCCTGCTTCCTTGATAGATTCATGTACTAGCCCATCATTCAGATAAAAAATATACATATACAATTCAAGTATTACACAACAAAGGTAGGTTACAGCAGCATGTATACTGAAACAATTGCGTATGATCACTTCCACTCTTGTACTTATGTCTCTCCGCTTTTCTTTATAATTACATCTGTGGAATCATTAGTTGTAATCCGCAACATGTAGCCAGTATTGTGTTGATGCGCAATTTAAATAGTCAACGCTACAACCACTACTGCTTCTGCCACTACTCCCCTTATTGTCGTCGTCAAACGTATTAAAATCATTGGATCATGGAAAATATTGTACCTTTATGAAGCTTGCGTTCATCCGACTGACGAGCATAAACGTTTGTGGGTTTGGTGTGCGTGTCAAAAGGAGTGGTGAGGTGTGAGTGGTCTCTCTTTTTTGACTAGACAAACAAGCTAATCAGCTAGCTAACTGCCTAGCTCTTGTTACTAACTAGCTGTTTTGACATAATGAAAATTTAAAGAGAGAGAGAGAGAGAGAGAGAGAGAGAGAGAGAGAGAGAGAGAGAGAGAGAGAGAGAGAGAGAGAGAGAGAGAGAGAGAGAGAGAGAGAGAGAGATAAACAAATGAATATTAATAAATTAGTAAGATAGAAAAACAGCAAATTTCATTTGTATGTTTTTGTAAATCGAGCAGGTTCGAAAAAGAAAAGTCTACTTTTGAGAGTTAACTGTCCGTTTCCAGCAACGTTATAAAAAAAGTCTTAGCACTAACCTGTCTAGTAGATGAACTTCCTGCCTTAAAATTATATATACTGGTTAAAAGATTAACTGATGAAAATTTAAAATTAAAGAGTTATTAAAATTTTATTTAATTTAAAGTTTTCTATTTACAAAAATGTATTGCTAATTACTTGCTAATATATTTACCTCTAAAATCCTCTTTAGGAAAAAGCTGAATATTCTTTTTAAAACTACTTTCGTAAGATATAAAATATAAGATTAATGTAAACACACGCACATATAGGCACTCACATGCACACAGGTACACACATTCATGCACATTCACACGCAGATGTGAGAGGTAGATTCTATTAGAAAATGATAAATCTTAATCAAAGTCATTCTAATGACTTGATGGATCACATTTTGGTGTTAAAGAAAATATTATTATTAAGTTCAACGATTAAAAAATAATTTGTACCTGATCAATTTTTCCAATTATAATTATAGTCCTCACCACCTCGAGAAAAGCGAAAAATGTCTCACGGTTTACTTAAAAGGAATTTATATAGATAACGAAGAACTATTCAGTATTTCTTAAGCGTGATTGAGTGTTGACGATCCTATGACAAAGTTGATACAGAAAAGCTTGGCAGTGTCCATTCATATCAGCATGTACTGATAAAAATTGCATCTATCAAAATTTAAAACACTCTCCATTCATTTTCCTTATAATATTATTGCTAATTAGAAACTATCCATTCTTGACTTATGACAGGTAAAATTATATTGCTTTCCAAAAACACTGTATAAAGGTAACTGCAATGTTGATCAAGGTTAATTGCATTTTGAAATATATGATAATGAGATAATTTCATGCGGTATGTTTGGTATTTTCTACTACTCCACTGGAAAGGTTTCACTCTCACAACAAACTGTAAATAATTGATTTAAATATTGCGTGTGTCTCTAAAGCTGCTGAAATTATCAAAGTTTTCATCCTCATTAATTAAAATAATTAATTAGGCTATATACTTCTCATGCCAAGTTTTGAAAACTATCATTCGTTTATCAAGTTTAAAGTGGGAATTATACCAATTATCGTATGTACTTGTTGATCAGTCTAGTGTAACCGCAAACTGCATAAACCCGATATGTCGTTGCATAATACGCCTGTAAATCAGGGTGTATGTTGTTTGTTCTACTAACATCTAACAAAATGCATAGATTCAGGCCTGATGGCTGTATGCACTTTGCAGTTGAATTCAACTTATACGATGGTAGGTCAGTCTTAGATGTCTTAGATTCACTATGGGCTAAAGGATTGCGGCTTTTCAGCATCGATCATGCCGTAATAAGGTCTCTCCATAAATGAATCAGTGATTTAATAATTTTTTTTTGCAATTTTACTAAGATGCTTCTTGCTATAATGGTAAAATATTTCCATTGAATATGTATAATCTTTGAAGAAAAAATGTTTTCCAAGTAAAATACTTTCTTTATACTATGACAATAAGAACGTTACAAAAATTATGTAAAGCTGATATTTTCAACCCTTTAAGCCGAACAAAAATATATTGTTATTTATATAAGCAGTGACTTTATTTCAGATTTTAACGTTTCGAAGTAAATTACTATTAAATGGCGAGAAAGTGCGAGAAATGCCATCCTTTAATTTCGACAATTAGGATGTGTGTTATTCATTCTTTAATGGTCCATAAAAACTCACACGTCAACAGAGCAATCATAAATATGGATGCAGTTTTAAAATATTTTCTTTATTTTTTCCACCGACTTACATTTGTTTTATAGCAAACGACTACAATCTTTGAGTAGCAAAGTTTTTGTTGAACGATTTATTCGTTACTTACTAAAAGATTATTGTTGCATTGTGTGTCACATTGCTTTTTTGAGCTGTATACATTCATACCCATAATTCACGAATATGTGATATCGAACTAGAATCAGATTGTCTCCAAATAACAGCAGAACACTCGGCGAAGAAAACTATTATCTATGAGCACTTAATTGCAGTGAACTATGCGTACATTAAGAACTACGCTGATATCTAAACATTCTGTTATGGAAATTTATTGACTTGTAAAGCGACAAATTGAAAATTAGCTTTGCGAGGGTTATCCGTTCAGATCATCGCCCAAACTCAATTAACGACCATTGCCTTCGGTGACGGTATGCAATTAAATGCCACTACCTATGCAAAACTGTTTCTTTACTGGATACCGCTAAGATCTAAGATAGAGCAACAGACCAATCACACTGATAGGAAATAAACCGGTAGAGCCAATATAAGTCTACGTTGACAAGGAGAATAATGTGTGTACCGAGACATTTTTACTTAACATATCTGATACAGATGATCTGTATTTAATTATTTCCCAATAAATACATTGAACTGATACGAAAACAAACTTGTTTTTAGCACTACCAAAATAACAAATGTAAAAAATGACATATCGATTAAGATGCTTCTATTAACTTTTCACCACGAGATTGACTGAACATTACAACTATTGAAATAGTAATGACTAAAAATATGCCCTCTACAGAACAGAAACTGCTACAACTACTACTACTAATACTAATACTATACTACTACTACTACTACCACTGCTACTACTACTATCATTGCTGCTACTATTACTACTATTGCGACAAAGACTAAAAAGACTATACAAGTTTGCAAACAGTTTTAGGAACAAAAAGTACTTGTAAAACTTGCACTAACGCCAATACTACAAGATTTAACCGTTTGCCTATTGGTTAGAGCGTACAACTCGGATGCGGGAGGTCGTGGATTCGATCCCCAGCCGAGTCATACCAAAGACATAAAATGGTACTAAGAGCTGCCTCGCTTGGCGCTCAGCATTGAGAGGTTAGTGTTTGGACTGGACGGCCTGGTGTCAAGATAATGTGTCCAGGTGGGACATCATGCTACATGTCTGCGGCATGATACCCCAGTGCTAGACATCACTATAAAGTGCCACACGGAAGACAGCGTAGCGATAGGACTGAAAAATTGGTTAAAGCTACGTTAATAACCATCATAGTCAAAATACTGTAGCATGAATATTATCATCTTTTTGCATAATTATTTATGTCAGCAAATGTGACCGAATATATTCAATTTTCCACCAAAACATACATCAAATAATTACATGTAACCATCATTTATTCAGCCGTTATATCACCCTCACCCGCAGACTAGAACATACATTCATATATACCATGAAGGGTTGAAAGACGTTTCAGGTAATGCCAAAACATATTTTAAAAATCACTTTTATTTGCTTTCCTGACCGCTCCGGTGGTTTTAGTGGTTAGAGCGGATGCGAACGGTCGCCGCTTCGAACTCAGGCCCAGTCATTCAAAGTCTTGTATAAATGGCACTAGCAACTGCCTCGCTTTGCGCTCAGCAGTAAGAGGTTAGTATTAAGACTGGTCGGATTGGTGTCAAGATAATGTGGCTGGATGGGACATCAGGCTAAATGTCTGCGGCATGATGCCCCAGTGCTGGACATCACTATATACTGACACACTGCATACGTCGTAGCGATATGATTGAAAAATTGTTAAAATTACGATAAAAATATAAATGACACACACACACACACACACACACACACACACACACACACACACAGAGGAACCCATATGAACACACGCACACGTACACATACACACACACTTTCCTGATTCCTCACCGTTTCCAATAAATCCCTGATTGTCCGCTAATTCCAGCGAATCACTGATTCCCCCACTGTTTCCATTATATCAAGCATCTGACGTCTAAGCTTATCAAAGGCCACATAAATGCAAACTGATAACTCTCGAGAAATGTCCAACACTGAGTCGTGATGACCAATTCACATTCGTGGTATACATTTAAAATTTGTCTATCAAACTGTTACTTTAAGGCATTAAAAGTATTTGCCCGAAATTCAATATACTAATATGATGTCCCCATGAATAAATTGGTTTGATTTCATTCGCTAAAATTGTAATTTTGGATTGGCTGTAAAATAATAAAACAAATTACAAATATGTTAAATAAGGAAGCCATTAGGTCTAATATTAAATTACCTAAAATATTAAATAAAAATGTCCAATATTAAATAAGGAAGTCCAATATGAAACAAGGAAGTCCAATACGAAATATTGAGGTTAATTGTTAAAATAGAAGTCCATAGATCAACAAGTTAGCACAAGCAAGATATTAATTACGACAATATAAAAATCACTTTCGCATACAAAGGTGGCGCAAGAGAATATAAACATTTATTTTTGGGAAGTTTTGTTAATGTGAGTGTCACCATATAATACATGCAACACATATCGCGTGACTGATCTTAGTGTAAAAGTGACTACCGCATAGAGGTAATTATTATGGCAGGTTGGACTGCTATGCAAGATTAAGCTATTTATTTATTTTTAGAGCTTAACGGTCATAAAGAACTAACATTCTGACAAATGTGACAGCTGTATGTTCAAGGCATGCTGGTACACCCGTCACTGAGTGATTGCAAAATTTGTTGAAAATCCTACTTCCATTTCCTATTTTAAATTCTTTCTAGAAACCATGTTCAGAGTATAGAGTTACAGTCTACGAAAATATTTAACCATCATGGACGATCATCTACGCGAGGGCTTTTGGGATATAACAATTCCCTTTAATGTTAGCAATAATTGTAGAATCATTTAAGGTTGATTTTCGGATGAAATGCAATTTGAATGTATAGTGTTTGATCACTTTTTTTTTCAAGCTAATCGAGGAGAACCACGACTATGAAAGTAGAGATAATAAATATGTTGAAGAATGAGGATTGCTATTATTTGTAAATGTATAGTGACAATTATTTGTTGAAAAGGAAACAGGTCATTTAGCGACTTCTAAATATGCCATATTTGCAACCTATATTGTATAATTTAAAAAAAAACAAAACAAACTTTCTTCTTGACTAGTAATTCTAAGATCGAAAGTACCAGAGTTTATTGTTAATAACTGCCTTCCATTACAAGTGCGTGTAATTTTATGTAATTACCTCGTAGGGACCATAAGTTTAGGTTCACCGCTTTCCGGTTCATAAATGTCAGGGAACTATTTATTATGATGATTTCAGTAGCATTTATCATACCACAAGCATTGTTAATGTGACAGAGGCCACCTATGCCTAATCAGTTTCTTACGATAAGAGTAAAAGACGAGACCGGGGGTGATAAATACGTGTGGGTGCACTCCGGGTACCTCATACCAGTGAAGAATGGTAAATTTACTGTTAGAAATCACTAGGGAAATGTTAGATAAGAATTTGGCAATAAAAATAAACTATCGTGCTTACGTACGAATATATATATATATATATATATATATATATATATATATATATATATATATATATATATATATATATATATATATATATATATATATATATATATATATATATATATCGTTGTGGCATGAGCATTCCAGTAACTAAATAGCAGTCCTTTAAGAATACCAGTAATAAAGAGATTATAAATTATGTTATACCCTTGGATTGTGAAATATGCCTTGAAACACAAGCATATCAGCATTCACTCTTATGCATAGAATATCTGGTTATCAAAAAATTGTTTATATATATATATATATATATATATATATATATATATATATATATATATATATATATATATATATATATATATATATATATATATATATATATATATATATATATATATATCTTTGTGTACATCAGACATATTCCCAAATTAAAGTTATATTTCCAAAGTAAAAGTTTATTTAATACACAAGATAAACCGTGACTGATAATATGGGACAAGCTGGACAGATATGATACATCGAGTTCGTAGTAGTAATAAAGCAAAACACAATTTTCGATTCTAAATATAGAGAGACGTCATGCTTTAAAATGATTCTACCCGCGAATCATATGCTGATAGATAGTTAAAGTTGCACGGTTTTAATAAAACCGTTAGTTTCATTCTTCAAAGTATGTTAGGCAAATGTGCCGAAACCTTTCGTAAATATTTTAAGATCGAAATCGCCCCACTATTTTTATAATGTAATAATTCATTTTGATGTTTTCCACCTTTTCCGTTTTGAAAATTGAAGCTTGTTGGTATTGCACACATAGCGGCACTTACCCATGAAAAGAGGGCATAATATTTCCCATCAGTCTTGATTTTATCTCCAGGTGCACAGTGGAAGAGTATCAGAGTTCTAATAACCTGTAGCCCAAGGTCTTAACGGGATATTGCCTCGCAATGGGTTATAATTAAATGTAATAACGCTCGCGTTCATATTCGTGATTACTATCTTCTGTGCTCATGGCTATTTTACGTAGCTTAGGGAAGATTTTCAATCACAGTTGAAAGTGGTGAAGATATAAGATGGGTATATTTTGGTACGATAATAGGTAACAATAAATGGTTTCATTTCATGTCAATGACATCTTATTAATGAGGTTTGTTATCTTGATATTATCATTATTTACAATCTGATTATGCCAGAAAGCAAAGAAGCAACTGCATCAGCAACCCAACGCTGAAAATAAAAAGACAATGCATGATTTTCAGTCTCTATAAATTCCGGTGCGAGTTAAAAATTCGTTTTTCTTATTATGGTAAATGTGTGTGTGTTGTTGTTGTTTTCGCTTTTCCACTTCATGGCTGGACTGGAGTACTTTGATTTCATGAAATGTGTGAAACAAATGTACGAAATACAGTCATTATTTTGAAAAAATACACAATTTGAAGCATGGTATGTAAAAGCTATTATTGTAGGCAGACATATTTATATGCGCAATAAAAAACTTGCTTTGTATTTGTACTGTTTGCATTAATTTGGCATTAATGCCTTCAGCTCTGTTCTCATTTGGCATCAATGCCTTCAGCTCTGTTCTCATTTGGCATTAATGCCTTCAGCTTTGTTCTCATTTGGCATCAATGCCTTCAGCTCTGTTCTCATTTGGCATCAATGCCTTCAGCTCTGTTCTCATTTGGCATCAATGCCTTCAGCTCTGTTCTCATTTGGCATCAATGCCTTCAGCTCTGTTCTCATTTGGCATCAATACCTTCAGCTCTGTTCTCATTTGGCATTAATGCCTTCAGCTCTGTTCTCATTTGGCATCAATGCCTTCAGCTCTGTTCTCATTTGGCATTAATGCCTTCAGCTCTGTTCTCATTTGGCATCAATGCCTTCAGCTCTGTTCTCATTTGGCATCAATGCCTTCAGCTCTGTTCTCATTTGGCATTAATGCTTTCAGCTCTGTTCTATTTTGGCATCAATGCCTTCAGCTCTGTTCTCATTTGGCATCAATGCCTTCAGCTCTGTTCTCATTTGGCATTAATGCCTTCAGCTCTGTTCTCATTTGGCATTAATGCCTTCAGCTCTGTTCTCATTTGGCATCAATGCCTTCAGCTCTGTTCTCATTTGGCATTAATGCCTTCAGCTCTGTTCTCATTTGGCATCAGTGCCTTCAGCTCTGTTCTCATTTGGCATCAATGCCTTCAGCTCTGTTCTCATTATGCATTAATACCTTCAACATTGTTCTCATTTGACATTAATGCATTCAACTCTGCTCTCGTATGCAACTGAAGAGTACAGTTTGGGAAAGAGCGCCATTTGGGATTCATAGTTATTGTTATTTCATTGTTTGATCGTCTCAGATTGATTGCTGAATTCTTCCTGGGATTAAAGCGTAAAAATGGTTAAACATGACCATAAGACAATGTTATAATGACGATTGGTTTATCTTACTTTATCTATAATTGTTTGAACTGTTGCCTTAATTTTGTGTATTCATTTCATAGTAATTAACCACAGACTTATGGCGATACAGGTAATATATGATTATGGTGTAGGGGAGAAAAATAAATCACAATCTGTCTGGCCATAATAAATGTAAAATTCGGGAGTTGGCTTCTAAGTATTTACTATGACATAAATCTTATTTATATCCGTTGGAGTTCGTGTTTATCAATTATTAAACAAAAAGCTGTCTAAAGTGCCCACCTTTCAAACAATCTATTTTTTTACTTTTTATACATGCTTTGAGTAAGTAAATATTATGAGTGAATGGAACCATGCTCATGTCGTATATGTTTTAGGTTGATTAGATTTGTTTGTGAATGAACTAAAGAAGCTGTTTCATCCATTTTAAAGTAAAGATGATACAGTGAAAAATGTGGACAAATTCACTGTTAAAAACGAACGTGTAAAACTAGCAGACACATGAACATGACATTGTTAGCAACAAACACAGAGACACAGTAATTTAAAAACCATTGTGATCATTTCAACAGGAGAGGTATTCGTAACATTTTGTAAATAGAATGGTCAAAACTATAAAAATAGCATAATAAAGCATTCTGAGGCCAAGAGCTATTGCATATTTATCAGAGACTTACCATTTTACAAGTAAGTCAAAACACTCAATTCGAAAAAAATGCAGATTAAGGTTTTGGTAGGGCACTGATTGGGTCAGAACCATTAAGTTAAGACGACGAAAACGTATTATTTCCGCTGGCTAAAAAAGACTGTCAAACAACATTTTATTTTTGCAATTTTTCCCCGTTTTAACTATCTTGATACAATGTTAGACTAGTAACAGAAGACAAACTGTTTGATACGGATCATACCAGGTCTCTCCAAAAGCGATCATGCAAATGACCGGGTACAAACTTCTTTAGTTGGTATAAGAATGGTAATAAATATACTTACATTATGCATTTTGAATTTCCTTAAAATGTTCTTTCTTAGCTCTGCAAATCCCAATGACCCATGTCATGGAAAATCTGATACACACCTAATATGAAATGTAATTTCGACGACATTCAAACTGAAATCACACTCTTCCTACTGCATTGAACTGACCTTATAAATACAGTTGATCATATGCAGAAAAGCATAATTATGTTGGATCGAAAGAAAACCAACTCAATCCATTCCAGGTTGACTGGAAAAGGCTTTTCCAATGCGGATTCATTCAAAACAAGACTCGAAATTTTTATTTCAAGCAAACTAAAATTATATTTTTTAAAATTAATGTTGTTCGCGCGATGATGTTCAAATATCGCTGGTCCGTGTTATGTGCACATTAAAATTGTTACTGTATTGACCAATCTAAGGTTGTGTATTTATTTTGAAATATATCATAAATTCAATTACTTCGTTTCTGGTTCTGTATTTTGTTATTATTAATTCTTAGGTAGAAAAACGAAAGGAATATATAAAGAAAGGTTACTGCATTTATATGGAAATATGAACTCGTTTTTTTTCCGGACTATTACTGTAGTCCCCAAGCTTATGCAGAATTACTCAGAAAAAATCGCTTGTATTTACCCATACGAATCCAACAACCTATAAATATAACACGTTTAGTCAATTTCAAGCACTCGCTTCGAAAGTTTGGGCTAACTAGATTTGCCTTGATCTTTACTGTTGTAACCTCACATCCGACATATCACGCAAATATCTATCTAACGTTTTGCTGCTGCAATATTTTTTCCATGAAATTGTTACAAATTGTCACACATAACAACATTATAAACTATAGAATATAGAATCTGTGTTCAGATTATTGAACTACACCATGAACAACTAGTATCAAAGGCTGGCAGGTTTATGCATCTTACTCCGAGAAACTACTTTTTTCACAAATAAAACTTCGAGTTAATTATAAAAGACTCAAAACTTGCAACTTTTAAGTAGGGACTTGTATTTCTTTCTCAGGTGAATGGTTTACCAATATGGCGATGTCCTATGCATTGTTAAAGTCTTCGTTTGCGTAGAAAGAGTGCAAGTATCTGTTACAAGTGTGCAAATAAAACCATGTGTGCAAGCATAAGTCAAAACATTTTAAATAAAAGAAAGAAATGATTTGTACTAAGAGGAATAATCCATACATACCTGACTTGAAAGGCAATATTGAGGGATCACACGCATTAAATTGACGTTCTTTTTTTTCTTTAATCAGCGTGTTCAGCTCATCATAAGAATTTTGGTGGGATCTAGCACCTGAAAAAGAATATAAAAATAGAACTATGGCTTACTATCGAAATAAGAATGTTGCTAGATGAAACTGTGCAAACTTCAGCCTGATATCGAGTTTGAAATGCAAACACTAACATGCTAAGACCACTACATTTCTATACAACATATTCAAAGCTTGCAGATCAAATATAACTCTTAGAGCTTTTATTTGGCAGGTCGCATATAAACCGTATGTCTTTGACAACACAGTATGATATCCACTGAAAAAAGTGTTTTGTATCCCGACTCAAATAGGCTCCTTTGCTCTTTTTCACGAATCTGTACAAAATACCGTCATAATAAAACCTTATAAAAGTTACATAATAGTCATTATAGGCAAACAAGCCACCATCTAGATATTAAATACACACAACTTAGGCTACAAATATGATAATATTTTCTTTTGAAGAGAAGAAAACAGTCTATATTTACTTTACCCCATGAGACAGATGTCAATTATCTTATTTTAAAAATTATGTCCCATTGCTTGATATGCAATGAAGGGATCAATGAATAAATTTTAAAGACGAAAAGTTAGAATAATGTTTAAGGGAGATCATTCTTTCTCTCGCTTTTTTTTCTGCTTAAATTTTAAAACAAATAGAAGACACTATATTATTCCCGTATCCAGCATTACAATCGAGACGTCATCAATAAGCTATTATTGCTATGACGTTATAAATATACAGCGAAGACTGACTCTAATATTTACACGTAACATTCAAGGAACACGGTTTTGTAATTGATTTTTGAAAAAGTATCAATTGTATAATGACTACCGTGTAATACATGTTTTGGGACAAATAAAACTATAATTCGAATCACGATCTTCTGTGCAGGAGTAATGAATAAGCCATAAAGTTAATGAATATATCGAGTTTTAAAAACTGCTTTAATACGTAAAACTTTTATCGATTGCAGTTTTGTCTTCCGTTGAATTTTTATACTTTCTATGGAACAGAAGAGAACTTGTGTAAATCTTTCGACCACTGATGCATAGTATCGGATTGGAAGATAAGTTCTCAAATATTCATAAGTTTCTTAATACGACAAATTTTAAAAAAATAATGCTCGAAATATATTTTGTATATAAATGATGTGATGTTTTGATTGTAGAAAGCAGTAGTCTAAAAGCACACCTTGTTATTTATGTTCAGAAATATTGTATTGTCGACATGCCATGGATTTTATATGAAATATTTCTTGGCTTGAATATTGGAATCAATGTTTACTGTGCTGTTGTGTCCTACACGAAGAGGTAGAGTATGATCTACCTTATGAGTGACAATTAGCAGCTAAATAAAAAATAAAAAGATAAATAAATAAATTATATATATATGTGTGTGTGTGTGTGCGTACGTGTATATATGTATGTTGTATGTATGTATGTATGTATGTATGTATGTATGTATGTATGTATGTATGTATGTATGTATGTATGTATGTATGTATGTATGTATGTATGTATGTATGTATGTATGTATGTATGTATGTATGTATGTATGTATGTATGTATGTATGTATGTATGTATGTATGTATGTATGTATGTATGTATGTATGTATGTAAGTTTCAGTAGATAACACTGAAAGGCAAAAAAATAATAATTCCTGTACAGTTTACCAGGGCTTTATCTTACTCCGGACAAAAGAAAAAAAATGTTAACACATTACTCTCAAAGCAACATGATAACAAACCACTGTATCTTGAGCCGAGACAAAATTGTATCAAAAACTTATTTAGGCTTCCAATTCGATACATCGCAAACTAGTTCCGTCCATGGAATTAAAAGAAAGACCCTTACTGGACAAATACGATATTATTAAGTTTTTTCCATAGCGTTGCACATACTAAAGAAACTATTTCTTTTATTATTTAGCTCCAGTCTGATTGTATGTCTTTTTCAATGTCCAATGTGACGAAACAAATATGTCAGTTAAGTTTTTTTTTAATAAAAAATCATTCAATACTATTTTTATTAATAGGAACACATAAAATATAATTGACATGAGTTCAAAAGTGAGACATTTGTCTCTTGAAACCTGATGGTTAAAATACAGAGAAACATTATCCGCGTGTTGTTGGATTAGAACGGACTGAAATTTTATTGATATGACTCATAGTCTGGGACATTGTTCAAAAGCTGACGAAAGAACGACATGTCACCAACTATCAGTTCAAAATTACCCCGAGGGCTTTGGAACAATAGAAAGCTGGGCAACTTCACATACACTATTTAATGAGTAATACTTTCAATTTAAAATATATTATAAACATAAAGAAATCAAACTGAATCAAAATTAAAGCTTTATTGGGTGTGATTAAAAATCTAACTCCAACCTTCTTATAGAAAAAGACCATACCTGGATATAAAAAACACTTGTACAATGCATGTAAATAAAAACCGTTAACCATGAGATTATAAATTAAGTACATATTGCCTTTCTTTGGAAAGTAATATCGTATGCAAAAAGTATATTTTATTTTCAAGAATTCTACAGAATTATACAAAAGTGAAAAGTGCATTTATTCTCTCTCTCTCTCTCTCTCTCTCTCTCTCTCTCTCTCTCTCTCTCTCTCTCTCTCTCTCTCTCTCTCTCTCTCTCTCTCTTTGCTTACGTATGAAAATTGAGCATGTATGCCTACTCACCCTTTTACTTACCTTCATAATTACATACTTACTTAACGACCAACCGACAAACAGACTGACTGGGGCCCCGTGTGACCTGGTGGTCCAAAGCGCTCACCGTTACGAATCACTGCCACCCCACCTCTATCAGAGTGGGTTCGAGTCTAGGATAGGGCCAATGTGGGTATGTGAGAAAGCTTGCCAGTAGCTTCTCGTGGGTTGGTGGTTCTTTCCGGGATTTTCATGGGTTCTTCCTCCACAATTAATACTGGCTGCCATGTATATGCTATTTTGTGCTGAAAAATGACGTTAAACCCTACAACAACAGCAACAACAACTACAAAAGCATCAACAATCAGACCGACTATTCCAGCGCTTAATTATTTACTTATTTTTTTAAAGAAAAGAAACTGCTCAATTGCCAATGTGCCGCTGCAGAGTAAAAATCTAATCACACATCTCTGTCACTGTTCATGTTCAGATGCCTTGAGATTAGTTTTGACATTGAAAAATCCCCTCAGGATCGTCGCAAAACAATATCTGGAATAACAACTTTCACTAAGCTCCTTATCATTTCCTTTTAACTTAATACTATCTTTTCCTAGCAAGACTTTAGGCAAATGTTAATATTTTCATGTCAAATATCTCAAAACAATCCCTAGAGAGAGAAAGAGGCATCATCGAGACTAATGATTTTGTCGTCTGTGAACAGCGGGTCTTTCCATAAAACTCCACTTTGGACATCTTTCCAGTTCGTTTTCTACTTTTTTAAACAATTTTGCGATGGCAGCGAGCTTCTTGACCCTAGTTATTTGATTAAAGAGGTGATTGCATGCCGGAAGGAAGTGCAACATAACCGATTTCTCGTGTCCTATTATGTTTTTGTGCCATCTGTCCTGAAATACATTCTCTTACAAAAGCCGATCGCGAGAGCAGACACGATAATTCGACTTTTCAAAATTCTGATTGTTGTTTTTGTGTTCAGCTCTGAGGTGACCATACTTAAAGAGTCCAGTAGTCAAAATATCGATGGCAGTAGTGCTTTTTCCATGCCTCCTAAACCCCATCTCATTTGACCTGTAATGCCTATAT
Source organism: Potamilus streckersoni (assembly GCA_016746295.1). NCBI lineage: Eukaryota > Metazoa > Mollusca > Bivalvia > Unionida > Unionidae > Potamilus > Potamilus streckersoni. Next base: position 520,271 of record JAEAOA010000513.1, read on the forward strand.
TATACTTATAAAAACCGATAACATATGAGAAAAGTGTGATATATCATTGTAGTATAATTACGGACCTTAAGATGAACAATGTACTTCCGGTGAGTCTTCTAACCAGTATAGCGTCTTTGGATAAATTTGACTGTGTGTGATTTTGAAATTTGAACGTAGTGTCAACAATTTTTCAGTCATATCATTACGATGCCTGCAGTGTGGCAGTTTATAGTGCCTAGCACTGGAGCATCATGCCACAGACAAGTTGCATGATGTCCCACCCAGTCACATTATCCTAAAACCAAGCCAACCAATCATAACAATAACCTCTTAGTGCTGAACGCCAAGCGAGACAGCTGTTAGTGTCATTTTTATAAGTTTTTGGTATCACTCGGCCAGGGATGGAATCCATGACTTCCCGCATCCGATGCGGACGCTCTAACCACCAGGAAACCGGAGAGGTCAGGTCAATTTTAAAATTTCATTCTAGTATAGAGATACTAAATTGTCTGAAAATTTACACCAGTAGTAATGACACTGAAACGTTTAACTGTTCTTGAACTGGTTTGGCTTGTCTTAATTTTGATGTTTTACGGTACATAAACGCAAGTAGGTTTCGTTTTTTGCCAAGCCAACTGAGTACCAATCCTTGCCCAAAGACACCACGAGAGCTGGACATGACTGATCTGCTGTTTTGATTTGAACCCACCCTATTTCAGTCCGGCAATCTAACCTTTGATCCACAATGGCTCATGTCTTCACTTTGTTGCCTCCTGTACGAGCTCAGCGCAAACAATGCTACAAGAAAGCAATGTTAATAAGTTTAATGCTGCTTTTTATCTGCAGAATAAGACATAGAGAAACATAGACAGACATACTTACAAAGTGGATATATATATATATATATATATATATATACATATACATACATATACATACATATATATATATATATATATACATATATACATATATATATATATATATATATATATATATATATATATATATATATATATATATATATATATATATATATATATATACATATACATACATATACATACATATATATATATATATATATACACAGATATACAGAGATATATATATATATATATATATATATATAGATATATATATATATATATATATATATATATATATATATATATATATATATATATATATATATATATATTACACAATCGAAAAGTAATAAAATCTAAAGACTTGCAGTTTTCATTAAAAAGTCCAATGATTTAAGCAGTGTTAGAAGTAATCGAAAGATAAGCAATGTAGAAAAGAGACAACTGTATTAAAACTTATGTTGAAGTTCCTCTTTGTTAAATAAGGAATAAGCCCCAGTTTAATTTTTAAGATAATATATCATTTAGAGGGAAAATAATTTACAAGTGATTAATGTAGTATTTAAAATATTGCGAATACTTGAGCACGGTTTCATTTTGCTGTCACCGAAATGGGATGATGGGAAGGGATTTTACACGAATTGCGCTTATCATGGACAACTATTTGCAAAATATAAATGAAATGGCAATTTTATTGTTGTTGTAGTTTTCCGAGATTCTAAAAGGAAATAACAAATGAACAAAGTTGTGTTTCACATGTCTTTTATTTATTGTACTATATAGTGTGTGATTTTTCTATACAATTTTCAAGAACATTTGTTCATATATGCATTGAAGACAAACATTTAGAAACTTAGAATTTAATAGAATATTATTCCGGAGCTATGATTACGAAGATGTTGGCTTACATTGTTTACTTTTCATGCAACCAATTGGAAGTGAAAACTAAAAGGAATAAACTAATTTTATAAAGTCTTAGCAGCGCCGGCTTTTGGCCATTTTGTAATCCGAAAGGTAAACATTTATGGAAATACATCACGAAGGTTGCAACTGATGCCATTTCCTGAAAAAAAGAAAAGAAAATACATTAAGTCTCTCTTGTATCAAATGATTTATATAAACGACGGATAGCGCAAATTCGTACTCAACAAAATTATATGTACACGCACGCACGCACGCACGCACAAAAATTCACTCATTAATTCTTTGGAAAGTGTTGCAGAGTTAATATATTTTTTCTGAGTTTCTACTCTCTCCCTCTTTCTCTTTCACTCTCTCTCTCTATCTCTCTCTTTCTCTCTCTCTCTCTCTCTCTCTCTCTCTCTCTCTCTCTCTCTCTCTCTCTCTCTCTCTCTCTCTCTCTCTCTCTCTCTCTCCATCTACTCAACTTTCCATTAATCTAGCTGCCAGTTTGTCTATCTCTATCTGTCCATCAGTCTATCTATATATCTAATTCATGACTCGCATTATACACAGTTTGTTATCAGGTTATTACCGTTCAATCTTTGGATTCATTTAGTGAGGCGCCTCTCGTTCAATTTAAATAAAAAATGAAATAAATACGCCAAAGGCAAGCCTCAAAATGAGATGATAATTATACGGACTTCAAATTTTGATAAGCTCTCGGAGAAATGAATCTTTAAGTTTTCTCAACCATAATGAAAACTTACCAATAGTGCCTGGAATTGAGAGCACGCCTTAAATAAAAATATTATGTATACTGTGAACCAAATATCTCTTCATTTTTATCTTGCTCTAATATCATTATCTTGTTCTTCTATCTTCTTTGGATTTAGTCAAACGAAAACTGCTTGGGTTTGTGATGGGTTTCAAAATAGATTTTTATGGTACATTAACATACAATTGCTGAGAGCATATCAAATCAATTTTATCAGCTTTTACAAAATCAAGCGTTCATCTTTTAAATTGACACTTGATATTAGTTCAATGGAAAAGTTGGTAGCATGAAATTAAAACAACAAAAATACTGTTGTCCTATATTTTTTTAAAAAAAAAACATTCATTGCAATGAAACATTTGACTGTTGACGCTGTGCACAACATATCCTTAAAACGATATAGTATCAGCGGTAGTATCAACATTGCTGGTGGAGAGAACAGAACAGGAACAAATATGGAGATGGCGATAGCAGAGACCTCTTTGCCTTTACTGCTGCTTCTACTACAACTGCCATTAATAATAATATTATTACCGCTGCTGCTTCTACTACTACATCTATTACTATTTTGGTTCCGCCACTTCTGCTGCTGCAACAGCTACTAATACTGCTGCTGCTACTACTACGAGGCCCGGATGGCCGAGTGATACAAAGCGATCGCCTTTACCAATCGCTACCATCTTGCCACTGTTTTTAGTGGGTTCGAGTCTCGGGCACGGCCACTGTGGGCATGTGAAAAATCTTAGGAGCAGGTTCTGGTCGGTCGGTAGTCCTTAATGGGTCTTTTCTTCCTCCGCCAGTTATACTGGCCAACACGTAGAGCTTATCCAATGCTGAAAATGGCGTTAAGCCTAAAAACAAAAAGCAAGAAGCTAGTACTACCATTACTACTACAACTACTAATGATGCTACAACGACGTCTGCCGCTAATACTATTGATACTATTACTGCTGTTACGACTGCTATTGCTGCTACTACAACAACTACTGTCACTACTGTTACTCTGTTACTGCACCCGCTACTACTACCACTGCTGATACATATTGCTACAACTGCTGCCACTGCTGCTGGTACTACTGGTAATGTTTCTGCAAATACTTCTACTATCACTACCGCTATCACTACTAATACTATTACTACTACTATTACTACTACTACTATTACTACTACTACTACTACTGCTGATGCTGTACTCCAGATGACACACAGTAGCAGATCCTCTCGGTAGGGTAAATTATTTCTTTGGGATCTGATTACTATATTGGTCACAATAAAAAGCCCACATCTACTGCATTTAAAAGATTAATTGTTATACTTACAAATTTGTGATTTATTTTGTGTTTTACCAATTTAACACCAAATTGGAATAAATGAAAGTTTTGCTTTTTTAAATGTTTTTTTAAAAAAAATCCTCTTTTGTGAAAAAATCTTTCATTTACTCATTTATTTGTATCAAACATTTGATATAATTGTTTCCAAGTCTTCACAGTCTTGTTATACACTAATTGTTAAATATCGGCAAGGGTAGAAAATGCAATCTTGCGTGCGGAAGCAAATCGAAAATGAAAATGACGTTAATGCAATACAAATTTTGATTAGGTAGCGGTGTACCCTCTTATACTTTGATTCCATCGATATTGATACAGAAATGAGATTATCCCCATCACTCGGTACAAGGTTTTTCCTTAACACGAGTAAGCTTAATGAAAAATATGGGAGAAAATGTGATTTTTGCTGTGGGTTTTTGTGTTGTTTTTGACCTGAGGCTCAAGACTAGATTAATTTTCCGTTGAATAACTAGATCACATCAATTGTTGTATAATGACATGGTTTAATAACATTTTTCACTAAGACACATAGACTTTATGTATCTTTGGATTTTTGCAAACAGCGAGCAAACTGAGAGAACGTTGTAGTTGATTAGCGAAGCATTGTTAGATTGAGAACCTTATAGATCCTTCTGAATGCTGTCGTTAACAGCCATTTTAGTATTAAGCTGATGGATTTCTTCGGATCACAAAAAACTATTTTAAAAACATATACAAGTAGATATAAGACTAATTTTCTTTTGAAAGACCAACTGCAATCTTCAGGTAAATAGACATTTTAATTACAAATATTCAAATTTTTCTATCATCAGTTTTTGTTATGTGTGCATGGTCGAATGGTATGGGAGTTGCTGTTTTCAGGCAAGGCGATATGTGCCGGGTTCGAATCTCCGTAGAGTATGAATTAATATCCAAATGTATGATTTATATTTCGGAGTCAAATATTTTGCCTTGTATCATGACTTAATGATTCAACTCATCGATAATTGCAAAACCAGTGTAATGTCTTACGCAACAACTACTTTTAACAATTAGAAAATATCGTTCGTGAGATGAAAGAAAATTTCCAAAGCAACATTGAATATTCTTAACATGTCAAATTTATCAAACTTACCCCCACCCCAACCTTATATAGTTTATATGTTTTTGTATATTATGATAGAACTATGTTGAAATAAAGAATGAAAACTAGTACATAGCTCAATCACTAGTACATAGCTCAATCAGAAGGTCTTGAAGTCATTGTGAACATCAGAATATACAGTTATCCTAATAATGGACTTTTCGGACACTAATGTGTCAGCAGCTTTCATTGACTACAAACATTCTTAAATAGTATATAAAGCTAAAAGGACATAAAAGGCACAATTATGATTCAATGATAATTAGCGCTTTTGGGTGGCTTAGGTAGTGTGGGTAGTGGGTTTGCAGCGTCAAGGCTATCAGTTGTGAATATTGTGAGTCATAGCTTGATCAAGATAATCTAGTTAGACCCTTCATGGAATTGTTATTAAAAGGTAGTAATCCTGATAAATAGATATGTTGGTGTACATGCACTGTGCCATGTATACATGACCTTGTTAATGTTGTCATATTTTGCCTGCCTGATGCAAGCACTTCAATACTTTTTTTTATTGAATGAACCGTGTCCTTAATAGATATTGCTCTCGAAGGCTGAAACAAACTTTTCATTCTAGTCGACTTTAATTTCATTTTTCGAAGCTTGTATTATTTTACGGGTTGAGTGCAGACTGGTGCTAATAATAAGGACAATAAAATAACATCTGTTTTGTTATTGTTTTCTTCCTGTCTGGAAGTTCTAAACAGCTGTTTACATTTTATATAGTTTACATAAAATATATGTGAGTTTCTCTATTCAGAGGATTGTGAAATAGTGGGGCAAACGACGTTATATCACAAAACAAATTATGGTGTCTTCGGGAAATTGCTTTGTGTAATTAAGACAAAGAAACTCAAGTAGCTTCGTTACAGTATTTTGCAAATAGTAGTTGTCCGTTACCGTCAATTTTCTTTGATGTATTCCGGTTAGTCAGTCAATATATATGCTTTGACTATCAAGGGACATCGTCTTTCCATGTAGCCAAAGTCATACTTACTCTGTCTGCGACAATACCACAACCACAAAACATCGGTTAATGGGCGTCTAACTATTACAAGTATCATAACTAGTCTACTGTGTAATATTTCAACATCATTTCAAATCCATATTTACCCTTCTGCAAAGAAACAACACATTCCTTTCCTATATAATCACCATAGGGCCTCAAGGAACACATGTCGGTAACTTCGCTTAATACTTTGATACGGAACACGTGATTACATACAATTGAGACATGAATATTAGTAACGAATGTCACTTGAGAGAGGATTATGCGCCGGATGGGAACCGAAAGCTCAAATAAAATCGGATTGTGCTTTTTTGTTTCCGTCGACCAAGTTTGTACAGGCGATATCGTCTTACATATTAATACATTCTGGTCTATAGCTCAATATTATCTGTTATACTAAGGTAAGTTATCAGATGCCAATTAAAAACGCTCTCGGAGTAACTAGACTTGAACATGAAGGATCACTTTACAGGGAGATTTGTATAGGAAGGATATGATGGGAGTTTTTGACACAGGTGCACAAACGTATCATTAAAAAATGAAATAGGAAGCCTCATAAATGTAATTTTCCATTAAGGAGTAAAACTATAAAAATTACTGAGAAGGAATGTATTTTGAATACAGGAGTTGAGAGGCAGGTTTCATTAGTTCATTACTTTTACAGTTTAAAAAGATTTGGCACGTGTACGCTGAATTAAAGAGAAATTCCAATCTTGGTCACCTCAAACAGTTCGAACATAGATTATACTAAATTTACTCATTTAAACTTGTATTACATATATGTCTCTTAATGAGAAGAAAACGCCACCGAAACTGTCTTTTTATATGAATTAGACATAAAAACACCCATAAAATAAAATAGACTTATTGACTGCACGGAGTTTGATTTTATCTCGATCTTTTCTATAACTTTGCCATCTTTTCCATGCCGCTGTCCATATCCTCCATCTTCATCGTTGAAACGTAAGGTGCGAGAAGATCATTGGAAAAATCTGGTATCTCCTTCATTGCATTCATTGCCAAAAACCTCCCAAACCCAACAACATTTTCATATCACATGTTATCGCATTTACGATCATCGAAATTCATAAACACAGCCTTCTTGGAAGACGGAAAACTAAAGAGAAGAAAAATAAACTGCCAAAGAGAAAAGACTCATATCCATCGATAAGAATGTAAACGTCACGATGCGGTGGGGTGCGTTGCCTACCCATTTACCAATTTAACCATCATAACTATAATGTATTTGGCTCATGCGATAATGCCCGTGGATGTGACAATATATATTAGGTGTCATTCTTCTTTTATTCTTTTGATGTCTGGGGAAGATGGTTTTGAAATTTGTTTCTTTTCAGGTCGAAAAAAAAAACAAATATCATTTTTTATTTGCCCGTTTTAGTCTATATCGTTATATCGCTATATTAAAGAAAAAGATGGTGTATTTGATAAATATTTAACTGAACGGAATAAATGCAGTATAAAAATGATGTTAAATATATATATATATATATATATATATATGTATGTATATATATGTATGTATATATATGTATGTATATATATATATATATATATATATATATATATATATATATATATATATATATATATATATATATATATATATATATATATATATATATATATATATATAGATATATGTATATATGTATATATATATATATATACATATATATATATATATATATATATATATATATATATATATATATATATATATATATATATATATATATATATATATATATATATATATATATATATATATATATATATATATATATAAGTTTTAAATGCGAGCCAGTTAACAATAACTCTTTGATGTGAGTTGTTAAGTGAAGCCGCCCACCAATATTGACAGTTTTCTTATTCTCTCCTCGAAACTGTTTCTTGACCGCACCTTATTTGGAGAAAAAGAATCTTATAATAGGTACATACATACAAAAGACTAAATGAAGATAAATCAACTTGTTTTTTTGTGCACACACATTTTGATTCTAAACACTGATAACAAAATCGAAGAAGACTACGAAGAAATCATCTTCCAATTCTATGACTACGAATGAGCCTTTGAGATGAAAATCATTAGTAAGTATAAACGAAATTAGTGCCACAAAAAAACTGAGACTCGTCAGCCTACTATTGGCATATTAATTTCTTTGAAATCGGCACTGACATTTGTGTTTGGAAAAAAATTACAATTATTTCTCAAAATTTACTAACTGAAAATTTTTAGTTTTAAGAAGAAGAAATTGTATACACTGTATATACATATTGAGTTTTTTAGTTTTAAGAAGATATTGTATACACTGTATATACATATTGAGTTTTTTAATTTTAAGAAGAAATTGTATACACTGTATATACATATTGAGCTTTTAGTTTTAAGAAGAAGAAATTGTATACACTGTATTGATACTTGTGAATACTCCTATTGGGCAGGCTGTATCAGGCTGCGCAATTGGAGAATGATGAACACCCAGCAGGTGATCAAACTGGTAACTTTTTTGATGTAAATCTGCTTTTGCGATTTTGGATTGACTTATTTCAATGTCGGCCTTCGGATCACTCATTAGGCCTTCGCGTGTATTTTATATGACGTTTGAAGGTGCTTGAAGAATGAGACTGGCCTACGATATCTTGGAAAGATTTCGCTTAGCTCAGTGTAAATTCAGGTGTCCTCGAAGAAAGTATCATCTTATCTGGATCCAATTTACTCCTTGGCCTACTAACTACCTGACTGATGACGCTAGAAAGTTACAACGTGATGTTCAATGCCATTGACTGTATAGAACGCCAATTGCAACACAAGATTAGTCAATAGGTGTAAAAATAATATTAACATAAAGTCAGTTTAGAAAATTTCTTTCAAGAAAATTAATGTGCTAAATAAAAGGATAATATATTGATCAAGCTATCGAGAAAGATAAATCATGGCGCAGAGTTTAAAATGTGGCATCACTAGAAACAGTTGATTCAAATTGTCATCAAACGAAGGAGCTGGCAGCACACAAAACACGAGATAGCGGTATACTCTATGTTACGAAACCTTTAACAGGTGCTTGATTAAAATTCACGTTAGGAAACAAATACTACATTTTTGATTGTCATGCAGATTTAACCAACCGACTTCACCTACCAGAATGAATACGTGCTTCGTCTTCTTATCAACACGCTTAATTCATACATCCTTATTCCTGCATTCAATTTTTCACGCATCCACCCAGGTATGTAGCTGCTTGTCATACGCATGTGCGTACGAAAATTTTGATTACAAAAGAAATAATGCATTTCAAAACAAATATTTTAATGATTTGTTAATATTGCGTATCGTGAAAAACGGTCTAGCTACGCGCCTGCATCCACCCATTCTCAAAGTCCTCTTTGACAACTGAAATAAAGAAGTAAATCTGAAAATGGCCAGGAAAAAGCAGAAGGCTCCATATATAGAGGGAAGTATTTTGTGTGACGAAATACACACTTTAGTTTAAAAATTTTGCTTAGATTTCATGCAATCTGAGTTTCTTTTCTTTTGCACTTGAATTGTATTTTGTATTCACTTTTGTAAGCTTTTTGCCAATTTTCTTTTCATTTTGTGCTTTTGTATAAGTTTTATATATGTATGTTTACATTTTGTTCTTTGTAATCAAACTGCGCATTGTGAGTACACCCTTGAGTATTATTCTCAGAAAACCAGTGGTGTGCGACCACCCATATACACTTTATTTTCAAATTGAGAGTGATCTTAGTTCAATGAAAATGGCTCCAGCACAGGTTGAGCAAACCTTAAACAATCAAGGTGCAGCTAACACCAAATTGAACACATACTTCAAGACGGTAGACAAGGGATGTGGTAAAGCCTTTTTACAGGCCTTCCATCCAGAGGGATGCCAGATGATTGACTTTGGCGGAATAGAAAATTGTCCAAGGCTAGCGGACATTATAACCGTCTTTGAAAATAAAGGGTCTGGATACAAGCAAGATAGATGGACTTCAAAATACTGGCTCTAACAAATATGTGTTATATCCTAAGGATTGACAGACTCAATTTTTGGTGAAGGATTTGTTAGACGTAAGGGGTTGTACAGCTAAAGGCTATAAGACTCCCCATAATATGAGAGAAATGGAGAGATGCCACTGGACCTCCTTGTGTCGAGCCTGCCTTTAGAGATAGATATACAAGAAGTTATTTTTAAAATAGAATCAAAATTACAAATCAAAGTAAGGCGATATAAGAAGGCTACGGTGTGGGGTGTCCCCGGTGTTAAAACGGAAGTCAGAATTGTTGCCATAAATAAACAGGACGGAAGAAAGGTACTGTCCCAATTTTACGTTATGGGCTTCCTGTTTAAAGCTTGGTATCACGGATGTGAAAAAGAGAGGAAGTGTCCAAGGTGTAAAAATGTTGGTTATACAGCTAAAGACTGCAAAATCTTTATGCCTGGGATGACTTACGCTGGGGCGACTTAACGCAGAGGCAGTAGCTCAAAACAATTTCAATTCAAGTTTGAATGAAACCGACCTGACTGAAATTAGAAATGCGGTACACATAAAAGCAGAGCATGGAAGGGCGCAAATAGAAATACCCAATACAAGGGATGTAGAGGACCAAACATTCCTCCGAAATAAACCAACCAATGAGAACCTTGATGAATCAGGTCAGACATGGGAGAAATTCTTAAGTCCCCTAAAATCCTACACTCCATACATTACAGACCATAAAGTGCTGGAGAGTAATAGGTTCTTCCCCTGATGGAAAGAGTCCCAAAGCTTGGAGAAAAAGTGGACTGAGTGATCTAATTGAGATCAAGCCAATTACTTCCACCCTAACGCACCAACATACAGGGAAAAAAGTAATACAGAGGAAGATGAGACTGGTCTCTCAATCTTCCTCAGGGAGTTAAAAAGTGTCAGAGGACAAAGGGGTGAGTAAATCTCTACCCAAAAGGAAAAAGATGGGAGAAAGGGAATAAATGATGACTCAGAAACAGAAAAAGGGCGTAGAGAATGACCAAAATCACGACAACATTAAGGATGACTATGAGGATACGGAAAAACGGAAATGACAAAGAACATGAAAATGCTATAGACAAGAACTATACTAACCACAGGGATAATGTAATGGACAAGGAAAATGAACAAGACAAGATAAGATACCGAAATGGTGATAAGACGCATGGGAATGACAATAGTTAACATGGGAAAACAAATTGGGACGAAAAGGAGGGGGAACACACACAAAAATATTTTAATCATAAATTACTTGTAAATTAACTCCATAAATCAATGAAATGCACTAGGCAAAGAGAAAATGGATGAAACTAACCTCCATATAGCTTCAATCAATGTTAATGGAATTGATAAAAAAATAGATAAACTATGTAATCATGATAAATATGAGAAATATGACATTATTTTAATACAGGAAACTCACACTGGGTTTACGAAAGATCTATTATCATACACAAAAGAGAAAATGGACGCTGTAGTAGTTATGAGTAATATATAAAAGAGGATATTAAGGGGGTAGCAATTATAATAAAAGCTAAACATTATCTGCATTGTGAACATCTTGAAGGGAAGAAACATTTTGAGTGTATGGTACATCATATTAAAGTAAATAAAAAAAACATTATTAATGTATATTTCCCTGCAAATTATTATAAAAAAACGACTTTATTTTTAAATCTTGATAAATATATAAGTATGTATTCAATGGAAGAGCTAATTATAGGGGGAGATTTTAACTGGGATGGGGAGAATGTAGATAGAGTGGGAGATTTAACATCGAATGATAAAATTTTCAGACATAGCATGATGGTTTTTTTTTAAATAGTCACAAATTAGAAGATATTTGTAGAAAGCTAAATTACCTAAGCATAGAATTTACTTTCGAATAAAAAAAATGGATTGCAAGTAGACTAGAAATTTTTTTATGGAACTTGTTTTAATAAAAGAATTTATGAGGAATCAAAAATAAATAATTTTAAAATTTCAGACTATAAATGAATAGAACTAAAAGTTACAATTAAAAGTAATTTTAAATGGGGTAAGGGTGTGTGGAAATTAAATAATAAACTATTAGATGATAATGAATTTGAAATAAAAACTTTACTAAATAATGCTTCGCTAACAGAAGAAGAAAACATAATAGATCAATGGGATATCGTCAAAAACAAAATAAAATCTGTTGCTGTACCATTTTCTAAAAGAATAAATGAAAAAAGGAAAAAGGAAGAAAAAAGAAATAATTTTACAATTAAAAAAAGGCAAATGGGAAGGAAAAGGAAAATCATTTAAGTTGAAAAATTAGAGAAAATAAGGGAAGAGGAAAAAAGAGGTACAGAAATTAGGGCGGGAAAATTTTTACAATTATACAAAACAGCTAGGTGACTGTAAAAAGGGAGGGATTTAGGAAGGGAGAGGAGAAAAAACTTAATTGCGATAATAGACGCAGGAAATAACAGACATACTGAACAACATAAAATAATGGACATAATTAATATTGCAGTAAATTATATAGAACTCAACATATAGGAGGGGACCAAATAAACACGTACTTAAAGGATGTGAAATGCCACAAAGTATCATCAGAACATAAAGATTTTTGATGGTTTTATTTTCACCGATTAAATTCTTAAAACTATAACCTCTCTAGCCAAAGGGAAGACACCATGGAGATGGCCTCACGGGAGAATTTTATAGAAAATTCCAACGTGAATTAGCGCCAATCATGGAATCTTTGTAGAATAATATACTTCTAAAAATGAAAAATTACATCTTCAATGAGGGAGGGTTTAATATCATTAATTTATAAGGGAGAGGGGACAAAGAAGATTTTAACAAATTGGAGGTCCATCCTCCTCCTTAATAAATAACTATAAACTTTTAAGCAAATTACTGGCTCAACGTGTGGGTCAAAAGGGAATGATGTTCAAAACAATATTTTAAACATTAAGGGGTGCCATGGTATTCATAGACCAAAAGAAAGCTTTTGACATCATTGAGCAAAACTATGTACAAAAGGTACTAGACAAATTTGGTTTTGGAAATAATTTCCAAAGTTGGACTCAAATCCTGTACAGGGATATAACTGCACGGGTATAATAAAACGGAAGTAGTATGGAGAAATATGGAATACTTCGGTCAGTACGACAAGGATGTCCTCTGTTAATGCTATTATATATATATATATATATATATATATATATATATATATATATATATATATATATATATATATATATATATATATATATATATATATCAATAGAAATACTAAGCATAAAAAGGTCAACAAACTTATAGAAGGAATTAAGGTACCATATCTACGAGAAGAATTTGACATGTTTTATATATCTATATCTATATCTATATCTATGTCTATATCTATCTATCTATCTATCTATCTATCTATCTATCTATCTATCTATCTATCTATCTATCTATCTATATATATATATATATATATATATATATATATATATATATATATATATATATATATATATATATATATATTATATATATATACATACATACATACATACATATACATATAAATATATATATATATATATATATATATATATATATATATATATATATATATATATATATATATATATATATATATATATATATATATATATGTATATATATATACATATATATATATAGACATATATGTATATATATATAGCCATATATATATACATATATACATATATTTATATATATATATATATATATATATATATATATATACATATATATATATATATATATATATATATATATATATATATATATATATATATATATATATATATATATATATATATATATATATATATATATATATATATATATATATATATATATATATATATACAGCGTTTTATCTTCCGCCCCATGTCCATATATATTTTAATCTTCTGCCTTACTATTCGTGGATATACAGCTTATTATATCTTCCGCCTGGTGAAGCATATCTAGTTTTTGTTGGATTTTTGACAAATATTTTGTCTTTATCACTTTTGTTATCTAGCATTTGCTCAGCACTATAATGCCAGAATTGTACTAATGTGCAATTAAAACCTATAATATATATCATAATTTCATGACTGACCTCAAATTTAAATAAAAACGATAAAAAAATTAAAAATATTAGTTAACGTTATTATTATTAATTTCGATAATAAAAATTAACCAGTAAACGTGATGAACATTTTTAAATTGTACTTTTGGGGTCTTTGCGTCGTGTTTCCAAATCAAAATCCAAACTTCAGAAGCAGTTGAAAAACTGTAAAATCAATAACAAGAACATAAGCAATTATAAGAACAAGACGTAAATATCGTATTCAGCAGCGACAATAATAATAACGACAACAGCAAAAGCAACCATAAAACATCAGTGATAAAACGAAAACGATAATGAATGCGGAAACATTAACACACCACGATGATCTCAGCTATTATTATTCATCCCTACTACGGATGAAGAAAAGAAGGTAACTAGAAAATCTAAAAGTATGGCAACTTGCCCTATCATGCTAAGCATTGAACTAATTATAATAACAAATACATCCCCTACTACCTTAACTGCATTAATATAAATACGAGTAAAGGGATTATCCAAAAAAACGGCCATTACGTCGCACTTCCTATCCGGGTTTGTCCACAGGTAGAACTGATCGATTAAACCATTATAGAGGTAAGGTGGTATTAGTTAACTAAACCACGGATTAAAAGGTTAGGACTTTATTTGCTAGCATGGTGTGAAGAATGGATGTTGTTTCAATTATTTGTAAATACTGCTTCTCTTAACCAATCTTGTACAACAAACAATGAAAACTAGGGAAATGAGGGAGGATACACCTAATTAAGAATTTTGATCCAAATGGTTGGAATAGATTATACACACACACACACACACACATATATATATATATATATATATATATATATATATATATATATATATATATATATATATATATATATATATATATATATATATATATATACATATATATATATATATATATATATATATATATATATATATATATACATACAAATAGATATATATAAATACATATATATAAATATATATATATACATATATAGAAAGATAAAGATATATATATAAATATAAATAAATAGATATATACATACATAGATATATATATAGACACACACACACACACACTTTAGAATCTGGATATACTAGTATTTCTAATGTTAACATATATCAGCATCATAAACTAATTTATGAAATGTTTATCTTTATATGAACCAATGTTGGCAAAAATATGATCCCGGTCACAATATAGACGTGAATAACCACCACCTTCCCCTTTCCTCCTTTCTTTTTAGTTTTCATCTTCCCACCGTTTCCCTATAATTTTATGCTTGACCAAGCCTTTGCCTTTCTTCCACTTCCCCACAATTCTTTACCAATCGCCTTCACCTTCCACCCATTTCACTCCATTTTTATACTTTACCAAACTTTTTTCACCTGCATCCACTTCCCCATATTTGTATTCTTTATCAAGCGTTTTTCACTTCCACCCACTTCACCATATCTATATTTTACCAAGCGTTTTTCACTTACACCCACTTCACCACATTTCTATACTTTACCAAGCGTTTCCCACTTCCACACATTTCTATTACATCACAAAGCGCCTGTCCCTCCCTCCATTTCAAGTAATTTCTATACTTTTAACAAGAATTTTGTTTCAGCTACAGTAAAACACGCAGGCTCTAAAAACATCAAGTTTTTTTCTTCTTTTACTTCTGTTATAATAACCATGATTAAACATCTTCTAATTTGACTAAGCTACGTTGGCAATATTTTCTATAAGACTGATATCGTATTCTACCACATACCTATCAAAGTTCTAACCATTTATGAGCTAGAATTTTATCAGTTACCATGAGTAGGAAAATGATTCTGTTTTCCTGGTTGCATCTGAACAAACGTGAACAACTATGCCGTAGCCTCACCTGAAATACAACTGGAAATGAGCAACACTTTATGTGATAAATCTGTACATGAAAATGGAAAAGGTATTCTTTAACAAATCTGTATCAACAAGTTCCAACAATCTGTCCAATTCTGCTGTAAATAACTGTTAAAATAATGCTATCATTCACATGCCAAGTCCCACGCCAGAGACTTTCGCAATTTTTCACAACAAAAAGTCCAAATGCAATCAGTCTGGCCTCGGTTAGAAACTTTCCTAAGTATTCAGCTGGTCAAATCATTCGTGATGCAGAATTTGACTACCGCACAATAAGTTTAAATCAGACTGAACGATGATTATGTGCTGTTGAATCTCTAACAGTGTAACCGAACAAAATTCGCAAAGCGCAGATAACTCGTGTAATTTGGAACTAGACCGGATTACATACAACCATGTAGTAATGAAAGCCAAGCAGGTGTTTAATCTATCCTTAGACAATCACTATTCATTTACACTTACTTGATGACACATTTGACACGAGCCACAGTTGTTAAGGTAACCACTTAAGTCCACTTCATATTTCCTCTATCAATACGCAGATTTACGTTTCATAATATTAGGATACATTTTACGCAATCACACACACACACGTTGTATAGGTAACCTAGTAGGATTTATTCTTTTATCAAGATTACCACTTGCCTTCACTCGAAAAAAAAGTGAAATTCTTAAATTTATCCACCATATAAACCAGTGTACTTCAAAATGCTTCAAAACCCTCATTCGCATCTATATGTATTATTTTTGCTAGTTGTGCAATGACTACAGAAGGAAATATAACTTTCACGGCCCTACTGACATAAAATAGCAGCGCAGACATTTGCATTTTCATGCAAAGAAAACTAATCTCTATTTAAAGTTATATCTTAAAATTTTTCCGTATAAAATCACAATTGTAGTTTATTCACCTAGGGCCTAATGCGTTCTCTCTCTCTCTCTCTCTCTCTCTCTCTCTCTCTCTCTCTCTCTCTCTCTCTCTCTCTCTCTCTCTCTCCCTCTCTCTCTCTCGCACACACACACACATACACACACACACACACTCCTTTTATTGCTTTGTTCTCTTTTGGCACAAGGCAAACTTGTTTGTTTTTACATTTTAAAATAAAAATTAAATTTCCTTCATTGGCTAATCGATTTCAACTGTGATCAAATTTCTATATCATCATACAATGGAAACAATATTTGTGTAGCAGACGACATATTTTACCTCTAAAGAAAACTATTTATATTTAGAACCCCAGCCACGGTACCGACAGCATCTCGACCACCCGGGCTAAACTCATTAAATTATATATGGCCGTGTCAACAAAAGGAAACAGAGAAATTTGTCCTCGTGCCGATGTTGATAGATTGAAGATTATAAATCACATTATTTTCATTTCACCAGTACACTCCATCATCGTGAAAATCCGTCGATAACATGGTATTTCGTTCTACAATGTCGTTAAATGCACTGCGCGTGTAGTAAATAATGTAAATGGTGCGATACTATCTTTTGAGGGATGAAACATAATTATCTGTCATATCGCAATTTGATAAGGAAGAGGGCGATCGTGCTGGAAGGCTATTGAATGTTTCAAATACTTTTGATTCACTCATCATCTTGGCCGATAAACGACATCCACAAATTGCCGTTAGAATATTCCTGATTAGACATGAATTGAGATATTGAATTGAACATATTAACCAGATATTGATGAAACGCAACAAAATAGAACTCTTCTTACTTTCCGTGCGAGACTTACTAATATTTGTCATTGTCCATATTATAGAATATAATTCGTATTATAGAAACCCTAAACGAGCCTAGACGTAAAGTTGAAAATGTCGTTAAAATTAATGTTATCGATGAATGGTATGTATTAAAGCTATATACCACTTGCTAATTGAATGAAGACGGACGAAATGAGCGAAGATAATCCGTGACTGACCTGACGTGAGACGTTTCCATAATAACCTAAGCAATGTGAAAGATTGGAAGATGTCCCACTAATGCTTAAGCATGAAGTAACACTTTCCCTCCTTCTCGTGTCAAATAGCAATAAACCTGGTATTAAACTCTCTTCCAAGGTTAATACTATGTTCATGATTATTTGACAGAAATCGCAGACAACTCTTAAGACCCCTAATCCAGAGACCCACTTTAATAGACTTTCAAATGCTCAGCACTGAAATAAATATATTTCGTTTAACCGAGCTAATAGTGGCTGACTCTCAAATGTGCCATTACATTATATTGTGTGTCAGATGATGGGGAGCGTTACAACTGTCAAATTAAATCCAGAAAACTGTTGGGGGTAATTTCCACGAGTCTAGATGATTAATGGATATAATCTCAAATTCCAGAATATGTAGCACTTCATACAAGAGTTCAACAATATTAATTTTCAGCGGAATTCATTTCTTTTTCCTGTGACCACCTTCGAAAATCCATTTTTAAAAAATTTTTTATTTATTTATTTATTTATTTATTTATTTATTTATTTATTTATTTATTTATTTATTTATTTATTTATTTACTGGTCGCTTGAACAACCAATATGCATCATTGGCTAATAACTAACACTAGGAGTTATGTCATAAAATAGAGTAATGGTGAGCCAGTGGCTAGCGTACCAGATTCGCGACCGAAAGGTTGCAGGTTTGAATGCTTCCATGGTGTGTCTTTTTGTTGCGATGCAGTGCTATAAAACACCAAGCCAAATCAAATCTTAGGAGGAATATTTGAATGTTTTTTAAGTGCAATTTAGATAGTTTACGAAAATGATATTTTGCATTTAGCAAGTATGACATTACATGAATATCATGGAGGGCCGGATTAAAGCCTGAAGAGGCCCTGGGCACATCCAACATTGGGGCCCATAGCTATCCAGCCTTGTTCATAGATATGGTTACAGTACTACTATTAATAACACTGCCCGGGAAACCAGACGATAATATACGGGGCCCATAGAGCCTTGGGGGCCATGGGCACGTAGTCCACTTTGCTTAGGGATAATCCGGCCCTGATAGTATAGATTACGTAAGTAATGATAAGTAGCGATATCATTAATGGGATAGTGAATTAACTTATTTTCCAAATGTTGGTACAAGATTTTACACAAATCATAGTTCCAGCCAAAATCAAACAAACAATGGAAATTAAAATTTAATTTTTGGGACGTATTTTAGGGGTAATACAAGTATTTACATTCGAAATTTTTGCTGATGCAATTCCGTTGCCGTGCCAATTATTTCCGATTAGAACAGTGCCATATTTAAAGGTTATAGTACGCGGATAATTGTTAAGTGCGGGAAGAAAGAATGAAACTGATGGAAGTGAATATTAGTTTAAATTTCCAAATATTTTCCAATTCTTTACATTGCAACAGGTGATGTTTTCTATGTGCTGTCTTGAGTAATACAAGTTGAGCACATATTTAGTTCACTTTATTCGTTATCTTCCAAAATTGATAAGTAATCAAGGACTTGACCAGTTCTTCTATCAATTTAAAGTCGTAAAATATATATCTTTGTTTCAAAAAACCATGAGATTTGAATTGTATAATTCATCAGTTGCTTTCAAGCATAAATTAGAATAGCTTTACAACTTATTATAATCGTATACTGGCGGATTGATTTCAACTAAGCATTTACGAATGAACTAGTCAGAGCCTTTTTTTCCTCGTCACACACCGTATTAGCAGTTCAAATTTTCATATGATTGCGCATCTCATGGTGTGTCTACCTATTTCTACAACATCTCTTTTTTTAATCTGACACGCTTTTGGCGACATGTATAAAGCAGCTTTAAGATATCATCATCATCATCATCATTATCATCATCGTCATCATCATCATCATCATAATCATCATCATCATTATCTTTTTCTTCGTCTGCTATTATTGTTATTGTTATTGTTATTATTCTTCTTCTTCTTCTTCTTATTGCTATTATTATTATTATTATTATTATTATTATTATTATTATTATTATTATTATTATTATTATTATTATTATTATTATTATTATTATTGCTGTAGTTGTTGTCATCATCGTCATCATCGAAACAATCACCAGACCTTTTTCTGCAGGGACAAAAGGTGAGACCTTTGCAATTTTATTTATAAAATTTGCCAAAATTTGTGTATTAAGTGCCAGAAAACCATTAAAGATTCAAAGTAACACACCAGTTTAAGTCGTGACATCTATCTGTGATGTGTTCCTACTTCAGGAATTTGGGTTCAGGTAAGGGAAGGCAAAAGGTAACCTAATATAAGTTATCTAGACTGTACATAAAGTTTGATGCAATAATGCCCGCATACTGTAGTTTGACTGTGTCGCCTTCCTATTTGTTTTTGACGATACAAAAAAAAAAATACGTTGGTTGAACGTTCTCAGGCCTCATTTTTTTTGGCGTCAGGCTTCAATACTGTAATGACTATTTTCAGAATATGCCATGAAAAACATGCAAAAATGCAACATACAAAATTGACTAGCTTCACAGCAAAAACGTTCATCTTATGTATCCACATCTAGATCAACTTCAAGATTTGAATATTCTAAGGTGAACTAAGGCCATATCACTGAATTAGAATCATGTCTGAAAAGGCCATATCACTGAATTAGAATCATGTCTGAAAAGGCCATATCACTGAATTAGAATCATGTCTGAAAAGGCCATATCACTGAATTAGAATCATATCTGAAAAGGCCATATCACTGAATTAGAATCATGTCTGAAAAGGCCATATCACTGAATTAGAATCATGTCTGAAAAGGCCATATCACTGAATTAGAATCATGTCTGAAAAGGCCATATCACTGAATTAGAATCATGTCTGAAAAGGTGATATCACTGAATTAGAATCATGTCTGAAAAGGCCATATCACTGAATTAGAATCATGTCTGAAAAGGTGATATCACTGAATTAGAATCATGTCTGAAAAGGCCATATCACTGAATTAGAATCATGTCTGAAAAGGCCATATCACTGAATTAGAATCATGTCTGAAAAGGCGATATCACTGAATTAGAATCATGTCTGAAAAGGCCATATCACTGAATTAGAATCATGTCTGAAAAGGCCATATCACTGAATTAGAATCATGTCTGAAAAGGTGATATCACTGAATTAGAATCATGTCTGAAAAGGCCATATCACTGAATTAGAATCATGTCTGAAAAGGCCATATCACTGAATTAGAATCATGTCTGAAAAGGTGATATCACTGAATTAGAATCATGTCTGAAAAGGTGATATCACTGAATTAGAATCATGTCTGAAAAGGTGATATCACTGAATTAGAATCATGTCTGAAAAGGTGATATCACTGAATTAGAATCATGTCTGAAAAGGCGATATCACTAAATTTGAATGATGTCTGAAAGGGCCATATCACTGAATTAGAATCATGTCTGAAAAGGCGATATCACTAAATTTGAATCATGTCTGAAAAGGCGACATCACTAAATTTGAATCATGTCTGAAAAGGCGACATCACTAAATTAGAATCACGTAAGAAAACGCTGACCAAACTGACGAACACAGAAACCGTAAAACTAATGATTCAGAACACAACATGTCCTACGAAATACAATATACCGTGGCCAAAAATTGGACTTTCTGAAGCAGGATCTCACGGTTTGTCGAAATTGAAGCCATTATTCATCAATTTCAATGTTATTTGAACTGGTTCTCCATTGTCCATTTCCAACGTTTTGCGCGAGATACATGCGTATTATATCTGAATTACACAGCATGATTCACGGTTTGTTCGTGTCCCTCAATAGAATTTACTGTGTACCTTTTCTTAGACATTTGACTTAGACGAAAAAAAATAACTACGAACTACGGTTAAGAACAAACATCTCCTTCTCATACCATTATCTGAATTTGATTTCGAATTTTTGCATTCATGACAACCAGGCAACCAAATGATATCTTCTTTTAATTCTTCTATTTATTTTAAACGACCTACTATGGACTTACCACAAGCCGCTTACGGTATTGTCTAGCGCATGAAAGTGGAAAGGTTACTTCGCTCTGCAAAACGTGCCTTTTTGCAAGGGAATGTAGTCATAATATTGGTTAATTTAACAGTTGCAAAACCAGATCGTGATATGCTGTTTAACAATATATATACGCATTGATACAAAAATTTCGGACATACATACATACATACATACATACATACATACATACATACATACATACATACATACATACATACATACATACATACATACATACATACATACATACATACATACATACATACATACATACATACATACATACATACATACATACATACATACATACATACATACATACATACATACATACATACATACATACATACATACATACATACATACATACATGTTTATTTACTTACCTATCTATCTATCTATCTATCTATCTATCTATCTATCTATCTATCTATCTATCTATCTATCTATCTATCTATCTATCTATCTATCTATCTATCTATCTGTCTATCTATCTATATATATATATATATATATATATATATATATATATATATATATAAAAATATCTATATATATATCTATCTCTATATATATCTATATATATATCTATATCTATATCTATATCTATATCTATCTATCTATCTATCTATCTATATATATATATATATATATATATATATATATATATATATATATATATATATATATATATATATATGAGAAGCATGTAAATAACCTTTAACGTGACCTTGACAAGTTATTAAATTGCATTTTATATGACTGACGGTTCACCTTTTCTTTAGGAATCAATACAAATGGCCCCATTTACTAAAACAGCATTATTTCAGATATGGCTTATACATAATGTTGAGTGAAAATAAGTTATCCGGAGTAAATGTCATCTCAGATATTTTGGAGACAGACAGACAGACAAACAGTAAACATAAACGTAAAAGATTATATCTCACGTTTAGTCTTATGCCGGTCGTTTGGGTCGTATTATAAGTTTTAAAAACAACACTATTTGTTTAATCTCTGTTTAATAGTATTTTATGTATTATACTTTTCTTTGAAAAGTTTCCAGGATTTGATGGAAGAATATTGAACCAACCCTTTTTTTTCAAAACAGTAAATTCAGTTATTCATTTATAAGGTGTACTTTATAAAGTCTTCCCGTGGTTTAAACACGCCAGTATATATGACAATTTCGTTTGATTTCATTTTAGTTTTATTACCATTAAAAAATAATTAAAAATTCTGTTAACATCGTCATATGATCCAGAAGTATTTGCTGAGCACTCGCTTTTTTTCCTAGGAATGTTGTTTTTAAAAGACAGGTAGCTTTCATATCATTTCCGTTTGATATATCCAATTATAATATATTAACTTAGATATTTTGATATATGTCTGACTATATGTGTCGGCTATAATAAAATTTACCTAGTCAGATGGATTTTACCTTTAGGTTTCTCTTTATTAGACTGGCATCAACACTATTTCATATGAAGCCAAATTTTAAAGTTTTACAAAAGATCCGTGATGAGTAACAAACAGGACATGGAAACTGCATGCAAAGTGGAACCTCTGTAATATGATGGTGAACAATGTTTTTGTAATAAATTAAGTTGATAATTCGCTACAACTTCAAAAACAACAATAACTAACAAAAACAGTAATAATAATAATAATAATAATAACAATAATAATAATAATAATAATAATAATAATAATAATAATAATAATAATAATAATAATAATAATAATAATAATAATAATAATTAATAATAATAATAATAATAATAATAATAATAATAATAATAATAATAATAATAATAATAATAATAATAATAATAATAGGGATGATAATAATAATAAAAATAACAACAAAACCGACGACAATAATAATATAATTATTTTGTTTTTATTACTTTCCATCTTTGAAAATTAAGTACATATATGAACTTTCCCAATATTCTAAGTGTTTGAAACATTTTGTAAGCCAATGACTGATTTGATCATGAAGAAAATCAAATTTGATTTATGTTATTTTCCTTTAAATTATTATAGACTGAATTTAGAATTTAGTGGAATTGTGTCCTCTTATCAGAAAGTTTTTCTAAAATATTAATTTATGATGTATTATAATTGAATCGACCCTGATATATCGATACGGGGATGGCCAGGGAATGATCGAATTTATCAAATCAGATCCAAACAAATCCAAAGAAAGCTTACGACAGCATAGATGCCGTGATGTGTGTGTGGGGGGCTTATTTTTTTTTCTTTATTTGATCTGGTGAAGATATTTTTCGTACTTTCAAGCGACAGAATACTGACATGAAGAAAGAACTATTAATCTCAAAGATGAATTACGCCAAAAAATTCTTATGAGAGCATTTACACACTTGACGTTAAAAACTCTTCTTGCTTTTGAAACTATAAGCATCAGTGAGAAATGCGCCACAATTCAAATCCGTCAGACCCAAAATGCAGTCATAGTGTACAATGTACGCAAAGAAGTCATGCATTTAATGCACACTCTTAGGTGAAAATGCAAGTAGATCGATAATTGCTTACTTTTTAATCGTATAAGTTTCCAAATATACGCATATTTGCAATGGGAAGGTCCACAGACAGGCAGTTTGCTAGACACATGAAGGTAGACAGCTGGACAGATAAACAAATTAACATTAAAAAATAGAAACCATGCGGTATACTTTTTATATAAAGTAGTGAAGATTTTACGCGAAATAATCATATGCTCACACACCACCCTTCTAAAAATCCGGGTGATGTACAATATTTCCCACGGTCAGTTATCTTTGGAGTCGAAGATGTGTTTCTACAATATAATATAAATGGCGCTGCAACCACCGTTCTCCTTTTCTTTTACAACTATATTATTATTATTATTATTATTATTATTATTATTATTATTATTATTATTATTATTTTTATTATTATTATTATTATTATTATTATTATTATTATTATTATTATTATTATTATTATTATTATTATTATTATTGGTGTTAGTGGAGGTGATGATGATGATGCAGGTAATGTTTTAATATATGACCTTCTAAGGTTGACAAAAGAACGTGTCGTATGTAAATAAAACACTTCCAGCATCACCAACAACAATCTGCAATAAGAGTTGCCAACATAAACTTCAAATAAAAATAAAGACGTTTTAAGATTTATAAATAAACAAACACAGGAAAAAATATCGAAATTAAGAGACAACACTAAACCATCCAACTCACAAACTTTTTAAAATAATTTATAAGGGAGTTAATTGGTTGATAAATAACATAACATAACATAACATAACATAACATAACATAACATAACATAACATAACATAACATAACATAACATAACATAACATAACATAACATAACATAACATAACATAACATAACATAACATAACATAACATAACATAACATAACATAACATATTAATAAAAAGAATTATTAAAAAACTTAACAGACGCATAATGCATAATGTTTGCATACACTTATACTCCACGCGTATTTTCGCAACATTATAATGAAAAAGCACCTGTTCATGAAGGCTATATTAATACCACATTTAAGGGTTTGAAACTGTCAAGAACATGCTACTTGTATTTCGTTGTTGTTTTCTGTTTATTTGTTTGTTTCTTTGGGTATATTTTGTATGGCACATTATTAAATGCAAGTAATTTAGACACAAATATAAATGTAATATTTTATACTGATTCAAATGCGTAAAGATTTTTTTAAAAACTTATATGATTTTCAAGTTATATTAATACTAGCTATTAGTAAACCCGTCTTTAATTACACATGTATCACAAAGAACAAATCTATATTCAAGCTTAACAATTCATTTTAAAGTGCTCGCGTTTCTTTTTCTTTTTTTTTGTTAGAAAATATTCCTTTATAACAGGTTGGCAATATTAAGAGGAAAAATAGTATAATATAGTCTGAATCTGGTGCAAAGTGGAAGGTATCACTATTTAGCTAGCGATAGCACACCAGTAAACCTTACCACAAATCCCTGCGGCAGCTAAGTGTGACTTATTTTCCTCTCTCGTGATGATTGGCATATGGTGCTCTTGATTGACACATCTTTTCCGAAAGCCAATCCCCGGATAACAAGGCACCCAATCATTCTTCTCCGACTAATGATTTCTCAACTGGATAGTGCTATCATACAATGATATCAAAAAAAATTTGACACATTGTAATCCATTGGCCACACCCAGGTATTCGATATTAAATCGTATTTGTTGTATTGAAGTGGGAAGTACTTACGGGAGCCACAAAAGAAGCTATCATTCTGTGTATAAGAAGTGTCGGTGAATAAAGAGAAATATATAGATACATGATATTATAACTTGAGTTTCTTAGACGATGACGTGAATTGCAGAGTGCTTTTACTGTAAGAAGATTTCATTCAATTTATGGATAAGTACTTCGGCTACGTCCAAGACAAAGAAGACCCGCTGGAAAACTCTTATCATGCCAATATTCTGAGGTATTTTCAAAACATTACAATGTTTGCTTTTCCAACTTTGCATTTTACACCCGCACAGGTGGCGCAAGTTTGTGAAACTTTGGAGGAGAGTGGAGATATTGAAAGACTTGGCCGATTCCTGTGGTCGTTACCAGTAAACCCATCTGCATCTGAAGCTTTAAATAAACACGAATCTGTCTTGAGAGCAAGAGCTCTAGTGTCGTTTCACACTGGAAATTTCAGAGACTTGTACCACATTCTTGAAAATCACAAATTCACTAGGGATTCACACGCGAAACTTCAAGCAATGTGGCTCGAAGCACATTACCAGGAAGCCGAGAAACTTCGTGGACGGCCCCTTGGGCCCGTTGACAAGTACAGAGTTAGGAAAAAGTTCCCTCTGCCAAGGACAATATGGGACGGGGAGCAGAAGACACATTGTTTCAAGGAGAGAACACGGAACCTTTTGAGAGAGTGGTATCTGCAAGATCCTTACCCAAACCCGACAAAGAAGCGAGAATTAGCTCAGGCAACTGGGTTGACGCCGACACAAGTTGGAAACTGGTTCAAAAATCGAAGGCAGAGAGATAGAGCAGCTGCCGCTAAAAACAGGTAAATCACACTCTTTAATATTTCATGATAATACTTATAGTCAAAACATATAGGATTCTAAACACTTATTAAAATATTCTTTAATTACTGTACGACTAATGCACACGTGAAGAGTTGTTACCTGCGGCTGCCGGTACCAAATGCAGTAACTCATACCCAGAAGGCAAAGTTAAAACCTTAGTATTAGTTTAAATCACTTCTATAGAAATATGTCAAACTAAAGTCAAGTGATTTTGATATATAATCTCTAACTTACATTTCCTCGCTCTTGTGCAAAACAAACGTTGGGTTTCTTTCTTTCTACAGTCAATAAATTTAGAGCAAGTACAAACTCAAATATTTAAAAGTGTTATAACCCATGTGTCAGGAGGAAATGTGTGAAAGCAAACAACTGCTTTGTTTAATTAAGCATTCGTTGGTGCAAAATGTTTTAAACCTAAACATATGTCAGTTAATTTAATAACACTGCTAAGTACATCTTCTCAAATAAAGAAATATATATATATATATATATATATATATATATATATATATATATATATATATATAATTGCCATTATGAGAAACTAAATCTGAATTCAATATTAATCGCCTTTTAAATCCATTATTATAGCAATCGTTTCGCCAGTTAGATGAACATATATTTTCCTTCCTCTCACATAAATTAATCAAGGTCTGAAGGTTATTTTCCTTTTATCATTTATGTGTATTCACACAACAAAATATGCCTGGCTTTCCTCAATAAAATAGTTATACTAACAAGGCTAAGACCGATAATTGAGATACCTCCAGAAGAATCACGATCATAAAATCTCATCCATAACGGCTTGTTTAGTAAATGATCACAGGAAAAACCTTCCGCCGTGGGCTCCGACTGTCATTGATGCTAGCTCGGAATGACTAAGTACAGTGACAATGTAACTGTTTTCTTCTATATTTTCTTATCTTTATCTGTGAAGAGTTGTCCCACTGATGAACTCACTAAAAGTAAATTCAACCATGTGCGTGAATACAGAATTGAACAACTGTTACACTTTCATCAGAGATTCTTAAGAATCGAAGATGTCAATAAAACCCTTCTTCTATATATTTCTCAATGTTTCAAGTGCAATGTTTTAACTGTATATTGCTAAATGATGTCTCGATGATCATATTATTACTTATTTTCTTATCCAAAAAGAACATGGGTCATATTATGATTTCTTTTTTTTTTCTTTTAAAAACTTGTGGCAAAACAACGCTTTCATATGTACCAATGTAATAATTGTACGGTGAGTTGTCAAAGGTAAATCAGAATTATATATTTTGTTTAACTGATCACACAGCGACGAAACAATCAATTATAGTACAATACATCAATTTTTTTCATCATTTTGATCCCCCGGCGTAAACATACAGTTACGATTAAAGGTACAAATAATCCCCAGAGATAAATGGAAAGACAAATGTGGAAAATAAAAGTTACAAATGAACAAAGGTCTAACTGACTGCTAAAGTCAATGATAAATTTTGTACACCTGACTTTTGACAAGTTAGGACCATTTATCTCCTATGGGGAAGTTTATTGATTGTACCGACCTACAAAGGTGTGTAGGTAATCCATTTCCTGTTATATCTTTCGTTTTTAATATGTATCGTCCTACCAGTCAAATAGTCCGGATCATAAAGATGGGGACAAAACTGCAAAAGAAAAAAATATTAGCATCGCAGGGAACATCGGCTAAATCAGAAAATATTAACATTTTCAAGAAGAAGAAAAAGAGGAAATTAATGATTGAAGAAACGAAACTACTTTGTCCGATGAAGAAAAATTATATTATGTTAACTTTAAATTTGCCAAAAAACATTTAGTCCCGTAATAAACAGTGCCAAAATATTTCGACTTAAAAAATAAAAAATGTTTTTAATTATACCCTGGGAGTGACTTGTGAAGAAACAAGTATCGTTGACAATGTTATATATGAAAATATTATTCTGAATACAAAATTTTGTAAGCAACAAAAGTAGACGGATTCATAGCTAATGTTTGAAAGTAGTATCAACAAACATACATCCAAATAAAACTAAGAATTCACTACTTGCTACATTTTATATTATCTCTTTATAAGTAATTGTTATTAACTTCATGTCGGTAGTATGATCTTTTGTTACTACATGCATTATCGTCAGGTTGTCTCAACTTGTATTCACAAATATTTAGGAGCATACTATTTTTCCAAAAAGGAAGAAAAAGTCTATGGTTCATGAAAATAAAAGTTAATATATTTACCATATCAAGCTGAATTAACAAAAAAGTCTATGGATCATGAAAATAAACGTTAATATATTTACCCTATCAAGCTGATTTAACAAAATTAGGCGAAAATTTTATAACACCTAATTATGATTTCGACATGAAATGTTTAGCACGTACCCAGTAAAAATATTTCCAGAGAGTAATACTTTAATATAAGTAATGAAACTATTGGACAAGAAAACATTGACTTTGCAAAATAAAACTCAGTATTGCTATAGGAACAATTTTGAAAGACATAAACACGCATAAAGCATTGAAAAATTTCGGTATAAGAAACTGTAACCCCACTATAGCGATT